>BCLK01000081.1:0-331688 GCA_001748405.1 Paraphoma sp. B47-9
TTTAGCGAGACCGTCCGACAAGTCGCAGCGAATGATACTCCTCTTGATTTAGCCGGAGCAGCAGTGCCCAGATATTTCGTCTATTCTTAGCATGGTTGTTCAACTTTTATCACCTCATGCTTAGTAGTTTGGACCACCGAAAACATGACCCAAGTGCTCATGAGACGCCCACCAATTGAACATTGTCTGTCTCACCACCGAATGGCCTCACTGAAAGCGATAGTCTTGACCTCTTCGTCATGGGCACAGTCTCGAAGCGTATCGACTCGGGCGTTTTGGTGTAGTCGAGCGACTCGCTGGTCAATTTAGCGAGACCGTCCGACAAGTCGCAGCGAATGATAGAGAAGAGAGGTGGAAATGAGTACACAATCGGTGACAACTTGTCTATACGAGCTTTCCACTGACTGGTCGTCTCCTCGCTTCTGCTCTCTAGGCCCTCAGAGATGACAGTCCGGTGTGTACTAACGACGCATACTGATTGGCTGCCGTCGACAAAGTTCAGCTGGACAGCAGCCACACAACGGTACAAAACCATCGTCGTGTGACCTCTTCTCAGCCCTGCGCGGCAACGACATTCTGTTGTTGGACGGCAAGATGACTTCGCCAACCCGTCCTTGCCATTGCCCAAGGGCTTGCTTGCTGGGCACCTTGAATCCTTTCGGCTCATCGCCCGAGCCAACGCCGCCCGGTCAATTACGATAAGATTGCCCTCCCCGTCGCACACCACGCCGTCCCACGCGCTATCCTCGTGGCTCGAACGAGTGTGCGATGGTGTTGATGTTTGCTTCGGCTGTGTAGCCTTCATCCCCAGTGCCGGAGCGTTATCGCCATTAGTCGTCGGAGAGTTTAATGACGCTTTTTGGCCACGGCAACACCAGGCTCTTGAGTCGTGAAAAAGTGCGCACGCGCCTACCAACCCTGCATCCCTGTAACAATAGTTCCAAGAGATCTACTGGCCAATAGTCGCGCTGCCGCACTAGGGAACGATGCGCATGGCCCTTGTCTGAGCCGCTCTGTACCTGCATATGGCGACGCAGTGGCCCATGGTTCCGCCTCGTTCGAGCTGCAAAAGATTAGCCGTTGGCGCGCGAGGCGAGATGGGCCCGACTGCTGATGGGAGTCCTTTCGGTGAAGCGCGGGAGCTATTTGGTGGGACGCTGATATGAGCAACACGAGCGAAGCGGAAATTTGCAGCCACCGTCGTCGAGATGACAAGAGCAGAGCGTAGTCATTTCATAGGATTACGCCGAACCGATGATGTGCAATCGCCAAAGACTCGGCGCAACGACGGTGCCTGTGACGTTACTGTGCGTGTTGTGCTTGTTTAGCCCCTGATAGCCAGAATTAAACGGCTAACGCAAGTGGGTACGCCTCACCCGAAGTGGTTGAACCTCGAGCGACTTTCCCCAGAGTCTCATTTCCACAACACGACCGCATTGCGCGCAGCGTGACCCCATGTGGCCGCTCACCCAGCAGCCTTGCCCATTTCGTCCTACAACGCCCATGCTAATCTCATGGACCCCTTTCCTATCGCCAGCGTGCCGGGGCACGAGCGCTGCAATCACTGTGCCGTGGCCGGTGGATCAAAACCATCGAGTCCCCCGGCGCGATGGCTGCTCTCTTTTCCTGCTACGCAAGGCTCTCAGTTACGCATCGACAGCCTCGTTGACAAGTCAACCCTCTGGCCTTTGTGCCGTTACACTCGTTTACATATATACTTAATATCACCGCTTCACTCATTCAGCGGACTACCCAAAGCGCCAGCTGTGAGCAGTAAACAAACGCCAAGATGAAGACATCAATTATCGCTGCGTCGGTGGCGCTCGTGGGGTCGGTCGCTGCTGTCGAGCACAAGGCCCATGCTGGTTTCCACCTCCGTCGTGGAGACTACAAGAAGAACGATGTTTGCACGGTCTACACCACCGTCTACGTGACAGCCCGTATGTGAATTCCATTATATGATTAAGAGGAGCTGGAGAAAGATCACGGTCCCATCAGCAACAAATATTGGTATTGCAGCCACGCACTAAAACTGACCATCGTCCAGTGCCATCCATTGTTCCCAACAGCACCTATGTCGCTCCTAAGTCGTCGACGCCCTGCCCTGATGAGCACAAGACGCCTGTGTACACACCCATCAAGCCTTCCGTCGTCTATGTGAAGCCGTCACCTCCCCCGGTTCCGGCCTCCAGCAAGCCCGCCGAGGTCTATCCCCCGGCGCCGCCCAAGGAGTCGTCCAAGGCGGTCCCCGTCTACACGCCTGCCCCAGTTCCCTCGAAGCCAGTCGAGAAGCCCAAGCCCGCTCCCAGCAGCTCCAAGGCTGCTGACAAGCCCAAGCCATCCGGTGGCTACAGCTCCGGCGGCCGCATCGTGACCAACGGCAACAAGTGGTCCATCACCTACACTCCCTATGCCACCAGCGGACAGTGCAAGACCGCCGACGAGATCAAGGCCGACATCAAGAAAATCTCCGAGATGGGCTTCACCACCATCCGCTCTTACAGCACCGACTGCGGTGTCTTCACCTACGTCGTCCCCGAGTGCCAGAAGTACGGCCTCAAGGTCATCTACGGCATCTTCCTCGAGGGCGGCGGCTCTGGCGGCAAGGGTCCCTTCTCCGAGTACGCCAACGCCCAGCTCAAGGACATCACCTCCAACGCACCCAAGGACAGCGTCGCCATGGTCATTGTCGGCAACGAGTGCATCTTCAACGGCAACTGCGTGCCCAGCGAACTCGCCTCGTACATTGACTACGTCCGCAAGGACCTCCAGGCCTGCGGCTTCCCGTCCGACATTGCCGTGACCACCACCGAGCCCGTCGGCACCTGGGAAGAGAAGGGCGCCGTGCTGTGCGACCACATCGACGTCTTCGCCGTCCAGGTCCACCCGTACTTCACCTCTTCCGTCTCCGCCGAGCAGGCCGGTGACTTTGCCGCGCAGCAGTTCGAGCAGGCCGCCAAGGTGTGCCCCGAAGCTGCGGCCAAGGGCAAGTACATCACCGAGATTGGCTGGCCCGCACAAGGCCAGGCCAACGGCGCTGCCGTCGCGAGCCCCGAGAACCAGAAGATTGCCATCAAGAAGATCCAGGACAAGGTCGGCGCTGAGGCGTGCTTGTTCTCGTTCCAGAACGATGGCTGGAAGGACCCCGGTGCGCTCGGTGTAGAGCAGTACTTTGGCTGCGCGGATGCTCTGTACTAAAATACTAGCATCATTGCCTGCTGCAAGTGCGCCAATTATGCTGCAGAGTGGTGGGATGGAATTGTACAGCCAAGGCAAGAAAGAAAGGGGATGATGGTGTTTCTCGCTTGATGTCAAAGTACTTACACAAACATGTGTTGTACGACCCCTTTTAGCATGTAGTGTACCTTTTTCAACCCGCCCGCTTGTCAAAACCATGTCGCTACGTTACGTATTTACGCTTTGCATTATTTCTGACGCGGAATTGTTTGTTTGCTGAGTCGATAGTGGTCGGGCTTGACGGTAGTTTTAGTGTTTAATCTTATTGCCAATCTATGTTAATATGCGATCATGTCAAGCTTTTCTGTACGTGGTTCCGTCAATCGGTTGAGTTCGTGCAAGGTGCAATTTCGGTACTTTTGGCTGTGTTGCTGGGGTGCTGGTGAGGGTAGGCCTGGGAGGACGAACGCCACGGTGCTGGGATGTCAGAACCAGGACATGGTAGGGCTGGCCATGCTTGGTGTCTCGCGTGGTGTTCCTTGTCTGTAGGAGGCTCTGCGTAGGTACAGGGTAGTACAGAGTGTGTTTGGGTAGTCTATGCACACAGTGCGTCACCCACTCGTGGACCCCGGTACGTAGGAGCTACAGTTACTGTATAAATGCTCAGAAAAGACAGTGTAGAATGCCAGCCCTTGCTATACTTGTATTCGTTTTAGCTGTATACACAAAGTCCATGCCATTAACATTATCTCGCACGGGTGGATCACCACGATCAGACTGAAGCGAACACAGCGAGTGAAGAGTAACACTTGTCCACGTAGTCATTCAAGGATATAAAAGATGAAATTATCCTCAAAAACGGCCCTGAATATATACACAACGCCAAAGTGAACGCAGATCCCAATATATGCTCATTGAGACAAACCAACGACTTGCGCAAAAGGATATGCTAAGGAGACTAACAGACCAAAAGCCTAACAGAGAAGTGTGTACAAATTACCAATAGCTAGCTCATTATTTTCCACCCCTGCTCATTCTGCTTCCAAAATTCCACGTCGGAGCAAGGCTTCATGCATCAGACTTCTTGATCTTGCCAGCCGCCTTGACCAATTGTCTCAAGCGCTTCTCCATCGCTGTGCGGCCTTCTAGAGTACTCCAAACCATATGAGGAGCTTTGTTAACGACATCCCATGCAACGAGGTTGTCTGTCAGCTTTGTCAAATCCTTTTGCTTGCGCTCCCATTCGCTATCCTTCTTCACCTCAATACCGGAGCTTATGATAACAAGCGGTGTATCAGCTGACTGGATATTCCTGGCTGAAACGACTTCGCTCTTGGACAGGCTGTCGGCGACAAGATTCTCCTGGAGCTGAGCCTTGATGAACTTGCCAGACTGGTAGGCGTTGCGACCGTAGACGCGATCCTCACGAGTGCGACCCTTGAAGATAGCGCCAGCGAGACGGACGGTACCAAGTGGGGAGATGATGCCCCAGGCCCAGAGAAGGAAGCCGCGGCTGGGACTGCCGAGGCGGTGGAGGAGGTCCTCATGGAAGGGGTCGACAAGGAGAAGGCCGACGACTTGCTTCATGTGGCGAGAGCTAAAGATACGCGAGACAATGCTGCCTGTGCCAGCCGAGACGAGGATCCAAGGCCCTTCCTCTCCAGCCCGCGCGAGCGCCTCGGACAAGGCATCGGCAGACATGCCAGCAGAGTGTGGCGATGGAGCATTGTCGGAAAAGGCGTAGCCTGGGCGATCCCAGTAGCAGTAGCGGGAAATCGTACCGTTCTTGTAGGAAGAGTATGCCCAGTGCTCCAAGTCGTATTCAAGTGGCTCTTCGCCGGCCTCAAGGAGGACAGTAGGATCCTTATGGCCACCAGTGTGGGAGACGTTACCGACGCACGCAAAGTGGACTGCGTACTTATCGCCATCAACGAGAATTCGGTCGCCGTACATCTTGAGTGTGGAGTCGCGTGCACGGATGCCTAGGGTGGCAGTCATGAGGACAACGATGACGATGAAGACGACAGTAAGAATAGTTGCAACAGAAATGGCAATCCATTCCTTCAGCGTGCGGCGTGTCTCTGCGCGTCCTGTAAGTCGTTCCTCCTCTTCTCTCTTGCCGTACGCCACGACTCGATCGGTCAAAATGCACCAAACAGCCATCAGGAATGCCCAAACCACACTGGCGATGCCGATCCAGCCTTCTTCGAGTCTGATGCGTGGGACTGACAGGATGACGATCATGTCGACGGCTAGCAAGACGGCGATGACGGCGGTAGTGATGCGGAGGCCCTTGGCCGGCGTGATGAAGAAGATAGTAGCGACAAGAAGATTGCCAATGGTCAGACAGGTGTATGCGAAGTCGAAGAATCCAGATCCGCGACTGTGCATGCCTGGTGGAGAGACGAAAATGGACACCAGCAGGAGAACCCACCAGAGGAAAGACACGATGAGGAACAGAATGGTCAGGTAGCGCATTGCGCGTACCGTCCATAGGTTGTATGGCGACACCTATCATACTTAGAATTCATTCATTCGATGAAATCTCACAACTTACTGCTGGGTCGTCTGGGTCTAGGTAACCATCAGAGTTCGGAGGCCTGGGCCGATCAAGAAGCCTCGTTCGCTCTGTGGGCTCATCTCGAGTCTCATGGCTGCGTCTTGCCGGTTCATAGCTTCTTCTCGAGCTTCGTGAAGCTCCATCGTCCTGCGCGATTGGGTGTGGGGGCTCAACCGAGAGGTTGTCCCCATTCTGCTGGTCCTTCCCGCCTTTCCACATACTCATCGTGAAGCTCGCGGAAGAGCTAAGTCAACTCCGAACAATTAGTCAACTGCGGTGAAACGTCTCAAGAAACGAAGTAAGAGGGGATAGGAACTGCTATTGAGCTTCAAAAGCTCTAGGAGGAGTATACAAAGGAAGATGGTGTCGAGAAACGCGCAATGTCTGCTCTGAAGCTGCACGCGCTAATGCCATTGATCGACGTCATGCTTGTCAGTCGCAAGGCTGCGCGGAGCTGGGCCCGCCCATTGCTTGTCGCGATGCGTCCTACTCAGCCCCGCGGAGTCTCTTCCGCTTCCAACCCAAGACATCTCCTTGTACCTGATACCTGTTTGGAATTGCTGCTTGTGGTCCTCGTGAGCTGCTTTCAGATCTCATTGAAATTGCTACGTCATATTGCAAAAAGTTGAAGCTCCCAGATCCGCTCGCTAACCCATGCAATCGGGAAATCCTTCAGCTATCATCCCGGTCTATCAATCAGATCCAACCCCACTGCATGTGAACGTGCGTGCGTGCTCCAACCCCATGCTATCGCCATACCACTCGAACCAACGGAACAGTACTGTACATGCAGCGTGCCAACCACATGACCGGATCGGACCCAGCCTGGATCAACCAATGCCATACTAGCACTCTAGCACACCCGCTACGCAGCTCCAAACTTTAGAAACCCCGCCCCGACCACGCCATGTCCGACCTTGCAAAGCACTTTGCCAAGACGAAGCTGTCGTCCTTACCACCGCCTGAACCCTTGCCCGAAGAGCCGCCCGAATACGAAGATGATTCGTCTTCCGCGTCTTCCATGTCTAGCACGGGCACCGTGATTCCTACGAGCACGCAACGGCCTGCACCGGCAATACACTGGTCCGACTACTTTGCGCAGGAATTCTACCTCGAGCAAGATAGGCAGGGAGAAGGACATGCCAAGTTCCATGTATATGTTACACCACCTGCAACCCCAAAGGCGCCGTTGCTGGTCCTGCATCATGGCGCAGGAAGCTCAGCGATGAGTTTCGCTTTGTTTGCCAAAGATGTTCGGAAGGCGATGCCGGAGCTTGGTGTACTTGCGGTCGAGGCACGCGACCATGGCAGTGTAGTCTGGGATGCAGCGGGCAACGTGGACAATAATCTCAGTGTTGAGGTCTTAAGCCAGGATCTGATCGACATGTTACTTCTCACGCAAGCGAAACTCGGCTGGCCCGAGATACCCACCGTCATTCTCATCGGACACAGTCTCGGTGGTGCCGTGGTCACGCATACCGCGAACACATCGTTGCTGGGACCCAAGCTGCTGGGCTACGCGGTATTGGATGTAGTCGAGGGCTCCGCAATGGAGGCGCTGGGACACATGCAGACGTATCTTGCAAGTCGGCCCAAGACCTTCGCGTCACTCCCAGCAGCAGTCGAGTGGCATATCCGTTCGCGAACGCTGCGGAACCCACAGTCGGCGAGGGCCAGCGTACCGAGCTTGTTGCTCCAGTCACCGGAGGGCAGGTGGGCATGGCGCACAGAACTCGGCAGCACAGAAGCATACTGGGAAAACTGGTTCACGGGCATGAGCAAGAAGTTCTTGGGCGGACGCGGCGCAAAGCTGCTGATACTTGCGGGTACGGATCGATTGGACAAGGAATTGATGATTGGGCAGATGCAGGGTAAGTGATGTGAATGTCTCGTATCTGAAGCTACGGTATCTTACACATGGTAGGCAAGTTTCAGCTTCAGGTCTTCCCGGCTTCAGGCCACTTTCTCCACGAGGACCAGCCCGACAAGACGGCTGAAGTCATCATCGAGTTTGTCAAGCGCAACGACCGCAGCATGCTTGTACTGCCACCAAAGGTGTCGGACCTCCTCGCGCAGGGCAAGAAAGTGTGAGCCTATGAGTTTCCGTCTGTATGGACTCTACCGCAAGTCTCATGCAATGAGTATGTCGTGGGGACTTGTGCATACATCATGTTTTCCCGGTTTCATAGGTACCTCCCCTCTCTTTAAGTCGTGCTCGCGCCACTGACTTCAATCCAGCCTGGGTATCATAGTATACTGGTAACCGCCTCAGCAATTTCATGCTGCCGCAGAAGTTATGGATGTGACGACGGGTGGCAGTCATGGGGATGCGGGCTCTGCTGCGACCACGGCGGCATCTCCGTCACTCTTGGACTTGTGCTTCCTCTTCCGCTTGTGCCCGGCTCCTTCACTCGGAGCGCCATCTGCGGCAGAAGGCTCTTCTCTTGACTCAGCAGACTTCGAGGTTTTGTCCGCTGACGTTGCGGTCTTCTCCTTCTTCGGCTTCTTCATGCTAAGCGGATTGGGTTGCTTCGGGCCCTTTGCACGCTTCTTCTTCGAAGGCTGTGCGTCGCCTGTCGCGCCATCTGCAATAGAAACACCCTCTTGCTCACCATCTTGTTCCTCTCTTTTCCGCTTTGGTGGCTGATCTGGTTTGCGCTGGCCCTTCAGACCCAACTTGAACTTCGACTTTTCTTCCCGCTCGCGCTGCTCCTCTGTCGCATTAGCCATGGGCTCCATAAGCACCACTGACTTCGAAATGTATATGAGCGGCACGCCAGCTATCGAGCGCATGTGTCCGCGGACTCTCGCGTCGTTCGAGGCAATGATGTACCGGTTCTTGTTGGTGCCACTGCTCTTTGGATCGACCACCTCAGAGAGGCATTCCAGCGTTGACAAGGGCTCGTCGAGGTCTTGGTGATTGCATCGTCGGCGCTCGTACTCCTTCGCTTGTAATATGAGCGTCTCGTTCTTTGGCTTCGCGAGGTAGAGATGGCGCATGTCGCATGTCGTGATCATAGGTTTGACCTGTCCGCCGAGCACTTTCTGCAGTCGCGCAACGAGGTCGATCTTGAATCGGTAGGCATCTTCGAGGATCTGCGAGTCGAGAATGACTTGGTAGGGTTCGCGGAAGCCAAAGTTGAGCTCGTATTGGTGCAGGAGTTTCTTGTAGGCCTGGCGATGATGTCAGTTGCAGACTATAATAAGAAGCGCACTGGAAACACACTTTGGCGCGCTTGAGCTTCATTGCGACGTTGTGCGAGCGGCGTGGCTGTTTGCGAAACAATGGTGGAGAAGCAGAAGTCGGGCCTCCAAAAAGTTCCAAAGCGGCATGCAGGTGGCCCCTGCGCCCGGAATCACGCCGCAGACGTCTAGCTCCGAATCCCCCGTCCGCATTGTACCTGCCACTTGAGGGGTGCTGACGGCCTTGTACATACCTCGCCCATTCAGCCCTGTATATAAGCTTCCTACATACCTCTTGGCTGCCCTAGACGTGCAGTGCACTCGATGCCTCCGCGGTAGCCACATCATGTCCAGCGAGACCCCGGCAGACCCCCGTGACACTGAGGCCAAAGTCCCCGCAATCGCAGAATCGCAGAGCACGCCCAAGACGGAGGTCGAATACGATGATTTTGGACTACCTATAAGAAAGCCTCGCGCGAGGACTCCCGTAGTGGACGACTCAGACTCGGAGGAGGAAAAGTTTGAGGATGCCGTAGCTTCAAAGTCGGCAAGCCGGGAGGAGGTGACGCTGCCCGCCAGAACGGACGATGGAGGGGGGAATGTGGCAGCGAGCGCTGAGGAGGCTGGTCCAGAGCATCCAAAGGCAGATATGATTCCGCAAAACCTACCCAATGGCCGCGTGAAGAAGGCGGTGGAGACAATCGAGCGCAAGGAAGACGATGTTGCGAAGCCTGTTGAGGTGGAAGAGGAGACTAAGAAGACTGTGGAGGCGGAAGACGGAATTGCGAAGCCTTTGAAGGTGGAGGACAAGACCGCCGTCAGTACTTCGCAACCAGAAGTCGATCGAGCTCAGACGGAACCTGCACCGAGCGAACCGCCAGAGGCACAAGCAGGACAGAAAGCGGTCAGTGACGAGCCCGCAGAGACGAAGCAGGCAAGTCCCGCAAGTCCGCAAGAGCCGGAGCCAGTGGACAATCGCAAAAGCATAGAAGGGCCCAAATTGTCTGGCCACCGTCACCAGCAGAGCGTCGCTTCGATATCCGAATACTCGCATCAAGCCGCAGTCACGCAGGTACCCAAAGAGGAGAAGTCGTTCGACGACGGCGGGTGGCAGACGATGCCAGCATACGCCCGCTACGACATGTATGACGACGATAACAAGCTTATCGCCAAAGAGAATACTGCGGAGCTGGAAGACATGCACGGATACGCCAATGTAGGCGGCGCAGCAAAAGGCTATACCAGGGTAATCATGGACGACGATGCTGACTCCGTGACGAGCATGGACGATAACACGGCGTATCTCTTCAAGGAGAAGAGCACAATGCTGAACGACGAGGACGAAACTAGCCGCGACCCGCTTTCGCAAATGCAGACCACCAAGAATCTCTTGACTGAGGGGCAAAGAGTAGCATATGTGGGACTAGTCCGGCTAGCCATGGTTGAAATGGAGCGCAAATTCGCCAGACTGGACCGCAACAGACACACAAAGAAGGTGCTTGATCTCCAACAAGAAACTACCAAGATGTGGGCGCAAAAGATGATGGTCAGGCTGTATGGCCACATGGACATCACCTCCTCCGAGCAAATCATGATTGAACAATTGTCAGAACACGGCGTCATTCCGGCAGATCTAGTGCCAGCACTGATGCAGAATGCACGAGTCCGAAACCCAGTGGTAGAAGAGGTAGACACACCGGCAGAGACAGACTCTGCTCGACCGTCGATATCGTCTCCAAAGCCCGATACGAATGACGAGAAGATGAATTCACCATCGAAGATGAGCTTGGATGAATCGATTCAATCGCCGCCACCACCTGCTTACGAAGAGCACGAAGGCGGATTTGAGTACCCGGATGTCAAGACTCCGTCACAATTGCCCAACAGCAAGAGCCTCGATATCGATTTGCGATGGACCGTCATGTGCGATCTTTTTCTAGTGCTGATCACAGACGGTGTCTACGACTCGCGGTCTCGAGAACTGTTCGAGCTTACTGGCAAATATCTCAGTGTGGATTGGCTGGAGATTTGCCGCTTCGAGAAGCGCGTGACAGACGCACTAGAAATGCAAGAACAGGCCGACAAAGAAAATTGGAACGAGGAAGACCATATGAAGAGTCGAGCAAGAAGGGCGCGCAACAAGCGTCTAGCATTCATGGGTATTGCAACCGTTGGTGGTGGCCTAGTCATTGGTTTGTCTGCGGGCCTGCTCGCTCCCTTGATCGGAGCGGGTCTCGCCGCCGGCTTCACCACAATTGGTGTGGCAGGGACCAGTGGTTTTCTCGCTGGTGCTGGAGGTGCCACAATCATAACGACTACTGGTATCGTTACAGGAAGCACGGTGGGTGTTAGAGCAGCAAACAGACGAACTGGAAACGTCAAGACTTTTGAGTACCGGCCGTTGCACAACAACAAAAGAACGAACCTCATCATTACTCTCGCTGGCTGGATGAACGGCAAAGTGGACGACGTTCGATTGCCATACAGTACTGTTGATCCTATCATGGGTGACATCTACTCAGTGCTCTGGGAGCCTGAAATGTTGAGGAGCATGGGTGACACCATCAATATTCTCGCTACCGAAGTAAGTGTGGCCGACGCGAGAAGGAAGACCATTGCTAATGACTATACAGGCACTCACCCAAGGCCTGCAACAAGTGCTAGCCAGCACTATTCTCACGGCACTCATGGCAGCCATGACTCTGCCTCTCGCTCTAACCAAGCTATCATACCTTATTGACAACCCGTGGATTGTCTCTCAAGCTAGAGCAGACATGGCCGGACTTATCCTGGCGGATTCTCTGATCGATCGCAATCTGGGCACTCGACCTGTGACTCTTGTTGGATTCTCGTTAGGCGCTCGTGTCATCTTTTCATGCTTGAAAGAGCTCGCTTCCCGCGGAGCGTTCGGGCTGGTGCAGAATGTGTACATGTTTGGCACGCCGGTCGTCGCGAAGAGCGATGAATACATCAGGGCTCGTTCTATTGTGCCTGGAAGGTTCGTCAACGGCTATGCGACGAACGACTGGATTCTGGGTAAGTGCTATCACTACGAAAGTGTTACAGTAGCTAACAAGAGGATCAGGTTATCTCTTCCGTGCGACGTCCGGCGGCATCATGCGTGTTGCTGGTCTGGCTCAGGTCCAAGTTCCCACAATCGAGAACGTCGACGTGACGGAATTCGTACCCGGTCATATGGCCTATCGTACGGCCATGCCACGGCTCCTTCGTGAAGTGGGATGGGAAGTCGAGTCCGACGAGTTCACTGAAATAGAGGATCCCGATCCGGAGAACCACGAAAAGCGACAACGCGAACTCATCAACGAGATCGAAGAAGCGCGAAAGGAGCTCGAGAGGAAAGCGATTGAGAAAGAGAAGAAGGGCAGCAAGATTAGTTGGTGGAAGAGAAAGAAGGGCGACAAGAAGGACTGGGAGGTCTACGACGAGCATTCACAACAAAAACCGGCACCCATTGACCCAAATGCGGATCCAGCCAAGATTGCAGAGAGCAACGTCATGTTCGATATTGATGCAATCAGGCGAGAACTCGCCATCTCAGCGCTGGAAACTAAGCCTTATGATGCAGATGAAAGAGAATTTGAGATCAAGGAGATCAAGAGCACTCTTCCACCAATGAAAATCGAGCTACCGCCTGCACCAAAGGAATCTCCGTACTCAAATCTTAGAGAGACGAAGAGCTACAACGACAGCCTTGGAATCACAGGCGGCGATGCCTCAAAAGCTAGTAGCTCCAACAACCTCCCTGCCACGAATGGCACACATACGCCCAACGGCAAGAAGCAAAGCTTCGAAGAATACGACGAAGGTGACGCAGAAGAAGTCAGCATGACATTCGACTCGTCGTTCCGTGAACCCTCGCCGCCACCCGCAGCATCAAAATCCACACTACCAGTGTCAAAGACCCCAGACCGTGCATCATCGCCCTGGGAAAGCACACCGTCAGCACCACCTCCAGCCACCGCGACGACCTGGGACGATCCGCCACCACCTGAACGCCCGCCATTATACACTGCAAAAACAGCGCCCTTAAACGGAACGTCGGGGAATTCGGATCCGCTGCACAATGCGTGGGCGGATGAGTTTGAGGACGATTTTGGAACGGAGAAGGAGGTCAAGATGAGTTTTATGTGAATGTCATGTCATGTCCTCGTGAATTCGGGGCGTTGGTTTCATTTGCTGCATTTCAGCGCGCATTTTCGGGTCGAAACGGGGTTGAATACTGGCGTTCTTTCGCTCTTGGCAGGGGCGCGATAATCTTTCGCAGACGAAGGAGGGAAGTGTTCCTGTTGTTGTTGTTGTATATGCATCCTCATAGTCCCTTGATGGGACTCTTCCTATGCATTACCTTTATACTCATATTTCTGGCTGCGATATATAGCAATTGTAATGCGAGAGCGTTGATATACTTTTTTTACGGCCTTGAGTGTGTGTTCTTTGAGATTGGTTCGTTGAGGTTACTGGTGAGGTTGTTGGCGAGCACGTGATATTGACTTCACTTTCACCTATCAGTTATCTGAGAGAGATGGTATTTTCCTAAACAGGCAAGTCTTATTAAGTATCGAATGCTGTGAGGAAAAGAGTGAATGTTCCTGCTGTATGTGCATGTTTGCGTGTGTTTATGAGCGCTTCTAGGGAACGTAGAGAATAGGGGAGTAGAATAATAGATCTACATTCACATCTTTAATGCAGTCTTTGATACCTGCCTAATTGGGAAAGTACCATCTCTCTCTGAGATTTGGTGTGGGTGAAAGTGTAAAGTACTGAGCGGTAGAGGTAGAGCGGGTGGCTGTTGCGTGTTGCTGATGGTTTTTGGTTAGGAGAGTGTATGGATGTAAGGTTAAGAGCTTGCAAGCACGGAGTGGATTCACAACTCTACTATCTAGTAATAGACTGCATTGATTGTACTAGAGTGTTTCTAAGATGCCGTTTTAGGAAACTGTGCGGAAACACTGTTGATGACTTGCAAACACGCTAGGCGTAAGAAGTCACTCCTTTAGATATTACTGCTCCACGCATGCATACGCACACACTCATTTCTTGCCTCTTTAGGAAGGTTTATCAAAGGTGTTGATACCTTACACACACGCTATCTACAATCACCTTGCTAAATTTACCACCAACGTTAACTTACTAGAAGGGTTGCGAGAAACATTCTTATTACATTGCATATGCATTGGTCCTCTCACACTACCCTGCAACACGTGCATTTTCAGATGGTTGCTTTCGGAAAGCACATAATTACCTATGCATTGCTCACAAATTGCAAGTAGACATCGCCCACTTGACAGAACCGGACGTGGAAGAATGTGACTTTCTCGAAAGTCAACGTGACTCAGAGTGAGACAGCACGTAGATGGAGAGCAGAGCACTACCTTTGAAACACTGCGCAAATGATTATAATGAGTAACGACCTCAAATGCAAGAGGAAAGAAGTCAAAGACTGGCACCTGACATTTGAGCATTACCACTTTCGAATCCTCTACGCCTGCCACCATTGGGTAATGATGGCATCTGCCTTTCAGCTCAAGACCATGATGTTGACTCAGGTAAGCGCAGGGGCGACATATGCGCTCGCCAATTTTATACGGGCACACATAGGACTTAAGAATGCGGCAAGGCAGAGAGTATAGGTTGCAGCTTTGATGATTAGGCCCATGAATGATAGGTGTAGAGTAGGAGGTACTCTGCATTTAGCGTCAGTAAGTAGGTGGAGATCAATCTCGATCATACGCTCGTACAAGGTATTGCTGTTGCCACTCGGGAGTTGATAGATCGAGCTCAACCTGAGCCTCCTTCGCCGCCGAGATTGTCTAAATAATGTTACTCAAAATGTTAATTTTGTCTATAACTGCGAGCCTACAAAAAACCTATATTGTTGTAGGCTACGCTTGTACTGGATGTGCTGTTATGTGACTAGCCACCGCCAGGATAAGAAAGGCGCCTGCTTCGGCTAGCATCCCGTAGATTCGTACTCAGCCTTGTTCGTTGTTCAGCGACTGACATCGACACCACCTATCTCCACCCACTTTGAAAGCTCTGTAAGACTTTTCAAGAGTTCAGCATCTTCAATCAGCTAGTCAGAAGGCCAGAATAAAGCTTCGCGCACATTGCAGTGGCGTGCCTGTTCTGTGGCCTGCAAGCCTCCGGTTATTTCGCCTTCAGCCTTGCCTGTCGCTTGACACTGTCACGACATAATGTCTGTCAGAGCTCCCCAGATTTACAAATATGATCCATTGAACTCGCGGCGTTCTATTCGCATCCTGGAGCTCTTACCTGGAGCGCTATACGACCCACTCGTGTGCCAACTCACCGATTATGACAGCGCTGCACACACTCACTACGAAGCACTTTCCTACGTCTGGGGCGAGGCGATCTTCTCAAAGTGCATGTACGAAGACCTGACCAATACCATCATATCTATCACCGAAAATTTAAGCCACGCGCTTCGAAATCTACGGTATCGGACCAGCATTCGTTATCTCTGGATAGATGCTGTCTGCATCAACCAAAAGGATGTAGAGGAGAAGGGTCACCAGGTACAGCGCATGGGGCAAATCTATGCAGAAGCTCGGAGAGTGATCATTTGGCTTGGAGGAGAGAGTGGTCGAGAACCATTCGGATTGCTCAAGGCTCTGTTTGAGCAGGTCGTACAAAATCGGGAGCACGCGCGGGTGGGGTGTGACGAAGGGAAGTGCGAAAGCTTAGTTCTTGCATGCACCGATTCACGGGCGATGAGCAAGCTATTGGCAAGCGAATGGTTCAAAAGGTTATGGATTGTGCAAGAGCTAGTATTGGCGTGCGACGTGCGACTACAATGCGGCTATTCGAGCATAGCGTATGATGTCTTTGAAACTGCCATAAAGACTCTGTGGAAGCGGCATTTTACTGAGACAGTCCCAGAAGCACAAATGGCCAGCACGACATTTTTGTACCATCTCGATCTCGTTTACGACCTCTTGTCATTTCGGGAGGAATGGCGTTCCACACAGAACTCCCAGTCGCTGTATATGTGTTGCTGGAGTTTGAGCGACAAGGTCCGGAAATGCAGCGATGAGCGGGACAGGATCTACGCGTTCCTTGGCCTCGCCAGGGAAGAAAGTCGTATTGCAGCAAATTACAGTCTCACTCTTGATGAGATCCTCTTGGAGACAACCTGGAAGAGCCTCGTTGCGGGCGAATATGATGTTCTCTACACCGCCGTAGGCTGTGACTCGATCGCAACGACACCTTCTTTCGTGGGCCGCATGTCTGAATTGGAGTTCGAAGCAACAGACTTGATGAACCGACTCAATCGACAGGGCTTCAGATCTGGAATCTCTCGTTCCCCTAATGCGAGACCCCTCAGACCAGGTTCTCTGGGCATTTATGGTGTCACCGTAGACTGTGTAGACGAAGTTCGGCCTGTCAAGTTCAGAGCATGTTCAAATGGTGACAGAAGTCAGGTTGGATGGACGAATCTAGAAGAAATTTACCAACTGTTTGTGCCGCCTGGGCCGGACGCCCATTTGAGTCCAATGTGGGAGTGGATGAGGCAGAAGTTCTGGCAAACAGTCATACTGAGCTTGAGAATGGCCGAGGATGGGGAATTCTTCACGGCGAGCTTCAACAACGATTCAGATGTAGACTTTACTGATGACATGCTGAAAGAGCAAATGTGGTTGAATCACCCAGCGTGTTTGTGGCTGGCTAGCACTTTCCGGACACGCTGTTTTTTCAAGACCAGCAAGGGTTACATGGGCAGAGGCCCGGATTATACCAGGCAAGGAGACAAGGTGGTGATTTTCGATGGTACCGAGACACCCTTCCTCCTTCGAGAAATCGGAGGTGGTGCCGACACAAAGAAGTACAAGCTGGTCGGAGATTGTTACCTGCAAGGCTGGATGAATGGAAAGTATTATGGTCATGAAATTGTTGATGAACCCGAAGGGAAGCCAAGTGGTCGATTGGCGAGATGGAAGGCGAGATTGAGGTCCTCTCGTGACACGCCCGTCCTTCACAGCGAAGAGTTTGTCATATGTTAAGGATTAGTGGTTCTTATAGTACATTAAATACTACTGTTTTAGGAAAGTCGGTAACGATACCGTTGATGCCTTGCAAGCACACTCAATATGAGCATTTACTTATCGCGGCTACACAAACACCTACAAACACCTACAAAGACCGAAACACACGCCAACACCGAGATTACTGCTTTAGGAAACTTTTTAGAAAGTGTTGATGCCTTGCAAACACGCTATGTACAATCACTCAACTATATATCTCTTTCGTTATTGCCTTAATAGGAAAGTTCCTGTTACAGTGTTGATACCTTGCACACACGCTAAGATGCTAACACACACTATTTACGCCGCATATACAACTACCCCGCACAGCACATACGCGCCTACTTTATATGCCGCTTTAGGAAAGTATAACAATGCCCATTGATGGCATGTAACTACGCGCTAGATTCCTATTTCAATCATGTACAATCACGCCTCGATACGCACACATTTCCAAACTGCCGTTTTGGGAAAGTATCTAGAGATCTGTCGATATCTTGCAATCACGCCTTGGAGCCATCCAGACTACAAAGGCCAAGCCGCTTGCACAAAACAAAATGCACGTAGGCATATTTCGCTTTGCTTTCGAATACTCTATCAGGGTATATGGCATCCTTATCCCTCAAGCCCATTTCATCTGATAACTCGACTCAGGTAATCTAATTGCATCTCCAACAGGACCCTCCTCACTACTCGTCCTCGCACTCGCCCTAGCACTCGCAACCGGGAACCCTCCCCCCACCAACGCCTCCTGACTCCTCTCCCTCCTCAACTCGCTAAACTCAATGTCCGTCTCCACACATTTCGTAATCTCACCTTTCCTCGCGCTGCCATGCCCAATTACCTTGCCCTTACTCCCGCCACCGTATGCGTAGCTCCTCTTGCCGTTATCGCGGGATGTGTACGATTGATCGGTGGACACGGGTTGGCCGCGCAGACGACGAATGCCGCGACGCACATGTTTGACAAACGCAGGCGCGACAGGAAGACATGCGGCTAGGAATCCGAAAGTTAGTTCTGGCTCGACCCATTTACCCATTTGGCCCGCGACGAAAGTGAGATCTGTGGTATAGTTCAAGCGCACGGCGTAGTAGAGCCGGGCTGCAGATGCTATGCACGCCAATCCACCGAGTGCAAATACAGCGCTGAGTCCGATCTTGCGCTTCCGGTCCATTTTCAATTTCCAGATTACTGGCTGTGGGAGAAGCACGGTGATGAGGTCGCTGAGTGTGTTGATGCTCGCAGATATAATGTGTAGGACGAGATGGTGCGGCGTGCAATAACCGGGGACGCGGAAATCCCAGGATTTGCGCAGTGGGCGGCATTGGAGGAATTGGAAGAAGAAGAGGGCGAGGTAGAATGCGACGTTGAGGAAGATGAAGAAGTCTATTGTGAGGCGCAAGAGGAAGCGCGTAGTGGTGCGCTGCGAGGGGTCGCTGGATCCAGTTCGAGGGAGGACGATTCTGCGGATTTGCAGGATGATGCCGACTTTCAGCGGTAAGGCAACGATGCAGTAGAGGGCGGTCGAAATTTGGAAGAGCTGGCGAAGAGAGTCAGCATGATTTGAGTGACATGTGATAGGAGGCACCGACCTTGGATTGCCGAATTGCACTGCGGATTGTAATGTCCCATTGATGTACACCCAAAGGCAGGTCTTCCATGATAAAGACAATGACGTGGAAGCCGGCGAATGCTATCCAAGCAGCAAAGAGCCACCCTGTCAACCATTAGCATTGCACTTTGTACTCGCACAATGCTCATGCTTTCAGCAATATTCAAACTTACAGTCCTCAGCTAGCATCCTTCGCACAACGAATTGTTTTGTGTACAGTCTCATCCATACTGCAAGCGTCGCCAGAGTGAGCTGCAGAACAGCGAGTTCGGGTTGCCTGAGGCTTGACGGGTTCTCAAAATTAGGGATAACGCCTGGAGGTGGAGCGAGAGCAGGGAGGTTAAGGAACTCCTCCGAGTCTGGAGGCGGTAGTTTCATCGCGAAGAAGTCTCATACGAGGTTTGGGGTGTTCACTTCGCCCGGCACTTCCAGAGGAGCCAAATGGATACGAGAGTCAAGGTACCAATTCATGGGACCCTGAGCAAATTGTACTGTTGCACAAGGCAATGACTTGCAGCGCCACTACCCACGTATGGTTCCCGTGCTGCATGTTGGTCGCACTTTAGCCTCTTGAACCTTAAGGCGTACAACATACGCAGATCGAATGAGCATCGCCCGTCCTGCGGTGACGGAGATCACGATGCCGTTCCAGGAACTCGCTACGCCCATTCAGGACTATGTGCGATTGGCGGAAGATACGTCCAGAGGTTTAGCTCGTTCTCGCTGTCGTGCTCGCTACAGATTGTCTGCGTAAGACGCGCTCTCGGCAGCGGCCGAGCACGCAACAACTACCCAAAGAATGCGGGGCCCCGAATCTCGGCTGCTTGGTGTGACACTTTGGCTTGTCATTCGCCAATCACAATCGGTGCTTTAAAGCAATATGCAGGTAACTCACTTTGAAACTTTGCTGAGAAGTGAACTGATTACGAGTTCGCTTGTTATTGAAGATCATGCACGATGCGAACCAAATTCCGCATTCTTGGGAGTGGCAATGTTGTGATGTCGCAAAGGCGTTGTATTTATCCTAGCATGTACCCTGGCTACCAATCGCGTGGGGCGAATCATAACCAGACTTTACGACTCGAACCATGGACCAAACTCCGGAGAATCCAAAGGGTGGTTTCCGAAAATCTGGAAAATCCCGCTCCCCCCGCCGTCATTGCAGCTAGTGTCAACGCCGTCGAAACTTTGATTTGGCTCCAATGACTGGTCTTCTCACAACGCCGTCTTCCACCTGTTTTTTTGTGTTCAGAACGGCCTTCTTGATTAGAGGACCATTCTCTTCTTCTGCAATTCGACGTTCTTCACGCGCCTTGTCTTTGGCCATCTGGGCTTCCAGCTCAGCTTTCTTGTTGAACTCAGTCTCCATGACGCGTTTATCGCGAGCTGAATAGCCTTTTTCTTTGATAGAGTAGAACACTGCGCCCAAATCCGCGAGCCAGTGAGGATCGACAGAGGTGACGCAGGACATGTACTCTTTCGACGTAAGGATGAGTTCGTGATAGACCACATAATCAGGCAGATAGCCGAGACCATACAGTGCGCTTGTGGGGTGCAATTGTATGGTCACGCTGGTGCGCAAATTGATGTACTCGCCAATGCCCTTGACCTTGGCCGCTTGATGGTAATAACCCGAACAGATGCACTTCCGAATAATGTCCCAGTCGGTCCCGCAACTGACGAGGGGCATCTTCTGCTTTTCCATGATGTCGCGAATTTGATCTCGAATCTCTTTTGCCCTTCGAAGTGCCTTAGGGTGTAGGAAGTGGCGTACGCACCAGCCGTCTGAGTGGCCATTCACTCTCCACTGGGTGTAGATGTGAAGTAATGTGAGGTGATCAGACTCTGGGACGAAGAACTTCTCGTGTGCTGCATCCGACTCTTCTTGACGTTCCTTGGGTCGATAAAGAACGCTAGGTACGGAGAGCATCGCCACGATAGTTAGCATCTCTTCGCTGCACTCGTACTCCACGGCCGTGATGACAAGTTTCGCAAGAGACGGGTCCATCGGAAAAGCGGTCATTGTGCGTCCAAGTGATGTAAGATCACCAATGTTGTCGAGCGCACCTAGTGCCCATAGATCAAACAGCGATGTCGTGATTGTGTCTTGAGGAGGTGGGTCCATGAAGTCAAAGTCGAGGAGATCCTTGACACCCAGTGATTTGAGGAGAAGGACAGTGTTCGCTAGGTTCGTCCGCTGGATTTCGGGAATTGTCTGGATGTAGAATTCGTCCCGAAACGCCCTTTCTGTGTACAGGTGAAAGCATTTTCCAGGCCCAGTACGTCCAGCGCGTCCAGCACGCTGGGACGCGTTCGCTTGTGAGATTGGGGTGATCTGAAGGGTGTCCATACCCATTTTTGGGTTGTAGACTTTGAGCTTCGAAAACCCAGAGTCAACGACGTACATGATACCATCTACTGTCAAACTCGTCTCTGCAATGTTGGTGGCCACAATGACCTTGCGGACTCCCGGTGCGGCGCGGTCGAAGATCTTGGCTTGTAGGTCTGCAGGCATCTGGCTGTAGATTGGCAATATACTGAGCTTTGGAGGATCATTCAGAAGCTTCAGCCGCTCAGCCACAAGCTCGCAGGTGATCTCAATATCTTCTTGACCTGTCATAAAGACTAGTATATCGCCAGGACCTTGAGAAACATGTATCGCCAAGACTTGCTTGACCGCACTGTCTACATAGTCTTCACATGGCGATCGCGAGTACTGGATGTCGACTGGGAACGTGCGTCCTGGAATGATGAATTCCGGCGCGCCTCCGTAAAAGCGCGAGAATCGATCCGCGTTCATCGTTGCAGATGTGACAATCAGCTTCAGGTCGCGTCTTCGAGCAAGGACCTTCTTGATGAGACCCATTAGCACATCGGTATTCAAGGCCCTCTCGTGGGCCTCATCCATGATGATGCAGGAGTATCTGTCCAAGTCTGACTCGTTGAGTGACTCTCGGAGCAGGACACCGTCGGTCATGTACTTGATCTTGGTTTCTTTGCTTGTGCAGTCCTCGAAACGGATTGCATAACCCACAAGCCCGCCCAGCTTAACCTCCATCTCTTCACTAACACGCTTTGCAACGCTCATAGCTGCGACGCGACGTGGCTGCGTACATCCAATGAGGCCCTGGTTGGCGTATCCATCCTCGTACAAGAATTGAGTCAATTGAGTTGTTTTCCCAGAGCCTGTCTGGCCGACCACAATGATGACTTGATTGTCTCGTATGACCCGTAAAAGGTCTTCTCGCACTGCGAATGCCGGAAGATACTGTCTCTGTTCTCTGAGCGTTTTGCTTTTACTGAAAGCGCTAGCTCCTTCCTGCTTGCTGAGATGCTGCGCGAACTTGCTGCCCCCATTCTTTTCGTCCTCACCGGGCATCGGAGCGGCACTGTCCCCATCGTCGTCTTTGACTCCCATGATGTTGCCTAGCGTCGTTCCCTTTGCGCTTGTGGCTTCTTGGGCGTGCTTTTGACGCTCTTTCTGCTGCCTTTTCTCCTTCACAACGCGACTGCCTCTACGACTGAACACAGCCATGTCACTCTGGGGGTCTCGGACCGCAGGCACAGGGTCGATCTGCTTGGTGAAGACCGTTTTTCCGTCCAAGAAAGGAGGCTTGAGATCGTGGACGAGGATATGAACTCGCATGCCTTCTTCATCGTCGTTGAAGTCATCGTCGAAGTGCCTCCTCTGTGCGACTCCAGACTGCAGCATTCGATTCGTCTCCCAAGCATCCACATCCTTCTGCTTCTGCTGCGCCCTCATGCTGGCGCGATTGTTTTGCTTCTTCTCTGTCAAGGCAGCCTCTCTTTGCGCATCCAGCCAGGAGCTCTCTGCGCCACCAAAAGGATTGTGCGTGTCGTCGCCAAATGTGTGGCCATTCTCTTCACCGCCGTACCAGTCGCGGTCTAATGCCATGGAGTCAAAATCCTCCACCAGAGGCTCTGGCCCCGCAAAGGACTTCTGGTGCGGAGTTTCGCCATTCTCATTAATGCGCGGCGAGTGGGCTCGAGATGATGCGGGCGAGTCTCGGTGCTGATTTGGCTTCCGAAACTTTGGGCGCGGCGCGATGGAGTATTCCTCAGGGTCGAGCTTGCGCCGCTTTGGGCTGTGACCTCGATCCATTGTGTGCCGTATGAGGTGTGATTATACGATTGAGAGTGTCGAGGGTGAAGCTGGAGTGCTGCGCGCGGAGGTCCGCAAATTCCTTATCGATAGCTGAAGTGGCAGGAGCGACCGAAAAAAAGTCTAGGACCCACCACGCGCGACGCTCTCACTGCATCTTGACTTCTCCCACCCGCCACAATGTCTATGATCACAGCGACAACATGGGTGCCGCGCGGCTTTGCGGCGCCCTTTCCTACCAAGTACGAATTCGACGAAGACGAGTACGACCGCATTTCAAAGCTTGCGAACCTACAGCTAGAAGATGCGAAAGAAGACCTGGAAGAAGCGCAAGCTGAGAAGGAGGGCAAGAGCAATGGAACCTCTACTAAAGCCTCCAAAAAGAAGGACGACGAGTAGGGATCCACCAAGGACGCAGCAAATTGTGTTTTGTCTAATTGTTGCAGGGACGACGACGACGACCTCAAAGAGTACGACCTCGAGCACTATGACGACGAAGTTGAAGAGGGCAACGGCGACACCATGGCCATGTTCGGCAACGTCAAGAGCTTAGTATTCCATGAGAACGACGAGGAGGACCCGTACATCACAATGAAGGGCGGAGATGAGGAGGATGACGAAGAGCGAGAAGAAATGCAGATTCTGGCTACGGACAATCTAGTCCTGGCGGGGCGCATAGAAGACGAGGTTGCACACTTAGAGGTCTATGTGTACGAAGATGAGGACGACAACCTCTATGTGCATCATGACATCATGCTGCCCGCGATACCGCTCGCCGTTGAATGGCTGGATCTGCCAGTGGGAAAGGCTGCAACAGGTCCAGATGGCAAGGGCAACTTCGTCGCAATCGGCACAATGGACCCAGACATCGAGATTTGGAATCTAGATGTCGTAGACAGCATGTACCCGGATGCCGTGCTAGGCCAAGGTGCAGAGGACGCTGCGAATGCAGACAAGCCCAAAAAGAAGAAGAAAAAGAAGTCGAAGAAGGCAAACGACAACTTCCACGTCGACGCAGTCCTCTCGCTCGCCGCGAATCGACACCACCGAAACCTCCTTGCCTCATCGTCCGCTGACAAGACTATCAAACTCTGGGACTTGAATACGACGAAATGCGCAAAGTCATACTCATACCACACAGACAAGGTATGCTCAGTGGCATGGCATCCAGTCGAGTCTACTGTTCTACTGAGTGGAAGTTATGATCGGACCATCGTCGCAGCCGACATGCGCGCACCCGATGCAAAGGCACCGCGATGGGGTGTCGAGAGTGATGTGGAGACCGTGCGATGGAATCCTCACGATCCGAACTTTTTCTATGTAAGTACTGTGACTCGAAGGAGCACGACGTCTTGCTAATTGTGTCAGGTCTCCACCGAGAATGGCATGATTCACTACCATGATATCCGTAACGCGCCATCGGATCCCGCTGCCTCAAAGCCTGTATGGGTCCTACAAGCCCATGACGAGTCCATTTCCTCTTTCGACATCAATCCAGTAATACCCGGCTACCTGGCAACAGGGTCGACAGACAAGCAAGTAAAGCTGTGGAACATTCAGGCGAACGGGCCAAGTATGGTTGTGTCGCGAGACCTTGGGGTAGGACGAGTCTTCTCGACGACTTTCGCACCCGATCAAGAAGTCGGTTTCCGGCTTGCTGTCGCAGGAAGTAAGGGCGCAGTTCAGATTTGGGACACAAGTACCAACGCAGCAGTGCGGGCGGCTTTCGCTAGCAAGGTGCCAGCGATCAAAGGCGACGGCAAGGAGCGTCTCGTCGGGCTGGATGAACCAGATACAGACTCGGATACTGAAGAAGGCGAGAGCGATGACGGAGAGGAGGAAGCGGGAGAAGAAAAGGGGTGGGAGTCAATGGAAGAGTGAAGTGATGATACCCAACGTGTACTCAGTGTAGATTGCTCAGCGGCTCTCGGCGCGCCTGCAAAAGCGAGGGAAAGGGAAGCTCTGTGGCACGATCTCCTGATTGTCAGCACAGCAGGAGGTACCACGACATGAAGACTCGAAGAGAGTTCGAGTCACTGCACGTCGCGAATCAGCCCGAGTGGTGTCAGTATCGGCCATCGGTGCCATATGTAGCGAGCGACGCGGAGAAGAAAACGGAAACCTCAGTGGGATTGTGCCGTCACGTTTCACGAATTCTCCGCTCATCCTCCTTTCCTTCCGTTTGCGGCCCCTTCATCTCTTTAAGGTTAAGCAACGTCACCATCTGGGACATGTTTGAGATCTTACTTTTGCAGAAACAGAGTTCATCGCTCGACCAGCAATGGCAGGCTGCCAAGTAGGCTGCACGATACCGTCATAGCCCGCCCTCAGGCTGTCAACGTCGCAGTGTGTGCGTGCGACCCATGGTGGAGAAAACTGTCAACCATACGCGGCGGCAGATCGTCCGGCGATTCAACGACATGTCTAGCCGGAACGCCAAGTGGGCCTTCCCAGAAAATGCTTCAGGTCTCGATCAGGCGAGCGGGCCACGATGGATCGCATTTGCAAATCTCGGGGCCTCGTCGCCTGGCGTCCTCTTGCAGTGTTTCGAAACTGACCACCTCAAAGCAGCTGCTTTGCATGGGCATGTTACCACGCCTGTAAGCGGCAGCCATTTCATCTCTGGAAAAAGAAGCAGTTCATGCACGCAGCTGCAAGGTACGGGCGCCTGGTGCGAATAGCGGGCTGCTCTCCGCGCCACCCTGTTGCACGGTTCCAGAGACGGGCTAGATCGAGCTTGCTGATGGGCAACACTCAACGCAAATCACGGCAGTGCCGTTGGGCGCAACGGACGGGATCCGCAGCTTGTTTAGCTTTCGCTCTCCAAGGTCCATGGTCGTGGCAGCGTCGCGTCTGCTTGATCAACCTCCGACAACGCTCTCTCCACTGCAGTCCGCCAATATCGCCGTCAATGCCGTCTTGTGCGGGCGGCTCTTTGTTAAGGCTGGGGTGGGCTGCGCAGGCCTCGGCGTGTTGAAACACTGCAGGCCCTCTGTGCCCAACAAGACGGCGGGACGAGCAAACACTCGAAGGGGCCCCAGTTTAATCTGCGACGTGTTGGCGCCGACATTTGTCCCATGCGTCAATCGCCAATTCGCCCGTGGCAGAAAACGCATCACCCGCTAAACTCTGTCAGGGCGTTTCGACGCCGCTAGCAGCGCGGCCTGGCAAACGTCGCAATGCGGTTCGCTGATGCCTTCCTGTTCCTGGCTGGGGCCCCGGTCGAGCCTTCCAATCTGTGAGAGACACTTGGTTAGCCTACCGCTCCAGGGGTGCTGGCTTTTCAACCAGCAGCGTCGCTGTGCGCTGCCCTTTTGATCAGGCTTCCCTCCCTCTTTTGCACGCGCCCGTTGGCTTCACTGCGACATTCACTCCCTCCTTGATCGCGACCTGGTTGTTCGCTCCTTACGACAGCTGGACGTCCCCTACGCTCTTTGACAGACGACACTTCGACTTCACCACCACTCCTTCATTCATTCTTCACGTGCTGCAAGCCCAGCCGTATTTACAACAAAAAACCCTTACAACAAACAAAGCAAGCTGCGACCACTCCGAGACTCTCTGCATCCTTCGGCCACACCGGAATCACAAGGCGTACTCACTGCGACTCTCGGTATCACAAGTACAACTCCGGATTAAGACCTTAGTCGCACGACCGAGTGCACGCATCCCCGACGCAGCGTTGCAAAACACGGCGTGACTGGCCTTCGAAACCCTTCTATCGCAGTGCGACGAACGAACCTAGTTCTCAAACGGAATTTCGCTGTTGACCTATTCGTCCTCGTGCCTCCACGCAAGCAATTTATCTCAAGCGTACCCCGCAATTCTGCAGCAGTGTTCTCGAAGCAGCCAACGGCAGCCAACATAGGAATTACCGGCCCTTAGACCGCGGCACTGGACCCTCATTGCAATATCCTAAATTCCTTCCGAATTAACCCATCAATATGTCGCTCGCGCGTGCTGTCACCAGGCGTATCAAGCGCACTGAAGTGCCGTCGTCGCCACCAGCCCGGAGCCAGAGTGTCAAGACTCCCACTACTCCGATTGACCGTAACAAGATCTCTCTGCCTGTGGCTCTAGTATCAACGACCAACATGCTCAGCTACAACGCTCCGGATATTCCAAGTATGCGCAAGGTTTCTTCATCGACTGCGTCGACTCATTCTTCGGCGGACGACTCGGACCACAGCGCGTCGACCAGCCGGTCCCGCGCTTCAACTGTTGGATCTCGCGACACTACCCTGACCGACGCCTCATCCGTGGACTTGTCTCCAGTGTCACCAGCACCGAATCATTTGTCCGGCTATTTCTCGAGTTCTGGAAAGCAACTACGAAAATCTGCCTCAACCACCAGTCTCCAACGAGTCAAAGAGGAGCCTGCAGAGCCGATTCCAGCCATCCCAAGCCGTGCTCTTTCGCATAGTAAGCGCGCTCATGAGAAACTGGCAGCCAAGCGATCTCTGCAAAACATGCACCCAAGGGGCAGCATGGGCTCGGCCCGAAACTCGAAGGAGCAGCGCTCCTCAGTCGACATGTTCAGCGCTACCATTACAGAGGAGCAGGTTCACCCATTTGGACGAGAGTTGGAGCAGCTCAACGAGATCGTTGAGGAGTTTGGTGGCGTTGTACGAGATGCTGAGACCGAGGCGGACCTGGCTGTCATGCGATCAAAGAACCTGGCTGCGTTCTGTGCTGCCGAGTATCTTTCGGAAATCCGACCGCTTTTCAGCGCCCGCTTTGGATTCCCGCAACAAGCACTGCCAATGGCTTGGATATAGCCATTCTCCAATCTCCTTCTCTGCTCTCACTGGTTTTCCTTGACTCTGCCTGATACCATAGACGATGGTCCCCGCTCTCGCTTTCCGTGTACATATTAGACGGCTTTCCTTCACGTCTGTCCTTGACCGTAATCGTATTATTTCATTTTGTCTGCTGGAATGGTCGGAAGGAACGAAACATGGCGTTCCGGAAAATCATCATCAGGCTTGGGGGCACATGATCCCCGTACTATCCCTACGAAGTATTTCATGTACGATGTTGGTATTTGATTTGAGCTGCCAGCCGGAGGCTGCGGCAAGGGCGAGGCCCACTGGCAAGATGAAATGAGGCTGTTTTGGATATGTGTGTTGTACTACATTCATGCACATTGTCTTACTCAGATCCAATTACTTCTAAATATCAAGCTTACACTCCACTGCGAAACGTGTCTATCTCACTGCGTTCCACAAGTGAATTCTTGGATGTGTCCCACTTACTCTGAGGCCGACGAAGAGCACTGTGCGGCGGTCAGGCTTCGCTCACAGCATGGCATCTGATAAATCAGTCTCCACTGAACGTCACGAGGACACGGAACAAACGGAAGGTGCTATTTATAATTTCTCATGTGAAGATCTTAGCATCCCAGTTCGGCAGGCGTAATATATCCCGTACATGATCATGCATCCATTATAGGCTTGTGATTGCTCGATGTGGTGGGGGTTGTTCCAAACCGGACCTCCGTCCCAAAGCAGTTAACGTGTCTCGGAGCCGGCGAAACCGGTCGGATCTACGCCCATCTCGTACCAAAGTTTCGATGAACCTCGAAGTCGTGCAAAAGTGTCAATTGACCCCAACCAACGCCATCATGATCTGTCGCAACTGTCTGAGAGCCGCCTCGAAGGCTCCCATCGCCTCACAAACTCGAGCACCACCGCATCGCTTTCTCGTCAACCCACCCCGCCTCCAAAACTCGATACCAAACACTGCATCTCGAACCACACGGCACGCCTTCTCGACATCTTCACGCTACTCCGCCAATGCTGCAACATCCACTGGCGCTGCGCAACCGCTGAGCGAACCCCTCACGCCCGCGCCATCACCCGAGCTCAAAGGTCAAGCAAGCGAAGCCGCGAGGAAGAAAGCTACACCACTTGTCAAGAGCAGCATACCAGCGGGGACACCGCTGAAAGGATTGAATTTTGAGAAAAACAAGCAAGATCCAGTTGCCCTGCCGGACGACGAGTATCCAGAGTGGTTGTGGACGATACTGCAGCGGCAAGAGAATACGTCCGAGGGCGCGGGACAGGGAGATTTGTTCTGTATGTATCACCCGGTTTCTTTTATACTAGAAACGCATAGCCTCTCGTGTTTCTCGATGGTGAATTACGGAATTGGATTTCGCTAACATATTCACACCAGCCAAGTCCAAGAAACAGCGCCGCGTCGCCGCAAAACGATTACGCAAGGAACAAGCCATGAACCCTGGCATGTTGGTCCCGAAAGTACCCATTTACGAACAAACCATCGATCTCCCGGCTGGTGATGGAAGTTTGCATGGCGCGGTCAAGGCAGCGGACGCGAGAGAGGAATTGACAAAAGCAATGCGAGACAAGCGGCGCGCATCGATCAAAGAGGCGAATTTCTTGAAGGCGATGGGCTAAGAGGTGCGCGGTTGATATTGGATCGACTCTTTGTAGATATACGAGTGTGACGATGTGGTTGGGTGGGTGGTGGGGAAGCGAATGTGTATGATGATGATATGTGCATATAGATCCAAGGACTTGCAGAGCCGAATCAATGGCTTTGATAGTATGCATTATGCCACGGGTTTTCCAGACTTGTTTTCTGGGAAACTAGCTGTGGTTCCTCTCGTTCTCTTTTCTAACGCCCCAAGACAATTGCAGATATCATCTCGTAGATTCCAACCACCTTTGACACAAGATTCTGCTCCAAAATTTGCCCATCTGAGGACTCAATGCTATTTATACTCTATCCCAATGCAACGCTTCCAACGTTCGTCTCCACGAGAAATCTTGATGCAAATTGGTACGTGCAAGTGAAGCCTGTACTAGCCTTTGCGAAAGAATTTCATACCAGGTACACTTGAGGTTTTCGCACAGGTCGTTATATTTCAGTGATCGGTGGAATAAAAGCGCGTTTCCCGGTGAAGCAAACCCCAGAGTTGTGTGCGAGAAATGAAAAGTGCAGTTGAGGTAAGATTTTACCGCACAGACAGAATTGTGTACTCAATTCACACCAGGACTATAAGAAATCAGACGGTAGCGCAGCTGATAATTCCAGTTATCCCTGAATTGACATGAGGCTATTGCAGTGTACATAAACAGCCAAAACTCAATCAATTCCCATCCTCAACACCATCATCACCTCATACACTAAATCTACGCAACATCCACAAACCCCCTCTTCCGCCTATTCGCTCCTTCCTCCTCCAACCGATCCACATCCTCCAGCCTAACCACCTGCGCCTCATCGACTCTCTCGCCAACAAACCTCATCGCCGCAATATTGAACCCAATCAAGTCCTTATTCCCCGTCAACGTGCGCCTAAGATCAGCACGCATGCCTTCGAGCACAGTCTTGAGTTCGCGACTCGAGACGATTTGCTTCTGGTGCGTTTTGAGCATGAAGAAGAGGACGCGACAAGTCAGTGTCACGTTCCATTGTTTCTGGACCCAGATGGCGAGGAAGGTGAAGAGCGCGGGGAGGGAGGAGAAGGGGAGGACGAGGAGCGCATCGTGGAGTTGTGCGGCTGGGATTTTGGAGAGAGTGTTGAGGACGTGGCGCTCGGCTGAGATGTCGCCGAGAGCGAGGAAGAGCGGGTTGCGTTGGGGAGGTGCGATTTTGGGATTGGCTTTGCGCTGGACTTCCCATGCGCGGACGACTTCTAGGTCGGCGACGCCGAGGTCGAGAGCTTCTTGGATGCGTTCGCCGGCGGTGAGGGTGTTGATGGTTTGCTTGGAGGCGTCGACTGCTTCGGGGCGTTCGCCGGTGAGGTTCTCTTCGTCTTCGAGAGATGTTGCGAGTGTGTTTTCGTACATTTCTTCGAGTTCGCGCTCGCGTTCTTCTTCGAGGAAGATGGGCTCGTCGGACTTGGACCAGATGCGTATGCTCTTGTCGTGGCTGGCAGTCACAACAAAGTCACCCGTCCTTGCGACAGTCATAGCCCAGATCTCGCCGTGGTGACCCTTAAAGCGCTGAATTTGCTCGAACTTATCACCATCCCAGCTCTTGACCGTCTTGTCTTTACTCGCGCTAAAGAAGATGTGCTTGTCGTCGCCGTCCACTGGATGCGGGATGAAGCAGATCTGCATGATACTGTCCTGGTGGCCGAAGAGCGCTTTGTGACAGTCACCAAAGTCGAGACCCCAAATCCGTACGTTCTTGTCGGCCGAGCATGTTGCAATGAGCTTGCTGTCGCTTGATATTGACATGTTGAGAACTGGTAGCTTGTGACCATACAGATTAAGGAAGAGTTTCAGCGAGTCTACGAAGAAAACTTTGACGGTGTTGTCGAGTGTGGCGACGGCCAGTAAACGTGAGTCTGGCGAAAACTGCACATTTAGCACGTCGTCGTTGACTTTCAGTATGCGCGACTGAAACAACTTGAGCCGCGGTGTGGTTCGTTTAGTTCCTGGTATTTCCTCCTGGACGATTTCGAAGTTCCAGAATTTGACAGTTTTGTCCGCACTACCTGTAATGAGTGACTTGCCGTCAGGATGTACTTGCATAGTCCATACTGCTCCCTCGTGCGCAGGGACCTTCTCAAGCTGTGATGATGCCGCAATGTCGTACAGCTCGATGTCGCCGTCTTTCGTGCCTACCACGACAATCTTGTCACCGGGCAGGAACGCGCAGCACAGCGCGTATCCACACTCAAGTGTCCGAAGACAATTCTTGGTGCGTACATTCCAAATCTTGAGTCCGCCGCTTGATGCTGAAGCTAGCATTCGATCGTCAGAACTCAATGCGAGCGCTCGTATGTCGTTTCGGTGGCCCGCAAGCTCAACTGAGAGGGTCCGATTGTAGTCCGGTGCCTCTTCCGTCTTCGTCTTGCCTTTCTGTGGTATTTCGTAAATGTCGATGAGGTTGTTGTTGGTGCCAATAAGCAGTTGCAGCTTTTTGCTTCCTCGAGTATGCATCCACGAAACTGATCTAACCTTGCCAGCTGTCCGTACTGTCACGTAGGGCACGATGACCTCGCCAATTTCGGCGTCTGCGATATTGATCTTCTCGTCGGCTTCGTCAACTTCTTCTGCTCCGTTGGTCTCCGCCTTTCCCTTTTCCCTCTTCCTCCGTCTTTTCCGGGCTAGGCTTTTCTTGACCTCTTCTTCACTTCGTATCCGCCATATCTCAACCGCTTTCTCTGCGCCGTGGACGGCAATGTAATCGGACCTGGCGTAGAATGCGATACCTTGTGTTCTGTCCTTCCCTTGACGATAGAGAATGCCCCTAGTCGTCAGATATTGCTCTTCTGACCCTTCACCGATGGTCGAGCCCGCCTTGCGCAAGCCTGGGAGGTCGATAGCCCATACTTTGAGCTCGCCGTCGTTGCCCGCTGTCATACAGCCACTTCCGTCTGGTGACACGCCCAATGCCCAGCACTCCCCATTCGTTTGTGCGATGTGTGTCTCGATACAATGCTGCGAATTGACATCCCATATTTTGATCAAGGCATCCTTGCTAGTGGATAGCAGGAACGCTTGGTCTGAGTCCATCTCGACATCTTCAGCATCCTCCTCGAGCTCGCTTTTCGGGTGCAAGAAATGCAGGCCGGTAATCTGGCCCTTGTGCCCTCTGAGCTTGAACAGGCCAGTCTCCGAAACCAGATCCCATATGACGATGTCTGTGTCTTTGGAGCCACTGGCTAAGCGGACACCTGTTTGATCAAAAGCGAGTATTGTGACGGCCGACTTATGTCCGTTGAAGCTTATCACGACGGTCGATGTTCGCGCGTCCCAGATGCGAATGCTACCGTCGGCGTATCCCACGGCAAAGACGTCCTTGTCCACTTCGCTCCGACATATCACCGTGACCTCTTCTGTACATGTTGAGTCACGCCACCTGCTCAGCAGCTCGCCCTTCTTCACGTCCCAGCACAGCACTTCTTCGTTGGCGGCAGCGTATGCGCGTCCGGCGCCTGCGAGTCGCTTCGAACCGGGTTGTGTCGCGCCTTCTGATGTCCAGACAATGTTCGAGGTGGCAGTCGCGACCACGCCAAAGGCATCGGACTGCTCATATTTGCTGTATCTGCATTAGCACCTGCTTTGACGCCAATGCGCAGACGTTGTACCTGTAAGATCGCACCATGGCTGCAATGCGCGGTCACCAGATGCAGGGTATCAATTACGGAAGGAAACTCAGTGCGACTCAGCAGAACATATGGGAGCTCTTCAATAGTGGTGTTGGTGTTCTGCCGTAATGCGCCATGGCATGGTCGAGCTCTGTAACTTTTCTGGACCGCGAACTTTTTGGCGAGCGCTACCAGCAGAGGGGCACTAGCAGGGATGTCACCCAGCCCTACACCAGATGTCACTCCCGAGCCTCCGCAACGTCAAGCAGGCCACAGCTCCCCGCCATACCATACCCGCATTGCACACCCACCCTCGCCCGTCGCCATGCTTCTCCTCGACTACCAGAACGTCCTCATCGAGTCGCTCCTCAAGGACCGCTTCAACGGGTGCGAACTACCCCGCCGCAACCCGACATCAGGTAGCTAACGGCGTGTAGAGGAGCTCCAGCGAACATCGACCAGGTCGTGTCCGACTTTGATGGCGTCACATTCCACATCTCGACACCGGAAAGCAAGACAAAGATACTAGTATCGCTGCGCATCAAGTGCTACCAGGAATTGGTGCAGTATGGCGCTCAGTCGGTGTTGGAGCGGGAATATGGCCCATATATTGTGGACCCGGAATCTGGCTACGATTTCTCCGTGCAAGTCGATCTAGAGAACCTGCCAGAGGATCAGGGTAGGTTCATTGAATCCCCTGGCTACAAAAGACGCTGACAAGTGGCAGAGGGCAAGGATGATCTGGTCCGGCGCATATCACTCCTCAAGCGCAACGCCATGGCTGCGCCCTTTGAGCAAGCCTTTGACGAGTTCCACCAGCTGCAGGAAGAGGCATCCAAGTACACATCCGAGGCCGCGCCGCAAGGTATCGCAGAGGGTGGAGAGACTCGCGCAATCCACTACCGCGAGGAGGAAGCGATATACGTCAAAGCTAGCCACGATCGTGTTACCGTCATTTTCTCCACCATCTTCCGCGAAGAGACCGACAGAATATTTGGAAAGGTGTTCCTGCAAGAATTCGTTGATGCCCGGCGGAGAGCCATCCAGAATGCCCCACAAGTGTTGTTCAGGAACGAGCCTCCGCTCGAATTGCAAGGCTTCCCCGGTGTTAGCACGTCCACGTCGGGAGAGGTTGGCTACATCACTTTTGGCAAGTCAGTTATGCTATCTGGAAGATTCATCTAACAGTACTAGTCCTCTTCCCGCGACATCTCACGAAGCAGCGACGAGCAGAGGTCATTTCTCACATTCAGACCTTCCGTGACTACTTCCATTACCACATCAAGGCCTCGAAAGCATTCATCCATTCCAGGATGCGCAAGCGCACAGCCGACTTCCTTCAAGGTACGTTCAGGTACATCATTCAAGTCATGCAGCGCTAACACGATGCAGTCCTCCGCCGAGCAAGGCCAGAAGCCGAGGAGAAGGAACGCAAGACCGCCAGTGGCCGGACGTTCAAGGTGCAGGCATAAGTTATGTCGCGACGAGATACTAGTTTGTAGCCATTACCATGAGATTGTCATTGGCGCAGCTCTACTCAACAGCGGACGGGCAGCAGCTTCTACACATAAGGTTGGAGCTGTGGGAGCAATCCAGATGAAAAGCCGCTACTATACAGCCATCGTAGCTGATCAGTCAAACATAGCGAATGAAGAACCACAAATTGACATCTTGCCTCTGGTCGACCTTGATAGTTTGCTTGGAATGGTTTGCTTTGCTGAAAGTGTCTGTGCGCAGCGTAAGTGCGTCAGTCGCGACTTCCACTCCCGACGCGTTCCCAAACTCCGCAACCCACCTTTCCAAAATCACCCCACCAAATCACCGTCACATACCTCTACCAAGCCCGCCATGGCGGAAGGAACACGTCCCAAGTACGACAACCTCCCAGGCATTGACACGGCGCCCGACATCTACGAAACCCCCGATCTCGCCGAGGATGTCTCGACGATACAAGCTTCCACCGTCGTCTCCGAGTCAGACGGTGAAGAAGAGAACGACCCCGATCGAGATGGAGTACATCACCAACGCTTCCAGACCGACGAGGCACGCAATCGATTCCAGCCATCCCGAGTAGATGCACAGGGCGTCGACTTCTCGGACAACATCGCTGCGCAGCGCCGCTCGTACCGCACATCCACCCGAGCGAGGCGGAGACGAGGCGAGGTCCTGGGTGATGGTAGCGACGAAGAGAAAGAGACGTTTGTGTCCAAACTCGCACGGGTAAAGAACGAACTGCTCGAGCTGGAGGACGAATACCAGAAGAGGATTGCAACAGGGGATAAGTCGCAGATAGAGGAGAAAGACCCCAAGCAACATCTCGAGGATATGGCAAGCAGAGTAGACGCAATTTATGCCTTGCGCCGTGGCGGGGCGCGGGGTCCAGAAGCACAGCTCGACAGGACAGTCAAGAAGTTCAAAGACTACAAACCATTTGAGCCAAGTCCGAACCTCACAAGAGCAATTGCCAACCAGCCGCCGCTGCCTGGCACACAGGTTCAGAGGAATCAACTGGAATATGTTCTGGATCAGGCGGCGGAGTTTGACAGGAGGATCACACAGCTAGAGACGAATCTCGGCCTGAACGGAAACACAATGCCCGAACTGAGTGATCGAGCGCCTTTCCCCGTATTCACTACGCTGCAGAGGCTAGAGCAAACTCTCGGTGTGATTGGCGACGCATCGACGAACAATCTCGATGCAGCCATTCAGCAGATCAAGAAACTCACGGCCGATGCCGAACACCTCAAAGACGCTCGACTGGAAGCCGCCCGCGCTGGATCAGGCCCCACTTCTGGCGACAGCAAAGCTATTACGTACCCCGACCACGAGGCGAAGATCAATGCTTTGTATGGCACATTACCGTCCATCGACAAACTTGCGCCCGCTCTGCCAATCGTACTGGAACGCCTTCGCACACTGCGCCTCTTACATACAAGCGCATGGCAGGCCGATCAGGTCTTGAATGAGCTCGAGGCACGTCAGGCGAAGCAAGAGGAGGAGATCAAGAAGTGGGAGAAGCAGCTTGTCATTGTGGAGAAAGACATGGATGAGTGCACCAAGGCCATGCACAACAACATCAAAGTCGTTGGCGAGGACGTAAAGAGAATCGAGGGTAGAGTAGAGAAGCTGCTTCGCGAGCATCCGGTGGATTGAGCAGAGTCTCCTGTCTCCTCAAGCGGTCAGTGAGTGAGTCGCTTCGATGTTCAGAAGCCACCCAGTCAGTCTATCCTCAAGCATAGAGATACCCCAATAGTCATTGAGCATTTTGACATTCTTTATCGATCATGAGAATTTGGAGTTTTTGGGGGCCACAACCCGAACCATTCCTCTTACGCAAGCCTTCGTTGGTTTTAATAACCACGAAGTTCACGTCACTTTATATCTTCTGCTGCGAGCATCGTGAGGAATGGCAATGTACAAGGCTGATTTCATGCAGTCGAATAATTGCAGCCAATGAGAGCAGACTCGTGTTGTGGACCGGTCAGGCTGGCGGCGCTTACGTCCTAATTGCATTGCCACGACTTCGAACCTCATCTGTTATTCTACCATAACCTCTTCACATTAGGTATACGTCCTTGTTACGTAGCTTAAAGCGCGTCTATCTTCGCACCACCAGTGGTCGACAAAAAGTCGGAAAGTACGACTTGAGTAACTCCGCGGACACAGCCTTGTGGACGACCTACGCCTGAGGGAAGCTCCACGACATAGAATAGTGGAGGAGAAGGCCTTTCGAAGGGCTCGTCTTCATGGAGAAGGAGGGTGCGAGCTCGGGCGATGACCCATTACCACCCCTTATCGAGTGGTCCATATCGCCCGTGATGGATACCCACCTCGTTCAGGAGGATCAACCACCCACGAGCTCAGAGCAGTTTGAGCGACCCTTTACTTCCTCGCTAGGCGCCCCGTGGTTCTACAAAAAATCCTCAGGGCGCAAAGTTGACAAAAATCTGTTCTTCAATGATTCACAGAGAATACCCGAGGAGGCGAGCGCGATTGAGCAAGGCTATGCGCCTGTCTCGTCCGAGAGTTCGCACACCATTCATGATCGTGCAGAGTATCCCACGATACCTGTCTTCTCCACGCGGCCTGAAGTGACGGTGCCTCAACACTCACGTGGACCCCCTCCATTGCACAAGCGAAACACTACATCTCCATCTAACATTGGTCTACAAGGGTTTGTAGACAACTTTGCCGAATTTTCTGATGTTTCAGAGCCACGGGATAATGTCCACTATCCATATGCCTCAGGTCCAGGTGTCTTCCATCGCACGTACGACAAGCGTTCAAGAGCTCATGGCATACCACAATCCCTTGAGAGTCTCTCCATACCAGCCGGTGCAACCTTCCGCTGCACCTCACCTGAAGCTGCAACTCCCATAATCTGCTCGGAATCCCAGACTCCACCGCCGCTTCCTTCGCAAGGTATGTCATCTAGCACTGATACTTCTTCGACAGCAGCTTTAACCAACTACCACTCAGCTCATACCATATCCTGCGCACAGTGCAATCAAACTTTCAGCGGCACCTATCGACAAGGCAATTTGGCGAGACATGTACGGGAGAAGCACCTAGCGTCACTAGGCGGTCCCTACATATGCCCAGCAGATGGGTGTTTTCGCGTCTACAAGCGGCTGGAGGCGAGGCTGAGCCACGTTCGCAGCAAGCACCCTGAGCTTTACGAGGCATTAGCTGCTTTCCCAAACAGCCGCTATAAATCCACTACGTCGATGCCTGCGCTTGGAAGCCGCCAAAATCCTCCTCATGAGACCAAGCCCGACAACGGTTTCGATCACGAAGTGAACATTCCTCCGACGAGTCCAAATCGAGGAGGTGACACAATCAGGCCTACAACCTCGGATACAGTACCAGAAGTGCCTGCTAGCGATCGCAACAATAATAGATACGATACTGCCATAGATCTCAGCTTTCCCGGCTGGGCTCATTCTCGCCACTACGAAGAGCATAATGAATCTTTAGTGCAAAGTTCCCGACTTTACGCTTTCGCAGATTCTGGCGACAACGGTCGTTATACTGCTTCCAGCAATGCAACTGGAGATGTTATAAGCAGCACGAACTATAGAAGAGAATGGTCCATATCACCTTGGCCCAGCTATTATGATAGGGGCAATGACCCTTATCCTAGGGCTAGGAGCCTCAGTGTGTCAAGCGTATCTTCATACGCCAATTCTGTGCTGTCCACTGCATCGTTGGCGTCATCCGCGACCGACATGTCCAAACACAGTGGGTATTCAGCCATCCAGATCGCAGTGGCTACGAAGGAGCTCATTTCAATTCTCTCGAATGACGAGGTACTTGCCCCTCTGTATCAGCGCGCTATTCGTGATGTCAGTATTGGGCCCGAGAAGCTTGAAAGAAACTTGCGGCGAATAATCAGGAATTATGGAAAGCATCTGGGACAGGATCCGGGAGATACACTGGAGCTACTAGCATCACGGTTGGTACAGTTGAAAGCCAAAGAGGTAGCTCGGTCAATCGTCCAAAAGCACAACCCTATGACACTTGCGATGAAGGTAGTGGATACATATGCTAACCAAGAGATGAGCTCGAGCGAGGAAGAGACTGACAACGGGGACGTCGACGAGAGTATCTTTCAGGATATAGCTCTTCTCAGGGAGTTCCTGACAAGTAGAGAGCCTCTTGAAGCCTTGCGCTCACAGATTCGCTCCTTTGTGATCCCGAAATCGGAACGGATAGCGACTACGGCATCACCTACGGAGAAGGCATTGGCTTTCGAGACCATGTCTGAAAACTACTCAGACACAATCGAGAGAGCTCCAGCTACTTCAAACTCCAGCCCATCACTTTGTGCTACGATCAGTACCGTGAAGGAAACTACAAAGAAATTCTTTGTTGCAATGGGCTTATTGGACCCTCCACTCGCGCCAGGATTCTCGCGATTGAGGTGGAAGTGTGTAAGTACTGATAAGATTTCTTCCCCATTAAATGAGTTCCCAAGCGTTGTCCTCTTCACTTTCTGTAGCACGTCTGGAAGCCTTATGAGGGGTACCATGGCGTGCATAGAGCTCAAGACCGGGTCTATCGGATTTGATACCATTAGAAAAGGCTTGACACAATGGCGCCTAAGACATCCACGCCTCTCTCAGACATGCAGAACCTCGCACATTATCCAGCAGCTTGGGCGCAAGCTGGCACAACATATTTCCCCGCCTTTAGTGGAATCACGAGGCTGACAAGAGTATAGAAATGTGGTATTTCCCTCTTTGGAGACGTATTTGAGTACCGTGAAGGCGGAACCGCTCGTCTCGTCGACCGAATGCAGCGCTCATTCAGCACCGAGATTCAAGTAAGTTCTCACGAGGTGAACAAATCATTCAGCCTGGAGCATATTTTCCGACTTCCAAGATGGATACAAAGCACTACGCAGACGCTTTCGTCCGCTTTTAGAGCATCCAAGAATACTTCTCCAATTTTACCCACGAATGAAGCTCCCGACACTGCTTCGATATGCAGCCCCTATGGCAGCAACCCTGCTACACAGCAAACTCTGCATTTTATGGCTTGCATGCAAAAAGGACGATACCACCGTGCTGTTGAGAGTCATCGAATTGACAATATAAGCACGGACAAAGAGCTCTTCTGCTTCTTGAAGCGACAACTCTCTAAGCATCGCAACCACCTCCGCAGGTTTTTCTCTTTGAAGTGTATCCAGGGTCTCTACTTTGTCAAGGTAAGATATCAAGATCACACCTCCTTATCGTCTAGCTTAATTAACACTTTCAAGTTCCGTCTCTGGGCTGGCGGCAGCGCTGAGATTCGCGAACACGAGCCCTGCTGCACATACTCCTCAGCCAAAGAGTGCGAGTGCATACCTCCAAAAGCCAAGGTTGAACCAGCGCCAGACGCGGAATATCGTTGCAAACCTGCAGGCCCGTTGGATGTCTGGCCACCAATTCTATCGCAGCAACTTATGCACATGCTCACAAGCCCGCAATGCATACCCGCAGACGAAACGCTAGTACTGGAGCAACTTCCTAAGCGCACATGCGGCGAGTTGCAAGGTAAAGTACGGCAGCCTGCGGAAGGGTGGGGCATACACTTCCAAGAAGGTTGGGACACGGATATTCTGATTGGTGTGGTAACGATCATGTTCCTCGCAAGTCTAGTCTTCGCGATAATCTGGTCGTACTTCAAGCATGACATACAAGGGGCTTTTGGCGTCAGTTCGTATATGATAACGGCTGTTGGAGTATTGGTTGCGCTGATTGTCAATCGAGCTGGCCGACTGGGCTAATGCCGTACACGCATTGATTTTGCAGGGTGCCAGCTGCGAAGTTGCACAGGGGATGCATATTTAGCTCCGTGATTTTGGCGGAGGTTGGATACCTTCGATAACTTTGGGTTTACGTTCAAGTTTCTACAAGCGAAGCGAAGACAGCCGGGATTGGCTATGGCGCCTAGGTTTCATGCTGTTGATGCTGCGGACGAAAAAGAGTTTGTGGCGAGTTTCTCATACTCGCCAGCCAAGGTGATGCAGGTAGGAGCACTGCACAATCGTATCGAGACATGGAAGTTGCCGCTTGGCTGGACGCCACCGAGGAATTGGTCCTCGTAGGATCACTAGGCAAGACACGACATGGAGGTGATCGGCATGCGTCTAAACTCCTTGCTTTTGATAATGCAAGCCATATGTCTCTGCATATTGCCACTGCTTGGTATGCTTGTTCAGCTGATTTCTGCCTTGCCGACTACCCTTGGAACACAATGGTTTGGTGATTCTCAGCCTGAGACAGTCGAAACGACTCACTTGATCGGGGAGACGTGCGGTGCCAAATGACAACGTTCTCGGGAAAAGTGTATTCTCCACTGCAACTGCAACATATACCTTAATACGACAAGCACGCCGCCAATGGTAGCGACTATGGAAACCCTTGCCGCAGCCAAGGGCCAGACGCGGTGCAGCATGGGAGTGTGGTTAAACTTTGATACCAGAAAGCCTTCCCGTCGTCGGATGCATCCTTCCAGCCAACCGGAGCACAGCCTTCCCCGCACACGCGAATGGCAGGCGTGTAGCGAGACTCACATGGCGTTGACAGCATCGCGATCTCTCAAATAAAGACCGGATTGTCGTAAGCGAGGCTATGGTGAACGGTGAACCTGGGGAAATGCAGAGGCCACGACTCAGCACAAGTTCGCCACGGCATGGCCCTGCGCTTGCAGGTGGAGCGATTGTGGTGTGAGTGGCGTCCGAGCTTCAACTTTTAATTCGCATCTTTCCCATGCCAAAAAGTCACGCCGCTGCTGCGCATATCTGAACGAGGCTGCATCGCGCAATCTGAAGGGCCGAAGTTGCAATGGCTAAGCGCAAGAATCATGCGCCGTCCAATGGCCAGGTGAAGAAGAAGAGGGCGATTTCGGACGACGAGGCGCACAAGAACTTTCGAAGCGGGCTTTTTGAGGGCAAAGTGCTCGAGGGATACACGGGTTACTATGCCGAGTCGCAGCCGTAAGCATTGAATTTTGGTGAGCTACGACCGCATTGCTGACAGTGTCGCAGCTACAAGCACGCCGTTATCCAGAACCTCGTCGACGACACCCTCCTGCGCAATGTCCGCAACGAGATCCGCGAGCATATCCACTTCACCCCAAAGGAGACGGACATCTACAAGATCCACCAGTCGGGCGACCTCGCGAATCTCGATGGCCTTGACGACTCGGCCCTCAAGCGGCTGCCCAGCTTGCTCACCCTGCGCGACTCGCTGTACTCGTCCGCGTTCCGCAAATATCTCTCGTCCATCACAGGGTCGGGACCGCTGAGTGGGATCAAGACGGATATGGCTGTGAACGTATATACTCCGGGCTGCCACTTGCTGTGCCACGACGATGTCATTGGCAGTCGGCGCGTCAGCTGGATCTTGTATCTGCTAGATCCTGACATTCCTTGGAAGCCTGAGTGGGGCGGCGCATTGCGCTTATACCCCACGGAGCATCTCAAGACGCCAGAGGGTGACGATGTCAAGGTGCCTCAGCCCGACTTCTCGCTGTCGATACCGCCGGCATGGAACCAGCTGTCGTTCTTCACAGTACAGCCTGGGGAGAGCTTCCACGATGTCGAGGAGGTGTATCGCAGAGGCCAAGATGACATTGAGGAGGATGGCGGCCGCGTTCGCATGGCCATCAGTGGCTGGTTTCACATCCCGCAAGAGGGCGAGGAAGGCTATGAGGAGGGTCTTGAAGAGAAACTGGCAGAGAAGAGCTCGCTCGCGCAATTGCAGGGTGGAAAGGCCGATGTCTTCGACGAGCCCCAATCGCAATGGGTGGACAACCCGGACTGGGAAGAGCAGGCGAAGCAGGAAGACGACGAGCTCACCGAGAACGAGATCGACTTCCTGATCAAATACATCAACCCAAACTACTTGACCCCAGACACTGTCGAGGAGGTCTCGAAAGCGTTCTCGGACGAGTCGTCGATACGACTTGCTGAGTTCCTGTCTGTCAAGTTTTCGACAAAGCTGCGTAACTACCTCGAGTCTAAAGACCATGAGGCGAAGCCCACTCTGCCTGCGAATCCTTGTCACAAGGACTCCAAAGTCGGTGTCGCGCGGCCACCACACAAGCACCGCTTTTTGTACCGAAAAGCGATACAACCGATCCCCACAACCCCATATCCCGAGAACGACGCCATGACGCCGTACGACGACCTTGTCGACATCCTCTTCCCCCATCCAGCGTTCATGAAATGGATATCGCTTGCGACCGGCATCACACTCACAAGAAGCAACATCTTCGCACGCCGCTTCCGCCGAGGTCTCGACTACACGCTTGCCACTGCATACGAGGAAGAAGATCCACAGCTCGAAGTCTGCCTCGGCATCACACCCTCCAAAGGGTGGGGCGACGAAGAAGAAGAGCCAGAAGAGCCACAGCAAAACGGCAGCAGCAGTAAGAGCAAAAAGAAGAAGAATAAGAAAACCAAAGCGCCCGCTGTACCAGAGCCCAAAGCGGAAGAAGAAGTCGGAGGCTATGAAATGTACATGGCAGGAGACGACGACGAAGACCATCCTCAGCTACCGGCATCGCACAACTCGACCGAGACGGGTGCTGGACAGCGCCGGAAAGCCAAAGCTGATCCTGCAATCTACAAGTCTGCTGCGGATGATGAGGACGATGGTATCCTGTTCAGTCAATCCGCAACGTGGAACAATCTCGCCATCAATCTGCGAGACAAGGGCGTGCTAAGGTTCACCAAGTACGTGAGTCGAAGCGCCAAGGGTGATCGCTGGGATGTGTGTGCAGAATATGGTGTCGAGTTTGGTGAGGATAATAGCGATGAGGAGGATGATGAGTAGGGTGGCGATGGGAGGGACGGACTGGGAAATGGGGAATGGGGAATATCAGCATGAGGTCGGTTCGGGGTTGGCATCATGTGTGACGAATTGCGGTTAGTTTATGGGCATGGCGGGATTTTGTTTTATGGCTTTTTATGTATATAGATCATGAGTTGACGAAATGCATGGTTGATTTGCTTTACCTCGCTCTTTCTTCTCAGACACGGCAAAACCGCGCCACAGAATATAAGTAGCCTTGACATAATTGAATGCGTTGCTACGCTTTGGTTTATTATTACATTGTGACGTAAGAAACACGGATTGTAAGCTAAACCACTGACCCCAATTACCAGACGAAAAGCAATACAAAACACTTCTAATAGACGCCCAACCTTTCTTCCAAAGAAACCATTCAGCTGTGCGATCCAAGTACATGTCCTGACCACATTTCACATCACATCTGTTGTATGTGACCAGTCCAACAATACACCTTCCCCTGAGTCACGCAACTCTGCGATCACCTCACCATTAAGCCTTCCTGCCTCCCATATCCCCCATTTCATTACCTTCATCTGCATTCCCAAGCCCATCAAGCTTTGCATAGTTTACTTTAGAGACTTGTGCAAACCGCCTCCCTTTGTGTCCAAGCAGCGACTCTGTCCACCGTATGATTAGTCTCGTAGACGTACCCAAATGCACTGGTAGACGAAGCATAAGCGAAGACTTACCAGTGACAGCCTGCACGCCATGCGAAAACACACCAGCAACCAGGAAGATAGATACAAACGCTGCATATCCCGGCTTGGCCCCCTGCTTCTGAACGAAGCTCGGTACTTCCATCCCATTGCGAAGGTTGTTGTATTGCGTTATAAGCATGCCAACTAGCACCGCGCTGATTAGAAGCGTCAGGCCGGAGAAAATCATCGCGGGAATTCCTAGAGCAGCGCTGTTGGGCGTCTGCCTGAAGCTTGCATGCAAAAATTCGGCTACTAGGAAGATGAGTGCTAGCGCGACGCACACGACGAGGACGATGTATTGCCACTTGAGGTCGGAGGAGGTTGTTGCAGCCTCGATTTCGTGTAGTATCGATGTGGCGTTGGACGGCATGGTAGTGCTATTAGTATTATTGCTTGAAAGGATACTCCAAGTCAAGTTCTGCGCTGCATCGACTGCATCGCCAAATCCAAGGAGAGAAGAGGCATTGGCGTTGATGAAGCAAGCTGCAGGCATAATCGCAAGCGAAGAAGGTTCCGTTGGGAAGGAAATCGGCATCGAGGAACTTGCGTCTGGTTTGTTTCGTCCGGCAAGGAGAATAACGGAAAGCACAAACTGCGTGCCGATTGCAAGGATGCGGTATGCGGCAATCAGTTTACCCTTGTGGATGAAGTCCTGAATGCTGACGATGCAATTTAGATGCGTGATGGCGCTCAAGACGAGCATCACGCACACCAGATTGTAGTGATACGCGGATATGGTGCAGGCGTGATTGCTGAGTGTGGCGAGGAGCGCGATGCTTGCGATGAGTTGATGATCGCTCAGGGCGTGAAGAAGACGTTGTATAATATGAATGAGGCGGATGTAGTAAAGGCGGTGTTTCGAGGCCTTGGTACCCGAAGAGGTTTCCCAGAAGTGCCATTTGATGCGGTCTACGAGAAGTGCCAGGGAGAGGATGAGCGCCGTGATGACGCTGGCAAGGAAGGTTCTGACGATCTGAGTTGGTGATTAGATTGGTGATTAGAAGAGAACAAATTGTTCTGGAAGGGCACTTACAATCTTTTCAGTGAATTCCTTGTCGAGTGTGAGCTTTTGCGGCTCCGTCAAGGCAGTGGCGTTGTTGTATAGTGCGAAGTTGCAGGGAACGGGGTCGATAGATGCGCACTTTTGTGCATTGGGAAGGAAAATCAAAGAATCCATTGCGACCAGCAGATATCAATAGAATACAGAATCAGATGAGCGAGCGACTGGAAATGGCAAAGAGTGTGGTATGTGAAAAGAATGTGATGAGTAGACACAACACAAAGCATAGAGCATAGCAGTAATTATATGTCTACACTCTCTCTCTCGGGTAAAGGGGCAAGGCAGAACCCCAATTACATCAAGTACCGTCCGAACCCTTGTAATAGTCCTTCGGTGTGCTTCGATATGCAGGCCACATGCAGGTCAACAAGGCTGAGACTCAGTAAGGCACACACTTTACCGTGGCTGCTTATCTTCAGCGGCCATCCACCCGAATCCAGACAGATGTTACCATTTTTACTGCGGCACCTCTTTGTGTGACCTTCCGCTTAGATGGATATAGAATTTGAGGGGCATATTCACCGAAGTAATGGTCTCACATTACCGAAGATGCGACATCAAGATTGCGGTATTCATCGCCTGACCTTCACTATTTGCTGGATTTTGCAATCCGGTGGGCAGGAATTCCAAAATTAATCCCCTTCCGCAACAGCACTGCCGCATAATATCGTGATGCAGCAGGTCCTACCCAGCCGTGTTCGTAAGAGTGTGGCCAGATCTCAAGGAAGGGGCACCTTCAAGGCTGGAATATTCATCACGCCCACGACGAAGAGGCTGAGTTCTTTGCCCGGCAGTGAATGACTTACAACAAGGTCTACGAGATTGACTTTAACGCGAAAGACAATCACGAGCTCCGCGTATATCTTATGGACGCTCTCGAAGATAACTTCAACTTCTTCCTCAATCGCGATGTTCCTCGCGTGTGGCACGACATCGCTCTTAAGTCCTTTATCACTTCTATGCGTAACGAGTTTAAGATCTGACCTGGTCTATCTTCCGGCGACTCTCCTCGTAGGAGCGCAAGATACGAAGACTTCAATGCTAAAGAAGCTCTGTTCCCGGTTTCTTGACACAAGCTTCCACAGCCTGCAATGAAGAGTCAGCTCGCCTTCTGTAAGATTATTGTTACTCGTTACTACGAGGCAAACAACAAACACGTTATTCATCTTCGTGAACTCATCAAGGACGTTGAACCTATTCTTAACAATGACTTCAGTCTCCATGTATCGTAAGAGCTTCCTACAGGCCTGAGATTTTGCATACGCTGACATTGCGATACCTAGTCCTTTGTCCTACAACAAGCTCACGGACATTCTCGAAGAATCTGAAATCAATCCCTTTAACAGCGAAGAGAAAGTTATCTTTGGCCGGGTTGGGGAAAAGTTGAAGCCAATTGAGAAGCTGGTGGAATTTACGAGAGTCTTGGTGGAGGGTCTGCCGACGGACGGGATCTACAACTTCATCATTTACGGCCGAGACAATAATGGCACGAGAATGTTGCTCCTCCAGCAGTAACTTACGGATATATATCTTGCACATGGTGTATCAGATTAGGAATTGTTCTATACACTGACATTTTCTCGTCAGTGTGAAGCCCGCAGCCACCTCTGACCCCAAACGGTAGCGCAATACCTCGACCTTCAGCGGATTACACATAAGTACAAACCACATACAACCTGGAAGCACGAAACAAGGATTAAGCGTACAATGTGCAACTCAATGAAGTTGTAGTCTTATTGGAGTTGGAGTCATGAAGCCTGACCGCGACGCTGTTAGCCCTCTATGCTTCACCACTGCCTCACGGTACGGGATTCACATACCAGACTCACCTAAGTAGCGTGGCGCTGCCATGTCTCGCTCAATATCTCAGAGCTAACATTCTATAGCTTAACCAGAGATGCGATTGTCGCTCCTTCCTTCCATGCCTCACCGCTCGCGCTAGCGCGAAGCCAACAAACAGACCTCTCTCATGCGGCCTCGCACCTCTCTTTACCTTCAGCAATCTCATCCTGAGTGATTTTATCCCTTCGCGTCATTCTGAGCAGGCAACATGGCATCGCAATGGCCGTTGCAGCAGCGAGAGGGTGCTCAGGCTCCAGAGGCAAGTGCACCACGCATCTCCCCTTCCCTGTGTACTCACTAACCTTCATCAGGGCACTGTCAAGGCAGAATCAGACCTCGCAAAGGCAATCGAGCTTTCGCTATTGCCTCAGGTTTCAAAGAGCGATGTCGACCTCGAGCAGGCTCTCCAACTTTCGCTCATGGAGTACGAGCAGGTATGTGCTTCATCTAATGCAATGCAACACGCGTTGCGCATAATTTTTTAGCTAACTGTATGCTAGACGCCGCAGTTTCGCGGTACTACATCAGTCTCACGCGTCCGCACCTCGCGCGCCTCGTATACCATATACAGCGATGAAGACAACGAGGATGATGATGATGACGACGAGACATCTGCCAACTGCGGAGCGACAAGAGCTGCTCAGATTCAGGTTCCAGGAAAGGTATATGTTCCACCTGCTGCCTGGCAGAACTCAACTTACACCGGCTAGACTGAGAGTATGTCCTATGAAAGCGTTGCCGATGAAGGACAGGCTCGCTGCGCTCGCGACATCGTTAAGAAGCGTAAGCGACCGCGAATCATGGTGCCACTCGAGGAATGGCATAGCCCAGACTATCGAGCTCTGGTGCCTATGCAGAACGAATCCCGCAAGCGACCGCAACCGCAACCGCCAGCTCCAGACGAGGCTTATCTTCGACAGCCCAAGAGGCCTGCAACTGACAAGATTCACCACCTAAGGAACGATGAGCCTGCACCATTAATCACTCCAGAGCAACTTCTGAACTGCAACGCGCGGACGTCAGATATTCTACGCGACATCGACATTGCTTTTCCGAAGCTGAGCGTATCGAACCCTGCCGTACAAGCCTTCATCGCCAAAATCGACTCTATGAAGTTTGACCGCCCAAGCTTCCCGATGTACAACAGCGACGATGCTTCAGCTCCTGTGCCGTCAACGAACAAAAAGATGAACGAATTCTGGGCTGAAGCGGTGATGAATGAACCGCAGCCTCAAGACAAATACCACGAAGGCTTAGACATGGACCCTCGTCTGCATCGTCATGTCTTTACTCGCTTTGTCTAACAGCTGCCTCAAGTTTCCACCCGTCACCAAGAGCTCGTTATCCTTTCTACTGCCAATGATCTTCTTCGTTCTAAGAGAACTAAAAAAGCGGTTTACACTGTTCATATAACAATTTGCTTCGACAATGGCTTCTATTTACGGCGTTTTCCGCATTTGTAAAAAGCGACAGGAGATTCGCCTTAAGCCCTGTCATTCAGTACCGCCTCTGCCGTTCGCAGCAGTGCGATGACGGTCAGGATTCTATGTGTGCGAGATTGCAGTGATACAGGGATCTGTATATCTTCAGAAAATATTCTGCTTTCATTTTGCGCATGTATAAATGTCCGAGATAACACAGCCCCCAGTGACTGGAATAAATGCAAAGCTAAATTCTGGTCGCAGAATTCTATGCCGAGGCGTTTGTAGTATCTGCCCTCAGTCAGAACCTTCCTTACCATAACTTCATCGACGTCCTCATGCTTGTTGTTCGTGACCCATCGATGCAAATAACTCGTGAGCTTGTCATATGACACGCATGGTATAGTCTCGAAGGCAGCTTGAACATCTTCAGCGCGGTTCAGCATAGATTCGTGAGTGACCAAACCGAGCGCGTAGCAACAAAACCAATCAGTGTTCATCAAAAGCGACCGACGCACAATTCTTCGGAACGCGAGAATTGCAGTGAAGTCAATGAGACGCTCCTGAATCAGGTTGAATATAACCTTTTCTTGGTTCCCGTTAGTCCTCTCTCGCTTGAAGTTTTCAGGGTGGTCGACACAAATGATGATGGGCTCGATGTCACTGTTATTGCGTTCGACATATCCCCACGGCTTCGTATTTCGCTTCATGTTGTACCCAATGTCTGCGAGCTGAAGCGGTGAACGATTCGATCGACCAAACTTCTCGCAGGCTTGACGAGCTGAGGCGCCCCATAAGATTCCAATAGGAGTCTTGCAGCGATTCCATCCTTCGGCCGCTTTCTGCTCCCAGTAGGCGACGAGTGCAGTGGGTAGGCGGCGCCCAATACTGTCGAATCCCTGAAAATGTGGGGACTCTGGGTTTTCGAAGTCTTTGCGATTGAGCCGCCGCGGGAACAAGTTCATCATGAAGACAGACTTCTTCTGGTCCCCAGGCTCTGCGTATCCCAGTTTCTTCAGAACTGCAGCAATCGATGGATTGAATGGGTCATAGATACTCGCATTGTAGGGTCGCAGGGTTGTCCTCAGCGTTGGGTAACAAGTCAGTGAGACAATTACGCTGTTGAAGCTATCCCATGGTTTCACCAGAAGACGTGGATCCATGTTGAGACCTTTGTGGTATGTGCCTCCTGCAAGTCTGGGCTCACTCGATACTGCTGTTGTCCAAAACTCGTCCACCTCGTCATTCGTTGATGGTACAGTGTTGTTGTCAGAGTACATTGGATACCTTGGCTCGTCGAATTTCGCGGCGTCAATTGATGCCATAAAGCGCTGAATTTCATCGCTGTTGCTCTTGTATAGACTCAGTTGAGGGAAAGTCACTTCGATATCGCGAAGAATGTCTGAAGTCCGCACGTGGCAATCTAGAAGTGCTCTGGTGTAACTTTCGGCACAGGAGGTGTGCCTGTTACCTTCATTCGCTTCTTAGCATGCGATGAATCATTCGATGTTGACAGGCTTCTCTTGTGCGACTGTGGACGAGCATCGTCAGGTGAAGATGGTAGTATGGCGCGATACTCGGGGCTGTCCCACTCCACGAGAGGTACCATAATCCTTCTGCGGAGACGCTTCTGAGGAGGAGGTACAGGAGGATACTGTAGGTCATCAAACTAAGCTTCACCGTAGCTTGCATAGAAAGCGCTTTCTGATTGCGTTGCGTGTTAGCCGGAATGAATAAGCTTGTAGAAGCACACTTACAGCTCGAGCTGGTGCCACGATTACTGAACCTGGTTTGAGAGCATCTCGAATGGATACAGGTGTATTTGATACGAAATCCATCTACTAAATGATGTATCCGGGAGATCTTCAATACCTCGCATAGTATCATTAAGGCCATAACTCTACGCAACGTCCTCCAGACTACCGCTATCCCATGTCTGGACTCCAAGAGCGTGCACAGTACAGATGTCGTCACAAGACTATAGCAACACCTATCCCCACTGCGATGGCGCGCTCCTGGTAAACACTTACGCTTATAGTCTGCTAATGAATTCAACACCCTCGTCATTACGCATCGAATGATGGCTGATGATCAAGCTTCTCAATTCATCATGTCCTTTGGATATGTACTTTACGGCACTGTTGGCGCCCGCGAGCTTCAAGGCTTATATCTCAACAGCACGTCACGTTCAATGCATATCAGGACTTACACGATTCCTATGCATGGCATTGCGCCACTCTACGCCCATTACGACAGTCGTACATGCCTGCCTGCAGCAGCATCTGCAAGCAGTAGATAATCCCCCTTTCTCCGCTGCCCTTTATGTTTGGACTCTCCAGGCTTTCAGAACTACGTCACCCATCTGGTATGATGTCATCGGTATCTATGACGCTCTCAACGCTATCCCAGTACTTGACAAGCAGGCGACAATCCATATTTCAGCCCTTGTGGTATGCAATCTCAGACTAGGACTCATGCCTCACCAGTGTTTGCGGGAAATTGTCCATTTCTTCGTTCGGAGATGGCGGCCTTGAACACGACGTGCCATGTTTAGCGTACATGGGGAATCTCGGGCGGCCAAATCTAGCAGGATCGATGGTCCGATGAAACCTTGGATGGCAGAGTTCTAAGGACTCAGCTCTGGGAAAGGAATGTCGGCGCCGTGTAGAAATTCGAGCTCCATGCTTCTGGAGTAATTTACGGTCTAATAGCTTGTACGTCAGACTTAGATCACTATCGCTATCTTCAGAGTCGTATTGAGCTGCGTTACCCATCCGTATGGTGGGCGTCTTGGGCTGCCATCTTGTGGCAAGCCAGAATAGAGGAAAGTCTGATGAGTGTCCCATCGCTGCCTTGTTTGAAGCTGAGATGGCACCAGTGTGCGATGATCCGGACCCTGCCATTCCTCAGGTCACTTGTGCCTCCCTATGTCAATCTGGTCATCAGCAAAGCTTTCGTAGAAGATGCTCTCAGTCGGTCCGCTGCTGCAACGACAATGGTGGTGCTGTACTGCGTCGTCCAAGGTGAGGTAAGCAGACGAAGCTGAAGCAGCCGAGATGGGAGGGAGGAAGTTGCAATGTTGTATGATTGAGGCTCATATGTGGCGGCTGCGCGCGAGCGCTAATGGTTGGGCATGAGGGGAGCGAGCGATATGCAACTCAAGGGACAAGCCATGTCAGCAAGAGTGGCCATCCGCATCTTGTGTAGAGTTTGTTGGGACATGTAACCGGGCGTCTCATTTGGTCGTATGGGATTCCCTAAAGTCATTTTGGGACCATGTCCTGAAAGCGAATCCTGTATGACGGCAAACCCTTTTACCCGTCGTATCTTGACTTGAACACTACGCTGAAGACAGACAGGGTCTCACACCCGGTCGTAATTGTGATCTCACTCTTCCGTACATTGCATTCGGTCCCCATCTTTCTTATCTGGAAAAATGTACTACGGCAATGTGATGAAGCGCGCACCCGTTCGGCTACGTATCTAAGAGCGTACGGAGAGCACAAGATATGGGTAACTTCGACTTACTCTTGACTTCACTCGATGCGATCTGACATGAACATGCTTATCTGTCGATGAGGTACACTTCTGAACACTCCTCATCACAATGACACATGGCAATGCTCGGCTGACTCGCGTCCAACGTGTATGGGGAGTACTTCGCGGATAGAAACGGGATGAAGAATTGATGGCGATAGTGGCCTGTCGTTCTAAGGATTTTGAAGGCGACCTGGTAACGTTACGAGCCTGTGAGCAGCATCATGCGTCGCAGAAGTGCCGCGAGCTTGATAGCTCTGATGTTGAAGCGGGTGTCGATCGGTCCGGAAATCGAATGGCGTGGATCTTGCGAGCAGTGCTGTGCTAGCGCGCATGTTCACGCCCACTCCCATTTAGTTCTGAGTCGAGATTTGTCCCAGGAAAGAAGGTACTTGGACAACAGGTCTACCCCATCCGCAACATCTGTTACGGCTAGCGCGGATAGATGCGAATGCTGCGAGAGTGGTAATGATCGCTATAATTTGATAGTCTGGAGACCCATGATGTGCTGTAAAGGTTGTATTGCAGACGTAAACACATGCGAAGACATTCAGGACTGTCCCAATGGAGATGTCAAGATGCAGTAGAAAGGAGTCGTGCGTTGACTCACCGTAATTCGGTCTTGTGATGTGCACCGACCTTCCCGGACCACGAATGTTGCCACGTCAGCTCGTACGGATGCTACGGCGAGCATGAAGCTGGAAAGTTCACGATCCTTGGCAAGGAGGCGACAAGTGTGGTCACGATGTCTCGGGATTGTCGAAGCGCCAGGCGCTAATAAAACATGTCACCTGCAGCGCGCCGCGTGACCGTCGTCCAGACCAACGAAACAACAAAGCCCCTGACGGTAAAGCGAGCTGAGCCAGGCGGCAAGAATGGGCGAGATCCGAAGGTTAGACTCGGCTGTATTGCAAGCGGAATGTATGTCCCCTTGAAGGATGTGCGTGCTGGCGCTGGAAGCCGCAGAACTTTCTGGGGTCCGAGATCGATTGCGGGGTAGCGTAACTTTTAGCTCATAAAAATTCGCGGAAATGCCATTCTTAGATTGTTGTTCTTGAGGCACAGTCGATTGCCCAGGCGGCTTGTGCTCAACAACCTGAGCCAGAATGGAACCTCTATCGATCAGGACATTGCCGTCGCTCCATTTACCTGGTGGTTCAAGAAGACGTCGTCCTTTGCGTTCTGCTCTCTGCACGACAAAACGCTCGGATCAAGATCAGAGCCTGTGCTAGTGTGCAAAGCGCCCGTTCGACGATGCTTGTGGAGAAGGAAGGTCGCATGGCGGGGAAGTAACTAAGACGTAACAAATTACTTGATAGAAGGCCACAACGCAAGGACTGCATGAGCTATGGACAGTCTGAATCCGTGAAATCTCTGCGACTGATCCACTACGAAGCCTCCACATGCTTCGATGCAGCCAGGCCATGCAGCTAGAGGTGTCGTCACGATGTCGCTTCATGGATTCGCAAACTGCAAAATTCGCATTTGCAGGCTGATGAGAAGACCTACTACAACGTGTCATATGTGATCGATTTCAAGCGAGCCAGGTTGCTCGTAATATCGTTTGCAGCCATGCGACAGATACAAGACTCGTCGAAAGCATGCAGCCTGGTTGAAGCAGACCCATGAAACACGATCAGGAAAGCGGTATGGCGAAATCGAAGGTGCGAGACTGAACATCGATGGCGACAGAGCCGGGGCAGGAGAATCCGGAGAAACAATGGTCGGCAATAATGACGGGTGTGTAACTGTGCGACCGAACAGTGTAAGCCACATCGTTGGTGCGGACGGTCGAGCGTCGTGAGATGGATGCAGAATCTCAATCACAGAACAAGCCAACGGCGAAGCGGCATGCGGCGGCAGGCACTGGGCACGAATGCGAGTGCCACACGGCAGCCAAGCGGAAAGCACTGATCTGGCACGCGATGGTGAAAACGATGCGGTAGGAATTAAGAAGGGGTAACAGAAACTGGACTTTGACACACGGAAATGCTGGCTTTGGACGAGTTGGCGGGCTCAGGTGACTTGGACGAGCTTGGCGGCTAACGTCTTACATCACAATTCAGTTTTTAGCACATCCGTCCAACGTTTCGCCTTCGCTTCCGCACGAGGTTTTCTATGACTAACGGACTCTCTGGAATGACCCAGGGAAAGGAAGAATGATCATTTTTCAGCCTGCTCCACTTTGGGGCCGCGTTGGCTGCCGGGGAAGGGAGCGCTGACTCTTGAGTACCATGGTCCATGTGCCTCTACGTACAAAGTCTGGAGACTATAAAAGATACTCAGCGCCGCCTTCAACAAAGGACTGTGATCACTTGACTAATCCCCGACTCACTTACCTTCAGCATTAAACATCAATACCTCACGAACACGTATAGTCAACTACGACCTACCCGCTCCACTCCAGACCAACAGCAACCTACCGTCGCCCGAGAATTAAATGCACATCAACGACCTTCCGTACGAGATACTGGCAAAGATTTTGGACGATGTCACGAAAGCGCATATAGCGGATGGCCCGACCTACACTTTTGGCCTCAGCCAGGCACCACTGCCCCTTCAAAGGGCAACCCTGCAGCGATATGTCCGCGGACCCGTTCCACCAGAGCTCCTGAAATGGGATGCCACATCCATGATCCGCTCGGTGTGCTGGAAGTGGCACGAGTGGGCGTTGGAGCATTCTATCAAGGATGTTTACATCCGGCGCTGGAAGGGTGGAGAGGTATGTTTGGTACAACATCATTGCATCGCGAACGAATGCTAACAGTTACCAGCGATGGGCAGAGCTTTCCAATCGCCGTGAGAGCTACCCGCTCTACGAGTTGATCGATCGTCCGACCGGCACTGCTGTCTACCGCGACCCATTCGCATCCCTTAAACGCACCGTAAACATCTGCAACGACTTCCCGCAGGTTGCGTCCAAGATTAAGCGTGTGTGGGTGCATGGATTTCACACAGCGGCAACCGACCGAATGATATTCGAATCCCTTACCAACTGCACCAACCTCACCTCACTCTCTATACCTTGGACAACAGTGCGGCACTTAGACGCAAAGGCGTGGCGGACCGTGCTGACAGGCAGCGGCAAGCCACTGCAGTCGTTGGAATTGCAGTGTGTGGATCCCACGTCTCAGCAGGCTGCAGACAAGGACAACTTGGTCGATCTTCAGCCTCTACAGTCGGCCAACTTTGGTCAGCTGCGGCGTCTGAAGATCTTCGGCGACACTAGCTTCATGCCGCTTACAGACTCTGACCTCTATGCGATCGCTCGCACTGCCACGCAGCTGGAAGAGTTCCACCTTACCTGCAACTCATCCATTACAATTGACGGTGTCATGGCTATCGTCAAGGCGTCGCGCAAGACCCTCCGGGTTCTTGAGCACAGCCCGCGCTCCAATGATGGCTTCTGGCACCCGCACCCTGGGTCCCCAAGCGACAGCGAACATCTGTGCGAGACTTTCCGGTCCTGCCCAAAGCTGGAGACACTTTCTATTTCTCTTCCCTCGGTATGCGCACATCTGTTCTCGGACGAGAATGTGCGATTCAACGGCGATCTCCAGGTCCGTGCGTTGCATCTTTGTGGTCACGAGGACGGGCGTTCGACACAGGAGGCGACCGATGCCCTCGAGAAGCTGCTCCAGCAGGCTCGCAAGCTCATCCGCCACCGTGCACAAAGCACTATTCCGCGCGAGCTTTACGTCGAACTATTCTTTGCTGGCTGTGTTTTCGAGCCCGGTTTCGAATCGGTCCACGGCGACTTCGCATTGGCACAGATCTCCAGCGATGGACTCTGGCCCCAGAACGTGCAATTCAGCGGTAAAGGCCCATACGGATCCACTGGCCTGTACGAGAAGGAAGAAGAAGGCCCCTTCCAACGTATCGACGAAAGCGAATTCCTACACGGTGTGCGCCGCAGGTTGCACTGCATCTCGACCTGATTGTAGATCAATCATCGAGAACGACTTATTCCCTTACTGTAAACTCTAATATGTCTATCAACTTACGAATAACGGCCATTCGCATGAGCGGCACAGCCTGGAGCTAAGATACCCAGGCCTGAGAGCCACAATTTTTCATGCATTGGGAAAAAGCATCAAACCTAGGATCAAGGGTTTCCAAAAAAGTATTATTACAGTCTGGCGAGCATTTACATTTGATAGCTGGTAGCCACTGGTTCTTCTTTTCCTATAGCAGTAGTCTCAGCATTCTTGCAATCAATCAACCTGTTTGTCTCTTCATGAAACTGCCTCACATTCATTGCAATGCAATTGTCAAGTTTGCTCGCGAATGTAGTCATTGAATGATCGAAACTTGGATCTTCCACCGCCTTTTTATCTTCAACTTCCCAAGAGAACAATCGAGAATGAAAACGAACAAGTCAGCGTGCATTCTCCTCAACCTTGGCGAGCCCCACTCTTGCAAGCACTTGCATCATTCTCCCAAAACGGATAAGACCAAGGTACCCGTTCGCATGCTTACACATCTGCCAGTAAGCCATTGCTACCGTTCCCAGCAGCAGACTCTTTCCCAAACCCGCCTCGCAGCTGTGCGCCCGCTTACTCACCGCTCCACGATTCAAGTCATGCTCGCGGAACGGCAACCGCAGTGTTATCACCGCGTTTGGCAGTGGAGCCATGGTGCGACGTGCATTTACAATTCTTAGCTGAGCGTTGGATAATCGCCAAGCGGGGCGACGCTACTGCGGCGGGGCGTCAGGGATGTGACGTATCGCGAGGGGGCCGCTTTGCTGCTTGCAGCTTGGGGTGCTGCGAGGTGTATGGCTTCATTGTGAGGATTTGGGTAGGTTACAGCGTCAAGCGTGCGTTCTCGGCCTTATTGGACCGGTTTTCTGGCGCGTGCCGGTTGGGGCTTCCTGGGATATTTGCATCTGCGATCGGGATTGCGTTTGGTTGCAGGGGACTATATAAGTTGCGAAGCTTACCCCCCGCTTGCATCAGCTACCCACTACTGCAACTTCCTCTGTGCCATTGAACTTCAGTCTTTTCGCTTTATACCCCGTGACAGTTTCAAATCACTCAAGATGGCGCCTAAGATTGCGATTGTGTACTATTCCATGTACGGCCACATCAAGCAATTGGTATGTTGCCCTCGTGGTGGGGAGGTTGCTGGGTGCAATCGGTACCCCGCCGGATGAAAGCTGCTTGCTGACCACGATATTGCAGGCCGATGCTGAATTGAAGGGCATCAAGGAGGCTGGTGGTGATGCTGTTCTCCTTCAGTACGTACCAACTGCGCTTCCTGTGAAGAGAGCTCGTGCAATTCGCGCAATGCTCAATGGCAACCCCAAACACAATCTAACAACACCACAGAGTCGCCGAGACCCTGCCCGAGGATGTCCTCGCAAAGATGCACGCACCCCCCAAGCCCACCGATGTCACCGTCCTCAACGACCCCGCTCAGCTTGAGGAGTTCGATGGAGTCCTCTTCGGCATTCCCACCCGTTACGGTTCGTCCCCCACACACACACAGCATACACCCACAAGCTGACTCTTCATGCTAGGCAATTTTCCCGCACAGTTCAAGACCTTCTGGGACAAGAGTGGTAAACAGTGGGCCCAGGGCTCTTTCTGGGGCAAGTATGCCGGTGTCTTCATCAGCACCGGCACACTCGGTGGCGGCCAGGAGAGCACAGCCATCTCCACCATGAGCACACTTGTGCACCACGGCTTCATCTTCGTGCCATTGGGCTACAAGACCACATTCGGTACGTCCCTCCCTATCCAATCCACCACTCATCCATCATGAAGTTTCCCGTAGCTAACTTCCATCCCAAAGCCCAACTCTCCAACCTCGAGGAAGTCCACGGCGGCTCCCCCTGGGGCGCAGGAACCTTCGCTGCCGGCGACGGTTCTCGCCAGCCGACTCCGCTTGAACTCGACATTGCGACCAAGCAGGGCAAGGCCTTTTACGAGGCCGTCGCCAAGGCGCACCCGTGACTAGATGGCCAGCAGAACGGGGAGAAGAAGGAGGAAGCAGTTGTGACGGATAGCAGCACGCCCGCGGCGAATGGATCGGCGCCTGCTACGACTGCGCCTGCGACACAGACGCCGGCGACCGAGGCTGGCGCTGGTGTGCAGCAGAAGAAGGAGAAGGATAGTGAGGGCCCGTGTGGGTTGCCGAGTAAATGTGATATCATGTAGATATGGAAAATGAATAACGTCTTCTGAATGAGCTTCTTTTCTCATCGCGTACTAATGCTTCAAACATCCTGCGACAAGCGCGTGTGAATACTTTAGAACGCCAGAAGAAGTTACCCAACTCTCTAACCTTGTTTTCCGAGTGTGAAATTCTCCAGGTTTATAAATATGGAGAGAAACTGTATTATATCGCACTATAAAAATCCCAGCCTTTGCGGGAGGAGGAGGAGAAAATCCGTGCTTCATGCAGAATGATATGCAAAAATTCCCTCTTTGCTGCAAATGCCGCACCGCGCCAAATGCAATGGTATCCTCAAAAGACAAATGCCCCTCCCATCTAAATGTACGCCAGACCCCTAGTTATCACAGCATACCACATGTTGAAGGAAATTCCCGCATCACCCGTCCATGACATCTACAGAGCTGTCGTTATACGACAATGGAGTCGAGGTTGATGCAGCGTCTTGAGCGCTCGGCGTCGCCGCACAGGACCCGATCGTGGTCGCTGAGCCGGTCGTCGTAGGCCCAGTCGGTCATTGGGCCGTGCCAGTCTATGTCGTCGTAGTCTCTTCGTCTGGTGTTGTTTTCTGCCCAACCTGTGCGGTCAAGTTCAATGATGCCTCCGAATCGCCGCTCGCCGTTGGCGATGAGGAGAGACTGGCCATCTGGCGTGAACGTAGTGCCGCCAGTGGGTCCAAAGAAATCAAAGACTTGTTTCGACTCGAATGTTTGAGCGTTGATGATGTTGACGTAGTCATCGGCCTCGGCTGCGACTAGGACGCGAGGACCAGAGCCCACGGGCGAGAAGCGAAGAGATCTAGGAATGCTGAGTTCACTCGTGAGGACCGTCAGCGGCCTCTCCCAGTAGCGAGCGTCCCAAACGACAATGGTGGAGTCTTGTGCTGCCGTCGCCACGTGGATCCCATCGTCGGCCCACGCACACGCAAAGGCATCGTCCGTGTGCGAGTTAAGTGTCTCAAAAGGTTGGCCAGTCTCCGCGTTTGTAATTAGAGTCTCCTGAAAGTCGCCAACGACCACGCGCATGCGGCCGTTGGGACTCGTTGCAGCGCAGTTGACGGCTGCTGAGTATGTGAAGGAATGCACAAACTTGTCAGTCACACAGTCGAGAACTCTCAAGCGGTGGTCATTTGAGCACAGGACAGCCTGGGGGTGGTAGGTCGTTCGAGATTCGTACAAGTGCATGTGGTTGACAATCCGTGACTTAGTGTCTGCGGAGAAGTCGGAGGTGCGCCCAAATGTGCATGGAGTTCCATATTCGGAGGCAAGATTTGTGATAGCATACTCGCCGTCAAAGGCGCCGGCTATCAGAACATTATCGTTGCTGGCGATGGTCGTGATCGAGCCATCGGGGGTCAGTCGTTTGCTCAGATCAATCATGACATCTGAAGAGGAACCCTCCGCATCGGTTCGGAAAACACGATGACCGGCCGCGTAGTATATGTCATTACGCGACGTGGCGGTGAGCACATTCCGAAGCTGGAAGTGAGGGAAGAATGCGCGGTGGGTGGTGTTGTTCCGCCTAAATCGATAGAAGCTGTCTGTGTTGGGCGTGGGAGGGATGTATGCTCGCACTTCCTGTAGGCTCCGCGGAAGCTTCGCACTCTCGCACTCATATCTCTTGGACCTCACATGGGAGCGAGTCGTGTTGCGCACCACCCAGTCGATGCCCTGGGCATCGTATCTGTCGCCTTGCAAATCGTCCCGAGTGATCGAGGCTGGCACCTGGATAAGATCAAGTCCAGGAACAGTGGGCTTCTCAGGGGCGAGGTAGTGGAAGAAGGAGGTGATGGGCGCAAAGGAGCACTTGTCCTGGATGCTGAGATGCGCCTCTTGCAGGGTGGGTGGCGGCTCGAGAGACGGGTCCGAGCTCGACATGTGTCCTGAGAATACGGTGGGCATGAGCATGCTGGGCATCTGGTACGAGGCCACCGGCTCGAACGGGTCGTATGAAGTCGAGCCGGTGTGCGGGAAAGCGTGCATCTGGGCCATGACGGACTGCAGCTGCTCTGCGACGTCCTCCTCGGCCATGTGGGTGTCGGTCAGGGAGCTCGCCGACGTGTAGTCGAGCAGGTCTGCGGAGGTTATCGATATGCCCCCACTGTCGTCGTCGTCGTCCAAGTCGTCCGCATGTTCGTGTGCGGTCGCGGGCCGGCTGTCAGCGAGAGCCGTGAGGGCAGCAGCGGCGGCGGCAGCGGTGGGTGACGGCGGGCAGCTCGCGACGTGCGCTGGCTCGTGGTGCATGTGTGGGGGATGGGCCGTGGTGGTGACGCTCAGTGGCGCTGCGAAGTGGTGCTCGTCCAGTGCCGTGTAGAGCAGACTGCTGGCCATCCCATGTGCGCCCGCGGGCCACGCCAGCCTTCAGGGCAGTCCTGGGTCGCCGCCAAAATCAGCGGACGGGGTGCTCGCAGCGAGGGGCCGGCGGCGGTGGTGGTGTTGAGCAGAGGCAGTCTCCAGCGGCGGGCGTTGCGGCGGTCTATGGCGCAGGCTGGCAACGTGGGGGAAACATGCGCTCGGCCTAAGACGGGTCACGAGCGACGCAGGAGATGCAGGCGCTATGTATGGGACAGACGCTGCTCACCGTCGGCTGCCGTTTAGGGAATCTCGACGGTGCCGACTGTGGGGATTGCGCCTGTGAAGCGCTCAAGCGGGAGGGTTGCTGCCCGCGGGATTGGTGCGGGACTATTGGGCTGTCAGCATGCACCCTCGCCATTGGGTCTGGCAGGCCATTCGGCTATTGTATTGCATGCACGCAGACACGAGCTGCCCTCACCTTGGAATGCTGCCGGCTATCAATGCGCCCGTCTCGTTCATGCACTCGCGGGGCGCGTCTCGACGCTGTGCGGATGGCCGTACATCTGGTCTAGACACGGGCGGCAGCAATTGACTATGCCACATACACCCAGTGCTTGCTCCGCAAACCTGACAGCCTCGCGCCTCAACATCTCGCTGTCTGCACTGCAACAGCAATAATGCTCGATTCCACGCTCGCCCATGCATGTGCTGCCCCGAGTCACGCCTCAGTGGGCACAGAACAGCTCATTGTGCCACCCTTCAAGGCGGGGCGTCAATACGTGCTACAGGCACACGAGGCCAACAGCACGACAACGTTGGCCAGCCAAGGAGACGAACGAGAATGCAGTACGTCCCAGCGCAGTTGCACAGAGGGGCAGACACTGGCCCGTCAGCAAGGCCAGTCTGCTCTGTCAGGCTCAATTCGGACACAGACGGTGCACAGCTTCGCTTCCTGACGCTGCCGAAGGTGACACAAAGACCGCTGGCCTCAGCCCGCGTGAGACGAACCTTTGTGAATCTGGGGATCTTTGCCCCCTCCCCCTCAGAGCCACTGGCCTGAGCGCGAAGACAGACCCGCCGTGGCGTGTGGAAGAATAAATTACTATTGACAAAAGTCGATATGGCCCCTATACGAATAACCCATTGCGCCATCTCCCATTATGTCCGCAACAATAATCTGGCGCAAGAATGGACCCATAACCCCCAGCAATGCGATGCGTGAAATGTAGTACAATATGCAATCTTTTTGCCCGCTGCTGAGAGAACACAGCCGCTTCGCCGCCTGCGCGGCGCCACCATGCAAAATCAATTGTCGTAGTAAGGGTCGTATCCCTGCTGTTGCTGGCCCCATCCTCCAGCCGACGTCGGCTGCTGCGAGAACCCAGCGCCACCTTTGAGTCTCCGTTCTGTTGGTGCCCGAGGTTAGTGACGGCATCAGTGCAAGGGGCTGTGCTTCTTACCTGCTTCGAAGTCGTGCCATCGCCGCATCGTGATTTTGCTGCTGTCAAATTCGCCCTCGTATTCCAGACCCGCCTTCTTGGTCTTCTCACCCGCAGTCTTGCGTGTGTCGCCCCAGCTGAAGTCATCGAACTTCCAGAAAGCGTACGTTGGTAGGACAAAGTTCCAAATGGGAAGTGACAGCAGGTAGACAAACATCCAGGCCACATACGACCATCGGTGCGCCGTGATTACAATGAGGACCGCCGGTAGACCCAGGATGAGTGCGAGAAGAATCAGGGGAATGACAGGCGCGGCCGTGTGGAGAATGGCTGCTTTGATCGAGATGGCGACTATTCATGGTTAGCGACGTGGTCGCTCATGTGGACGCATTGAGACTTACTAAGATAGAAGGTGAATGCGATGGCAGCTGGCAGCACCAGTGTTCCCATCAGCTCGATAAACACAACGAACTGCATGCTGAAACAGAAGGTGCCGCACAGATCTCGTACGAGCACCAATTCCATCAGATTGTGGACCGTACTATTAATCCATCGCCTACGTTGTGACAGTAGGACTCTGAACTGGTCGGGTACGGTGGTCTTGCACACGGCTTGTGGCACAAAAACCTGCTTCCGCTTGGGGAACGTCTTGAGCATCAATGTTGACAGGTAACGATCCTCGCCTAGGAGCAGCAGGTTCTTCTTGTGCAACGTGTCGACCACATTCTCCGAATAGTGTTCGACGACATCGGGATTAGCCAGAATTGGGACCCAGTAATTTTGACCGCCCTTTGGAGCTTTGATGCGATACATGCAGAAACAGCCAGGCAGACAGGTGACACCGCCGAAGACTGACTCGAAGGACTTGGCCAAGTGGTGAGAAATGAAGTACCTATTAAGGTTAGTGGCGCGATCGTTCAACGTGAAATAGCACTTACTCGAACACCTGGATCATCGACACCCACGAGTCACGTTTGTTGGCAATCTTTGTCTCGCCACAAAGACCCATAATTTCCGGATCCTTCACCATGGCTGAAATCATATGCGTCAAGCTGTCAGGGAACACCTTGGTATCGGCGTCCACCATGAGCACAATCTCGTAAAAGTCGGGAGAGATGCCAGTAATCTTCCAGATGCCATTGAACATTTCAAACTCAAGCTCCGTCATACGTTCGTCAAACATGACCTTTTGCAGGAAAGACATGAGAATGATTTGACTATCACGCTTTCCTCGGTTGCCGGGCTTGGACTTCTGTGCTTCATCTGGTGTACCACATTTGACGACAACCATCATTGGAACACGCTGCTGCTTGTCCGTGGGAATCCGAGAGTTCTCGCCATAGTCGTAGAAGCCCGAATAGATCTTGGCCATGTTGTGACGCTTGGAACCACTGGCAACGGCTACGTAGGAGAAAGCCTGAACTTCATGAGGGAGGACTGCGTGGTCTTTCATCATGCCCAAAGCAATCTCGGGCGTAGACAAATCCTCACCCTTACCCTTGATGATACCGTCGCAAATAACCAGGATCAGCTTGTGGCTGTTGGGATAATCGGTCGTGGCAATAGAGTCGATCGTGGTCCGTAATCCTTCGGCGCCCTCAGAGTACGCGGTGACAAGACAGATGGCGTGCGCTAGGGGGTATCCAAATGGCTGCCACTCCGGAGGGGGCTGAGGTACTACGGCTTCGTGAATGAAACCTGCAGGTCCGGGGCCTTCTTCGCCCATCATGCTCGAATAGCGGGCCTGTTCAGTTGTCCCAGAAAGTAGTACGCTTGATCGTGATTCCTGCACTGAGTGCTTGCCGTCGTAGGTAGGGAGGGTGCCATGGCTCGTGTTCAATTGTCGATACACGCCAGCGTTAGACGAGAGGAGGCGGGATGCGGTGCTTTGACTGGTCATAGTCGTTGGGGCAGCGCGTGTCTTCGCCGTCTTGTCCACGGAGTAGGGGCTGGTGAAACGGGATGTTGAGGGGAGGAACGTGCTGCCACGCTTGCTTGAGCGATCAGGCATGCTAGATGGGTCGCTCAATTTTGGCGGAGGACGGTAAATGTCATCACTCCACTCTTCGATCTGCTGCTTTCGCTGCTTCGAGCCAACTTTGCCTACGGAGGTCTTGGTGGCACCGAATTTCCTGCTGATGAACCACTGGAAGGCCAGAGCGAGGAAGAACTTGGCGAGAACAACAGCCAGAATGAAGACCAAGGAGACGTACAAGACGACCTTTGAGGCAATGCAGCCGATGCTTTCAGTGTCGATGGAGCCAACCTTGATGGTCTCGGTAAAGCATCGGGCGACTTGCTTCTCGTAGCTTGAAGAGTAAGCACGAGTGACGTCCACACCCCGTACGGCGGGATTGACTTTGATCTGATCGAAAATCGGTGGAATGTTGACTTGGGTCCTGTTGAACCAGTCAAGCAAGTTGAGGTCGAGAACATCTCCACCCCAGACCATCAAATTGCGAGAGCTGTTACGGATGTCCTCCCACGTAAAGTAAACATCGCCGGTATTCCTAAGACCATAGAAGGCTTTCCGGGCGGCATCCGAGGTGTGGCACATGAAGCCGTTGTATTCGAGGTAGGTGGTGTTGGGCTTGCTGGAACCATCTTGGTTGTACAGTCGGCATGGGAAGTACCAAGCCATGTTGTTGGTACCGCTCGTGGGGATTCCAGAGTTGTCCTTTGGGGTGATGAGACCTTTGCATGCACCGTTGACGTTCTGGAAAAGGAAGCTGGCATCTCGACCTCCATTTTTCTCGGGCAAGTCGAAAAGGACGTTAGCACCCGATGGAATACCGCGAGCAATGGGATGTGTCGACTCTGCCAAATCATATGCTTTGCCATGGATAATCAGGAAACCACGATCGACTTTGTTAACCCTGAGACGCGCGTTGCCGCCAGCTGGGCACACAGTCTCTGTGAATCCAAACGTCAGGTATCCGACGAATGTGCAGATCAAGAGGATGATGCTGACAAGTCCGACCTTTTCTCTCCAGGCACGCTGTTGGGCCTTGGCAGGCTTTCCGAAGCACTTCAAGACAGCATCGGGGCACCAGAAAGTGACAATGGCGCAGTACACGTTCCAAAGACTTGGCGGGCGGAGCTTGTCCTTCTCCTTCTGCCGCTGAATCTCGCGATTCTCCATGGTCTTGCTCCGGGTGAGGCGTCGCTGTACTCGAGGAGCGTCATCGTCAAGGGGCGCTTGTTTGTCGTGGTATCCGCCACCGGATGCGTTGCGCAGGTGCGGCGGCTTCAAGTCTGTGCTATCCGAGCTGACCGTCTCAGCCTCCATGTGATCCTCCATGATGGGGTCATTGCCGGTCGTGGACGGCTGGACAGCCATGCGCTGGGCATGCTTGCGGTAGTGATAGTTGGGGTGACTGGGGTCCATCCGCTGGCGCTCCGGGCGGATCAGACTACGCTTCCTGCCCAGGTCCTGCGCGGGCGTGGCGTTCTGGCTGCGCATGATGGGGTCCCGCTCCATGGGCACCGGCGTGCCTGGTGAAGGGAGCGGTCTCGACTGTGCGTGGGAGCCGCCCTTGGTGGTGCGGTCGTGCGAGCGCGTGTTCTCGAGGTCCGAGGTTCTTCGGCGGCGCGACGGTGACTCGCGAAAGACATGACGCTGGTCTCGCCCGCCGCTGCGCGAGGAAGCGTCGGGTCGCTGGGGCAGAGACATTGCGATGCGAGGAATGCAGTCGTTGGTGTCGTCGTACAGACGGCCCGGCGGGGCTGTCTAAGCCCTAAAGAATAGCGGTCGCAGCACCTGTGTTGCTACGGATGGGTGCAGGCGTGGATTGCTGCGCGGGTGTGCTGGGCGTCGAGGCCTCGCAGTGTCGTAGGTGTCCGCTGGGGGCGAATGCGACGGCACGTTACAGGCAGTGGTGGTTGCCGTGTTTCAGCGAGTGACGGCAGAATGGGGCATGGGCGAACGAGGGTGCGGAAAGAACGATCGTGGGTGCAATACCAAAACGAGTGGACAGGGAAACAGGCTGTGTAGTTGTGTTGCGAGGTCAACCGAAAGGCTTGAGTGATGGGGCGAGTGCCCCCTTGCCAAAGTGAGCCGTCTGCAAATGGGCGCTCGCTCTGTGTCTATTTTGATCCGTTTCCCCAGCACTAGAGCCAACACGGGCTGGCCGGACTGCTTCCCGCTGCCATCGATGAACATTTTCCAAGCCGATCGGGCTCTCGGCAGCCTCAGGGATCTGACTTTTCTCCACAGAGACAGCGACAAAGGCCCGCAGATTGTACAGTATGCTCGTTCGTGTGGAGAAGTCTGAGTCGCACTGCGCTCCCAGAACCAAAGTGTAAGCGTGGTACTCAGAACCCGACTGCACCCCAACGCCGCCCCTGCAGCAGAAAAGGCGAGGATGCAGCTAGACGAATTGCGCGCAGATGCAACGCCGGTTGAACCCTGGATCGCCAGCGAGGTTACCGCATCAGCAACGTTTTCCAGCAGCCATGCCCCTGATGTATATTTGCCATTTCGCGTGAGCCGCGCACTGGAGTCGGCGTACACAAACATTAGTGGCATACGAGGCGAGCAGCCGCTGAGGCACACTCTGTGACGCGGTGCTTCCTGAAATGTGCCTCAGGTGCGGCTCGCAGTTCGCGAACGCTGCGCAATCATGCTGCTGCGCATCCTCCAATAGTATAGACACGACGAATACGAACCGGTAGGGGCGCGCATCGCTAACCCTTAGGGCCAGTGCATGGACGTCTCCTGGGTTGGTCGACACGTGTGTTGTCTGCATCTTGCAGCTGGTTGACAGACTGACCCATGAACCATCCATGACATGATGATTTTGACAGTACTCAGGGTCCATGTACCACGCAGCGGTAACCTTAAATTCGGACTGCAGGGCCGCTCACCACCGCTCCAGTGACGGCTAATGTTTGCTGCTTCAAGTATACAAAATGGGCGCAAACAAGCCACTCTCGGCGCTACATCTGCTCAAAGTGTGGCAGCAGGGATGTCGAATGGCGATGAAACTTGCATTCCTAAGCACATCCAGTCCAAAATGATACACCCATCAACCAATCCCAGCCTCGCTTTGGAGGCATTCAACCGCATCCAGCAATTTTCCATGGCGATGACGGATGACGAGCTTTCCTCTTGCCGGGCACATGATGGATAACTGCGCTACGACCACTGCCGACCCGAGCGCGCCTGGCTGATACATTCAAATACTATGGCGGCGCCCTCGGCCCATTAATTGCGCAAGACCTCGAACTTTGGCGTTTTGCTGCCACACTCCTTCACTTTGAGCCGCAATTGCAACCACTTATCCCCTGTCGGGTCGAGCCGAGTTGCAGTCCAGTAGTCCCCTTCGGGCCTGTAAGGTCGCACAGAGTTTAGCTGCCTCAGCAAGCCGGGCGCCGCCCCGATTTGCTTTCGCTAGTACGTGCAGAAAAGGCGGGCCATTGATGCGTGGGGCTTTTGTGTGGACGTCTTTACATTCCGCTCCAGCGTGCCTGCCTCTGCTGCGAGACAACCTCTCAGCTCGGGCGCCACCCACTCGTCTGTGAAGACAACGTGCACCAAAATAGTCTGAAGGCTTGAAGCCACATTTTGGACCCTTGCATACCGCGATCGCTACGCTTACTGTTAAGTGCATACTACCCCGGGACCGCGGAGAGGATCTTCAATCCAGGGTTCAGCATCCTACATCGCTGCGCCGCCAGTGTCAACGTCTTCTACACCGCAAATTAGGCCTAACGTGCGACACCGAGTGAAAGGTGTTGGGGCATCCTCCACTGCCGCTTGCGCTGACGACATCGTTGCCCTTCCGACCACGTTTCGAGACTGGATCGCATCGACGAGTGGGGCATCTGGACGACATACAATACACCGTACAAAGGCCCGAGAAGGGGAAGAAAGTAGTCACATTCTCCACACCATGGCCCAGACAACGTCGACACCACCGAGCAGGGCTCTGCCGCCTATCCCGCTTGAGGAGACTGACCCTGCCGCCTCAAACCACTCGAGCCGAACCGGCAGTCTGCTGCAGCGTAAACCTGTGTCAAACACTACACAACATACTTCGATTCCCTCCTTCAGCATAAACGAGCACAATGATGCGGTTGCGGGTGGCCGAGATTCAAGGCTGTCTGGGTCGTCGCTTTCACCTAGTTCAGAAGGGCATTCGAGAACGCCTTCTCGAGAGACACCCGATATTAGCAGGGATAGGGACTCGGGGAATTCTATACCAGTGACGCGGGATATACCCATACGGCAGTTGCAGATAAACGACGGGTCGTATCGCAGTCGATACTCGCATGCTGCAGAGATGGACGTTGCGAATTTTCATGACGACCCGGAGTCCGTGTACAGCCCACCAGAGCAGTACCAGACTGCGCAGTACACCCAGCCTACCCCTCCGCCCCACACCTACACACCACGCGATGTCGTTCACACCCCAGGTGCAGATTCACAACATTCGTCGAGTGACAATAGTGGTCGCCACCCATACAGCTATGGCCCTGATGTACCACTGCAGGTCCCCCGCACCACGCTTCCCAGACCCAGCTCAGCGTATACCTTGGGCTCGGAATTGAATCCACAGGGCCGCACACATTCCCCACGCCTTTCGGTGGGGGGCTCGCCCTTGTCCAACGGTTCACCAAACAGTTACGCAAGACAGGTGTCCGGCACTCGCCGCTCGCCCGACATAAGACCAACCTCTTACATTGATTTGGTGAATCTGCCCTACAACCAGCAAATCGCTCCAGCTGCAAATTTTGGAAATGCCCAGCTGCGAACTGCTGTCGGGCAAAATGCATCGCTTCTTGATACCAAGAAGACTTTGGAAATGTACAGGATGAACGTGAAGAAGACACAGGACAGTGCAGTGCAGTACGAGTTTGCTCTATTCATGGTTCAGGTGGCTCGGGAAATCATGGCGGCTGGTCCTACCACTGATGATCACGGACTAGCCCCTGCAGACATGTTGCGAGAGGCACGACAGATCCTCCAAAAGCTAGCCGACCGCAGCTACCCGTTCGCACAGTACTACCTTGCCGACGGCTACGCATCAGGTCTATTTAACAAGGACAAACCGGACTACGACCGTGCCTTTCCTCTGTTTATTGCCGCAAGCAAACACGGCCACGCCGAGTCAGGTTACCGTGCTGCTCTGTGCTACGAGTTTGGCTGGGGTTGTCGCAAAGACTACGCCAAAGCTGTTCAGTTCTTCCGCGCCGCGGCTTCGAAGAATCATCCAGGAGCGGCAACACGGCTGGGCAAAGCGTGTTTGACGGGAGACATGGGACTTCAAGGCAAATACAGAGAAGGCGTGAAGTGGCTGAAGCGAGCGAGCGAGTCGGCAGACTTCCAGTACAGGGATGCGCCCTACGAACTTGGCTTGCTGCACGAAACCGGTTACGGCGACGACATATTCAAGGACGAGATATACGCAGTGCAGCTTTTCACCGAAGCCGCAGAGCTGGGACATCCTTTGGCAGCACTGAAGCTTGGCGAGGCATATGAGCATGGCTTACTAAGATGCCCCAAAGACGCAGCACTATCGGTCCACTACTACAACACAGCTGCTCAGGCGGACATCCCTGAAGCAATGATGAACTTGTGCGCTTGGTATATGGTCGGAGCTGAACCAGTGTTGGAAAAGGACGAAAACGAGGCGTACGAGTGGGCCAAGAAGGCAGCCGAGCATGGTAAGTTGGAGTCGTCGTCCATTTCAAACACGCTAACAACATCAGGATTGCCCAAAGCCGAATACGCCTGCGGATACTTCACAGAAATGGGTATTGGTTGCCGACGCGACCCTCTCGAAGCAAACGTGTGGTACGTCAAAGCCGCTGACCACGGAGACGAGAGAGCGAAGCAGCGCCTTGCCATTATCCAGGCTGCAGCATCCGGACAATCGCATCTTCCCCCGACCAACGACAAAGGCAAACTTAAGAAAGGCACCAAGGACGAAAACTGCACTGTGATGTGACCGGATCCCATCTCAACCAGCTCCCGTCGGCCGACCACAATAACACCCCGTGTCGACGTGCGCGCTCCGATTACGGAATGTTCGATATAGCATTAATATTGGGTTCTGCATATGGGGTTCCGCTTTGCATATGTGTCGCATTATGCTCTCAGGATCGAGTGCCAAAATATTCTCTTTACTTTTGTTGGAACTGAACTTGGTGTTTTCTGGTATCCACGTTCGATACCAAAACTGTTCTTCAAATCATACAGATAGAATGAATGGATAATGTCTGATGGACGCGGCTGTCCGCGGCTTTGTTGTCAACGGTCCCTTTCTCCATTTCTGTGCAAATGACTTGCAGGGAAAACCCCCGATTGGTCAATTGCAATGGACGTCTTACGTATGACCGAACCTTCACTCGTCTTTGTCTGCAAGTGACAAACACCTGCCCTTGCTGAGAACGAGACACGTGTCTAGAGTCACTGCATTGAGCGCTGTTGACTACTGAATAGTTTGCGGGGTGCATGATCCCTTATCTTTGCTACCATGCAGTCGCTCCGAGTTCGCCTGCAGGGCGTGCAGAGTGGAGATCCAACGAGCCTCAAGAATGCTAGTGATCGCTGCCAATGCAGTCGCTTAACCCGACCGTTGCTAGCCGCGTCTAAAACTAGTAAGGTTGATGCAGGTCCGACACGCCTGGTCTACACGTAGGGCGCACCTGATAACATCAAGTTGATCCACTATTACCTCACCGCATCGACATCAACCATAAGAGATCCGACTCTTGCATGATTGATTGCAAGATATGAAGGACGGATACTAAGCACAACAAAACTTCTACCAAACAAAGTTGTGCTCTCCAGACTATACAAGGACCGCGTCTGCACTACGATTGGCTTCAAACGGAACACACAGTTTGGTTTACAATATGGCACCTCCTTCAGCTATTGAGGTCACTGCTGAGTCCGACACATCAGGAATCACGATTCCCGATCCACTCACTGCACCGATAGCAAGCAACGACATCTATGGACGCAGGAGAAAGGCCGGAAAATCGCAGTGGGGTGTTGCGGCTGCATCGGACACTGCCAGCTTCCGATTGAAATCTTACGCGAACAAGCCAAAGGCACGACGATGGGATCGTAGGCAAATCCTTACTAGAGTAGGGGTTCGCATTGGTAACTTTTTCACACAGACATCATCAGCCAGGAGGCTCTCATTCGAAAAGGCAACTCATTGAAGGAGGCAGCAAAGTTTCTCGCAACGCCAGGACTCATCTCCCTTGGTGGAGGTCTACCATCGAGCGAGTACTTTCCATTCGAAGATTTAACCATCAAGGTCCCCCAAATTGGCCGCTTCACGGAATCAGAAACAAAAGAGTCCGGAGTTACCATTGCAGCAGGCAAACATGATCTTGCAGAAGGAAAGTCGATCTTCGACATAGCCACTGCGTTCAATTATGGTCAAGGAGCAGGCTCAGCACAACTCCTTCGATGGATGACCGAGCATACAGAACTAGTTCACAGCCCACCATACGAAGATTGGAAATGCACCATGACAATCGGAAGTACCTCTGCGCTAGATATGGCGCTACGAATGTTCACACGACCTGGCGATGTAATACTGTCCGAGGAGTACACCTTCTCCGCGTTTGTGGAAACAGCTCGTCCGATGGGCGTGCGAGTCTGTGGCGTTCCAATTGATCCAGAGGGTCTCCTTCCAGAAGGTCTCGATCAAATTCTCTCCAACTGGGACGTCAATTCCCGCGGTGCTCGCAAGCCACATCTTCTATACACAGTACCAACAGGTCAAAACCCAACAGGAGCCACGCAGAGTGCAGACCGACGACGAGCTCTATACGCTGTATGCCAAAAGCACGACGTATACATTCTCGAGGATGAGCCGTACTATTTCCTCCAAATGCAGCCCTACACTGGACCCAACGCGCCAGACGTTCCGCCACCAGCCTCACATGCTGAGTTCCTGAAGACGCTTGTGCCCAGCTACCTCTCCATGGACATCGACGGACGCGTCATGCGTCTGGATTCATTTTCCAAAGTCGTATCTCCCGGCTCACGTATCGGCTGGATCACCGCATCCGCCGAAGTCATCGAGAAATACTCCAAACACGCCGACGTATCGACGCAAAACCCCTCAGGCATATCCCAACTCGTGCTCTTCAAGCTGCTAGAAGAGCACTGGGGCCACGCAGGCTACCTCGACTGGCTAATCTACATCCGCATGCAATACACCAAGCGGCGCGACGCTATCTTACAAGCGTGCGCAAAATATCTGCCGACGGAAGTCATGTCCTGGAAGCCGCCGATGGCGGGCATGTTCCATTGGATGCAGATTGATTTCACCAAGCATCCAGACTATCCTGCGAAGAGCATCGAGGCGATTGAGGAGAGTATTTTCTTTCGGAATATCGAGCATGGTACGATGTGTATGCGCGGTAGTTGGTTTTATGCGNAACCCCCAAATCCGCCTTCTCTCCCAGCACTCCGCTGTCGTCGCCGTCTCAGTTGATGAAGTTGACACAAAAGAAGTGCAGCAACAATGACCCCAGCACAAAATCCGCAAACGCCCGCTCGTGCGAAATGTTCTCAAACTCGGCCTTGTTTTCGGGGTTCGTCTGGATGCGCAAACTCGCTGTGAGGACGAATTGGCCGACTGTTGCGCTGAAGCCGGAGAGGAAGGCATTGAAAGGCTACAACACAACTCGTTAGTTCATGTATCTTTGCATGCCGAATTGATTCAAGGAATTGAGTGAAGGGGCGTGTAAATGCTGGAGTACGAGCTGGTTAATCACGTACAAAGTTGCCAACCAGCACCACGTAGAAGAATTGCAGCGCGCCCACAACGATCAGAAACGCGAGGAATGTGTCAAGCAGCTTCACGCGCTGCGGCGTCTTGGTGACGTATTTGTTCCATATGCCCTGCAGGATGTCTTGTGCGTCAGTGCTGCTGCTTGAGGGTTTCGACGAGGGACGCGCAGGTGTGGAAGTCGTCGCGGCAGGCGCAGAGCCGGCGGGAGCTGGTGTGCGTTGCTTCGGAGGCATTGTGATGGTAATTGCGACTCTGGCTGTGATGCTGAGCGTCCAAGTCTGGCAATTAGGGTTTTGGTGTTGGATTGGGGAGCTCTTGGTTGCTACACGCAAGCTTGAGGCCAGATGTTCGTCGAGGGGACGTGCGCTGGGTCGGGATTCGGTGTTAGCGGATGACCGTCAAGATCCCCGCAAATGTTGTCATTCATCAGCGACATCTGGACATAAACAAGCCGGCTTCTTACTCTTGTGACAGCTTTTTTCTTTCATCAACTTTCTCGAACTTTACTCGAATCCACCATCTGCTTATATAACCGGTTCTTCAATCTACAACGACAATGGTAAGTGATCTGGCTTTGGTGTACCTACCTCGGAGCGACCGGCGAACGTGTACATGTGTAGTAGTGAAGGCTGACTGCAAGACAGGGCTCTCTCGCCAACATCGCTCTTCTCCTCGGTGCGCTGACCGCTGGTGGTGGTATTACCGGTTATGTGCGCACTGGATCGGTTCCATCAATTGCAGCTGGCGTGACTGTGGGCGCATTGGTACGTTAATCGACTATGGTGTTGCTACAATTCTGTCGTGTCCATATTGCTTGCAAAGCAGCCGAACTGGCTGAGAGGTGGCCATCTCTTCCCTAATTGCATCTCAAGTCTGCTTTGTACAAATCACATCGGAACGTGAAAGGAGGGCCATAGACTGACAAAGCACATAGTACATTCTCGGCGGTCTGCGGATCTCGAATCGCTCTACCTATGGTACCGAGCTCGCTCTGCTTGCCTCAGTTATTCTCGCCGGCAGCTCGATTCCTCGTGCCATCAAGAGTGGCAAGCCATTGCCCATTGGACTGAGTGTTCTGGCCACTTTCGGTCTTTGGACTTTCGGAAACGCGTTCTTGAATCGCCAGCGAACAGTCTGAGAACGCAGCAATCAGCTCAAGAGACGTGTATGAACGCGGATCGGCTATATCAAAATGTACACTACCATATGAGTATCTTGCATCAACATTGCTTGAGTTATGACACATGTGTAAGTGCGTGATCGTTTGCAGTTGATGTTCTAATCGCAGGGATCGGGAACCTGGTTTCGACAATTCGCGACAATGCCGAGGACATAGCACAAGAGCTTGCTTCGGACTTGACAGCATATTTCTTACACATGCAGAGCGGGATCTGCCTCAATGCGGCTCAATACTGAATTTGTGTTGGACTAACAGCACCGGAAGTCAAATTGTGCACAAACGTCATAAGATGCGCCATGTGGAATGCCTGCAAGATCAGTCGTCCATGAAGCTTCTCCACAGCTTCTCTATATTGTTGAAGCTTAAATCACCATCCCATGTCGCCGGCCCCACATACGTGTTGCTCATCGACGACCGGCTTATATCAAAGAAGGCAATATCCGCCATACAGCATCTGCGAGTCCAGGGGACTTTAGCCTCCTCATCATAATGCCCCGGCTGCCACTCGCCTATCAACTGCCGCTCACACTAGCATGAAACTCTCTTTGTGGATGTTTTTGAACACCACATGCGCAGATAGTCGATGTCGCGTCGATAAATCCGGGTCACGATACGGCGCAAGCCATCAAAATTGATGGCTTTGACGATAATTTAGCCACACCGAGCCTGGTCGTACCCAAAAGCTCCAATGATTTCCGCCCGAGTCATTATTGTACACAGCCTGAAGCCTGATCGAGCCGTTCCATGATCCCAGAGGCCACGAGATTGACACGCTGGGGCAAGCAACTACAGATTGCAATTCGCCGTGTGTGGATTGGCCAGCACAAGCAGCTTCTCCAAATTCTTCCCCGTGATTTCATATATGACATACAAAGTATATGGGCAGATATTGGTAATTGACAGGCATGAAGCGTGTCTTAGTGTGGCTCCTGTCGTTGAAAATCGCCACTGCGATAGATGATATTGGCCACATAAAGAGTCCAAGACAGCCAGCTGTATCGAATGCCAGGTTCAATCTCTGTGCTTCCGAAGAGACCTGATAGAACGATATGCGTTACGCTCAAGTTCTGGGCAGTGCTGTTGCACTCGCCGGGTATGGTCGGTATCCTGTGAGCGGTTCCTCAAGCACCACACTGACGCATTACAGCTCTCGCTCAAGAAGGTGAGGCCCAGTCTAAAGTTATCTGCGATACCGAGACGAAGATCTGTTATTCCTCCTACTCGGATGAGTATTCTGGAATGACCTTTGGTGTTGCTCTACCCAAGAACGCCGTGGACCCATACGATGCCATCATCAAAATCACCGCTCCCGTCGCCAACAAGTGGGCTGGCTTCTCATGGGGAGGCAACATGGTGTGGAACCCGCTAAGTGTTGCTTGGGCGAATGGAAACTCCGGCACAATATCTGCTCGATTTGCTTAGTAGGTAGCGGCTCTGAGAGGAATATTGCAATATTGACGTGCTACAGTGGCATAAGCCTCCCTCAGGGCTACGATGGTGCCTATCACACTCTATTGAAAGGGACGAGGACCAACAGCACACACTGGACCGTGAATGCGCTCTGCAAAGGCTGCACCGGCTGGCAATCGAACGAAGACACACGCTACGCACTCAACGCGACAGGCACGACCGAGTTCGCATGGGCTTATGGTGTTTCTCAAGTGGAGGACCCATCTCGGAACGACTCTGCCTTTAACGTCCACCAGGGCTACGGCAAATGGATCCATGATCTCAATGCTGCGCGCATCGATAATTTCGATAGTTTGGTCCAGACCAACCTGCTAACAGCACCTGCAGCAAGCAGCGCACCGGCCAAGCCATCCACGATCGTCACAAGTGTAGTCCCGGGCGCGACCACAAAGCCAGCCCAAGCTGCCATTCCAGCTTCCTGCTCCGGTGCCGGCAACCCTACTTTCTCTGGCAACCTAGCATCAGGATGGAAGGCTACCAAAATTGCTGGCGGCTTGACGAGTCCCCGCAGTATCCAATTCGATCTTGCTGGCAACATGCTCGTAGTTCAGTCTGGAAAGGGCATCTCATACCACAAGATGGGTGCAGACGGCTGTGTCACATCGACTAAGATGTTGATTTCACAAAACAACCTTAATCATGGCATCGCCTTGAGCGTCGATGGCAAGACTCTCTATGCGAGCTCCATGACGCAAGCTTATTCGTGGCCCTACGATGCTGCCGCCGGTACACTGGGCACTCGTGCAACCATCATCACTGGCATGTACAATGGAGGCTCGCATTTGACCCGCACCCTGGCAATTGCGCCTCATGCCCCAAATCTGCTGGTCGTCTCACACGGTTCCAATGCCAACATCGACACTGCCTCTGGTGACCCGAAGACAGGCCGTGCTATTATCAAGGTCTTCGATCTGAGCACCATTCCCAGTGGCGGATACAACTATGTTTCTGGTGGCTACAATGCCGGGTACGGCCAGCGCAATGAGGTTGGTATGTGCTTCGATAAGAACAATATGTAAGCACGGCCAGTTACATTGCTACATTTTGTTCCGTACTTACTTCATGACAGGCTATGGGGCGTCGAGAACAGCGGTGATGACTTCAAGCGTACCGTGAACGGTCAGGCCAAGGACGTCCACCAAAACAACCCCGGCGAGAAGATTCACTACATGGGCGATGTCACCAAACCCAACAGCAACTGGTACGGATACCCAACCTGCTTCAGCGTCTGGCAGCCATCCGACTTCACCGACAAGACCTTCAAGGTCGGCGACTTCTTCGTCCAGGCCCCTAACAGCACCTTCAACGACGACACCTGCAATCAAAAGGCCGTTGCTCCTAAGTTGACACTCTTCCCACACTCCGCGCCCATTGACTGCAAGTTCGACGCCGACTCGACCACCATGTATATCACCTACCACGGCTCGTGGAACCGCAGTCCTGTCACTGGTTTCAAGCTTGTTGCTGTGAGCTTCAAGGTCGGTGCTGATGGACAGTACACTCCTGTTGAGCCCTTGACCAGCACTACTGCGGCGAAGGATATCTTCTACAACCCAAAGGTGGAGAGCTGCCAGGGTAATGGACCAAGTTTCAGCTCGGGATGCTTTAGACCTGCGGGGTTGGCGTGGGATACTCAGGGTCGTTTGTTCATGACGTCGGATACGTCGACCAATGGTGAACTATGGATCTTGGGCAAGTCGTAGGCACTGAGACCAAGGACAACATCGGCCTGGTGAGGATACAGATTGAGAGAGTGTAAATATTGTGAGGAGATTATGACGTTCGTTTCTGCGGTCAGAGTGTGTATTTTACAGAGAGGGCTGGCAAATACAAGTTCCTGATACAGTAGCCTGAAGGTATTTGACACACGCAACCCTAACGCCTCCTGGCGCATACAAGTGAACAGACCAGCGTACTTTATGCGGCTTGTGAGGTTCTTCACCGTGTTATTTCCTTGCTTAGTCAGCTGTATTGTGCTTCAAGGATCTTGTATATGTTGTGCAACGTACAAAGTTTGCTTGCAGCTACCTCCACTAATTCCAAGGCCTTTCCAGCATCATCCAGTCTTCTCACACACGCAGGGCTGGTCAACCGTCCACCATGTCGGACATGTCGGACAAGTCTGACAATGCTGCGACGGCATCCAGCCGACCTAATCACGAAGAGAACTGCGACTACCACGAGGACGCTCGGGCGGGCCTCTGTACGGCACTAGTCTTCACGACGAAGAATCTGTGCAGGAACCGTGCTAAGGTGAGTAGCACACTTTAGCCGAGGCAGACGTGCGACGAGTGCTGACGTCGTGTTTTTTGTTTGCAGATACTGGAGCCTGGATATCTTCCCGTCTGCAAGATTCACAAATTACCGAAAAACATGCACCCAGCTGGCAAATGTAAAGCACTCGAAGCTTGTGGGCAATCGTGCGGTCGCCTTACAAAGCCATACCATCTCTGCGAGAAGCACCGGCGAGGCTCTGCCACTCTGCCTTGCTACTTCTTGCAAATTCCGACGGAGCTCCGCCTGATGGTGTTCAGACACCTATTACCGGACGATATTAGGACAGACTCGAACTGTGGTCGCCACTATACGGACCAATTTATGAGGGCCCAAGTTCTGAAGGTCAATCGCCAGATTTACCAAGAAGCGTCTTCAGTTCTGTACGATGAACTCTGGTATACAGCAAGAGTGGATGGAGATTCTATACTCTTACAAGGAAAGTCATGGGAGCGCAAGCCACAAATCCCATGCGAGGCTAGTACCTGCGCTTTGAGTGATATACTTTGTCAGCCTGGTGTATCTCGAATCCGAAAACTTGAAATCGAGCTGGTCATGAATTCCTTGTATGATGACCGGGGAGATTTTGGTCCTGGGATAAGTAACGAAGAGGTTGAGCTATATGGTATGCGTGACACTGTGCGCAAACTTGCTCACGCTCTTTCTGGCCGTCAGAGTAACGAGTCAAACGGGAGCCAGGCTATCCCCGGATCACTGAGAGAACTTGTTGTCAGGCCATGCATGCCGTTACAGGAGAAGTTATCACCCGATGAAGCTGCAGTAGCTCTCTTCTTCGTCATGGAGCCACTGCAGATGTTACATACGCTGCAACGTGTAGTCATCCACCACCCCAGGATTACTTACCGTATGGTCCAGGACCCCACTCTCATTCCGCTGCTGTGGAAGAGTTCGATGTACATCGCATTGCGATCTCAGTGCCTGAAGGCCTTCAGGGAGAACAAAACATCCAACCCCACGTTCTACTATGGAGCACCAAGAGAGGCTGTAAGGATCGGTTACCAGAAGATTGAAGCATTTGCTCAGCATATAAGATCGCACAACTCGGCGTATACATTGAGTGTTTTCAAAAACTTCAAGCGACCGCTGCACCTTGCACGGGTCGCGTACGAGTATAACGATATGGATATGATCAGGAGCATTCAAAATGCATGCAGGTCACGCTGGTTTCATACTCATTGTGCACGGGAGGAGGGGGACGAGGTCATGGCAGAACATATCAACAATATATCTGAGAGCGACAGCAACGAGACCGAGAACGATGATGATGACGGCCATCCGACTCCACGATGGCTTCTTCCGGATGTATTTCAATCCCGCGACAAGGCAAAGCCGTGGCCGCTGTACCACTCTCGGTTGCGGACCAGAGAGTGGCCAGAACTCAAAGTCGAGGATAAAGCACCCAAGCGCAACGATCCAGGCGTCACTGCCATGAATCACGGAATGTGGTGGTCCGTTCGGAAGGAGGGGGGGCGGTGGTACCGACTAACAACACCGGCGGTCATTCGAGAGAGGGAAGCGGAAAAAGCGGCCAAGTCGCAGACCTGAGCTCTTATTGGGGTCCCGAACGACCTCTTGGTGGGCAATAAGATGAACGCAGAGAAAACGGAATCGGCGGAAAAGGGCTCTGTTATGAACCAACTACATACAATCATTGCGTCTTACTATCAAACATGTACCAGAAGAATAGTATCTACAAAATCCTGATAGCCTAGCTTGAACAGATCTTAAGTTTTCTTTTCGCATTCGCAACTGCATTGGATTGCTCTCAATGCCTAGCCTCGCTTCGCTTCCTCATTCCCACCTCAAGTGCAAGTGGCTTCCTCAAAAATCCTTCCCTTGTCTCCATCTCTCCCTGCCTTAGCTCAAATTCGTATCGCCGGAACACTGTGCTAACAATAAGCGCCAATTCCATCTCAGCCACGTTCCTCCCAACACAGGCTCTCGGTCCGTAGCTGAAAGGAATGAACGCTGCCTTTTGCTGTTCAGTAACCTTCTCCCACCGCTCTGGCCTGAACTCATCCGCATCCTGTCCCCAAATCTCCTTGGAATGATGGATCGTGTACGCCGGCACAGACAACACGGTGCCTTGGGGGAAGTGATGTCCACACAGATCAATCCCCGGACCCGGCGGAATTACACGCGGCAAACCTAGCGAGGACGTCGAGTGAATACGCATCGCCTCCTTGATCACAGCGTCCAAGTACGGCAGGTCTCTGACCGTCGAAAAGGTAGGCACGGCATCGATATCCGGAAGCGCTTGGTCGAGTTCGGCTTGCAGTTTCTTGACGACATTCGGGTGTTTGAGACAGTGATACAGCAGAGCGCAAGACGTGTTGCTCGTGGTATCCGAGCCAGCAATCAACTGCGTCAACGCTTCGGCCGTGAGTTCCTCTTTACCCAATTTCGCGCCCGTCTCGTCTCGGCCCTCCATCAAGCGGGCCAACAAGTCGACGCGATCAGACGGCTTTTCCAGGCGCGCGTGGACACGCGCGATTGCCATGCCGGCAAGGTTTTCAATGGCCTTCATGCCCTGCGAGAAAAATGGGTCCGGGAAGTACTTTGCGTACGGCTTGATTTGCGGGAAGCAGCCGACTGTGCCTGAGACTTCGCCGCGGCGGTTGAGGACCTCGATGGCTGGGGCGTAGGTGATTTCTCCAGACGGCTGTTTGACTTCGGCGACGTCTTGGCCTTTCTTGAGCATGCCGAAGGGGGTGCCGAAGGCGAGGTCGCCGATGACATCGAAGGCGAGATAGTTGAACCTGATTGCTATAAGTATCTGTACGGAACGTGATGCGGGAATTTTTCTGATAGACGTACCAGTGCAGAGCATCCATTTGGTACCAGTCACCCTTCTTTTCGTCGGCGCGAGTGTCCCATTGCTTCTGCAGCTCTTCGAGGTTGTGGTGGATATACTGCTCAAACTGGCCCACGTTCTTTGCACTGAACGTGTGGCTCACAGTCTTCCTCTTCCTCGTGTGCTCGGCGCGGTCTCGCGTATTAAATAGGCCGCGACGAATGCTCACAAACGCATCGTAGTACTCGCTCTTGAGGAAGCCGTTGCCGTGGCCATAGATGATGGGGATCGCGTCGGCATCCGCAATACTAACGTGGTGTGGTTGGATGCGCACTAATTTTCCAAGTTTGGCGTGCGCGGCGTGGACTGCGAGATATCGCTTTCCGCGACGACATTGTGCGAGGAGCCAGAGATTTGTCCAAGCTGCGGGGAAAGGTGCGGGGATGGATCGGATCTGCTGATTGCGGATATATGGGAGGACGTAGAACAGGACAGGGAGAAGAAGGAGGGTGTATGGTGTGAGGAGGTACTCAGTTATCGACATGGTGGGTGGTCGCAGGATGCGAAGTTGATAGTGGGTTTCCTCTTGTGGAGTCTGCTCTTGTCTTGTGCCGCTCTCGGATAAAGACTTTGGAGGTGATGTCGTGAGTAGCTGCGTCAAACCTCAATCCAGCTTTCGTCTTGATCCTGCAAACCAAGAAGGTAGACGATACAGTCCTTATATCTCTTCCTTCAACGTCTGGGCCGCATTCGTCTGGTTCAGATCCCTCCAGCCCATCCGACGCGCCCACAAGACCCTCTTAACGTCAGACCATGGGTTATGTCGCCATCGCCGTACAATTGACCAATCAGAGGAGCGACGATATGCAGTTACGAAGCCGAGTTGAAGCTCCGAGTGCGCACAAAGCTGGGCGCGTGCGACCCCGCAGTCGCCAGCACCCCGAGTTTCCCCCGCAAGCCTCTCGGCTCTGGGATACGTGAGGCTGACTTGGCATAGTCACGGGTAGTGTCTTAATGAGGATGTTTCTTCGTCCGAGCCATGTGCGGTGCTGAACAACTTAAACAGACTTGCATTCCCGATTGCATCTCCCGTGGTTTATGCTGAGACAGAACTTGTGGACATGCTTGGGCGCCGGCGAGAGTGAGCCGGCGAGAAGCGCGCTGGTTTGATTACTAACCTTCAATTCAAAATTGTAGCTTTCATGTGGTAAAGTGGGGTACAGAGAGTAATCCAACTGCTTCAAACGCCGCGGAAATAATGTACGAAAACCCGGACGTAGGCGAAGACGAAACAGGCAACGCCGTGGTGGAAAGAATTGAAAATTCAGCATAGAGGTCTTCGGTATGCTGAACCCTCTACAACGCGAACACGATAGATTCACCGAGTCAAGCAAATTCATTGAAAAAGGTGCAGCAACTAACAGCGAACCATACTTGACCAGATATGTAATCTACCAAACAATGGGGGAAGTTGCAACATACAGCTATCCGGTATATTCGGCTTGTCACGAAAATGGACACCATGAAATTATTGGAGATCTTCATCCGGCTTGAGTCTGCTTATGACCAGTGTGAGCAATACCCCTTGCCAAGTAGTTGTAAACATGAGACATATGGTTCCTCTCACTTTTCCAAGCAAAGACGTAGGATTCAAGTGTTCAGGGAGAAGGGTATTCACATTCCATCCACATCCGCACACCAAAAGGTCTCCTAGCCTAGCCTATCTCATCTCAAACAAAAGAAACACATCTTCCTCCAGCGGTTTCTTGCTTCTCTCCGTATGCATCGCAGTCGCTTATTACCAATAATGCCCATCATCGCGCTTACTCCGTGGTATCATGCCAGCAGCACATCACTGCTTCTCGGTATTCCTTCGCACTGTCTTACCCATATTCCTTGCATGTACGTGCCGTCTGCTCGCCTCATCCGTCTCTAATTATCATCCTCGTCGCTGAAGAAGTTCAAAATCGCCTTGACCGCCAACGGCCCCAGTCCGTGCGGCGGGTAGCAGATGTAGCTTGGGTCGTCAATTGCACCCAGTTTTTCGCGGAACTCGGTCTTGTTGGTAAGCTTGAGCTCTGTCGCGATTGCATGGTATGCGCGGCTTAGCACCTTGACGCGCGTGCCCTTGACGTTGTGTCCGGGTGTGAACTTGGAGCTGGCACCGCCACCGAATGTGACGGTTGTCGCGCCGCTTGCGCCTACCATCTTAAGGGCATGGGTGACAATGTGCTCGATGGAGCCCGACGGCGCATTGGGGAAGTCAAGCGAGTACTTGACTTGCCAGCCGTGGTCTGGTGATAGCTGGGCCATTGCGACGAAAGCGCAGATAATGCCATCAGGTGTGTATGCGACGTGGTACTGACGATGTTCTTCGTCTTGCCAGGGGTGAATGTTAGTCAGATGGACTTGCTTGCCCTTGCGGTTCTTCAGCCAATCCTCGACACGAGCGTCCACCTTCTGCTTCACATCCGCTGGTGGCGGCGAGCCAAGCTCATAGTCGGTGATCTTGACACCCTCCTTCTCCGCGTGGCGGATCTTGCGCTGTACATCACCGTCCTTCTCAGCAGGGTTGTGGACGGGGTCGACACGCTGCTCGCCCGTCACAGAGAATGTTCGCCAGTTGAACTTGGTGGCCAAGACTTCCTCTACTGTGGCGCCCACGAGAAGCCAAAGAGGCTTGAGGTTGCGATCTTTCTTGATGTACTTGAGGTACGCAGCCATAGTCTTGAGGTATTGTGACTGGTGGCAAAGTGGGTCACCGACTGTGATAGCGAAACCATCTTGAGGTACGAAACCGACAGCAGCACCCGTGTGCTCGTCGCGCCAGATTTCTGTGCGTGGTTCCAACCAGGAAGTGTTTGTGGCATCACCGTAGTTGGCAATGAGCTTCTCGACAGGCTGGAAGTCGATGTTGGCCAAAGCGCGGTCTTGACCTTCCCATGGAGGGTGCATTGTGCTTGCTTCAGGATGACGCAGCTGTTTGATCACCGGCTTCTCTGGCAGACTCTTTGGATCCCGAGGGAACATGGATGCATGACGAATGTTTCCAAGGCTCATCATGAGCATGAGAATACGCTCCAGACCGATACCACCGCCACCGTGTGGTGGAGCTCCCCATTGGAAGCCTTGTATGTACTCCTCCATCGTCTGAGGGTCGACCTTGAGTCTGCGCATCTTCTCGAGAAGCATATCGGCGTCATGAATACGTTGCCCACCACTCAGAATTTCTTGCCCGCGGCAAAAGATATCGAATGAGTTTGTGACGTTCGGATTGTTTGGATCTGGCATCGCGTAGAAGGGTCGAGCGTTGACAGGGAACTTGTCTAGGATGTAGTAGTCGGTACCGAGTTTCTGCTTGATGACGCGACCCAGTTGCACCTCATCCCTGGTGCCGAGATCCTCATTCTCATCTAGCGGCTTACCGTTCTCGTCTGTCCACCCCGTCTCGTTGAGCATTCGCACGGCTTCGGCAAAGGGTAGAACTGGTGTCTCATCTAGCCAGACAAGATCCTCGTGAGGGAAGTGCTTCTTGATGACCTCAATCTCAGGGCGGTAGCGATCGTAGATGCCCTTGAAGATGTTTTTGAACGTGCGGTCGAGAACGCGAAGGACTTCGTGGTAATGCTCGTCGATCTGCATCTCGAGATCGAGACCCGTGTACTCGGTCAAATGGCGGTAGGTGTTACTGTTCTCAGCACGGAAGACCGCGCCAATTTCGTAGACCTTGCCAAAATCAGCAGAAATAGCCATTTGCTTCGCCAACTGCGGACTCTGCGCCAGGAAGGCACCACGACCAAAGTAGTCGATCTTGAAAACACTCGCACCGGACTCGGTGGCACCGCCCTGTAGCTTCGGTGTGTGAATCTCGATGAAGCCTTCCGAGTCTAATTGTGTACGGAACAGGTTGCAGATGCCAGACTGGATACGGAAGATACCCTGGGATGCAGTTGTACGCAAGTCAATGACACGGTTGTTGAGACGCGTCCGATCTGAGATCTTGACGCGATGTTGTCCCTCCTTGTGCTCGCCTGCCTTTGCAATCTCAGCGTCGACGTCAGCCTGAGAGACTTCGGCCTCGTTGACGTTGAAGGGGAGGTGCTCGGTCACGGCAGCCTCGACGTGCATGGCGTGGACAGAGACTTCGACATCGTGGATGGTGGCACCAAGAACCTCGCCCTGTTTCGCCTTGGGTTCCTGAAGAATGCCACGGACCAAGACCACGGTCTCGGCATCTAGATGTTCGGCCCAATATAGCATGTACTTAGAGATGTCGGCATGTTCTAGCAGAACACCTTGTATGGTAACGAGCTGCTGGCGGAACATGAAGAAGACGAACTTGGAGCTCATCTTCCGCAAGTGGTGGATACGCGCACGGAAGACGACCTCCTTACCGACGTCCTTTGCAGAGAAGTCTTGGATCTTCATACGCGGCTCGTGTTTCCACTCGCCAGCATAGGAATTTGCATGGAAGCTGCCATACTTCGCCTTCTGCTCTGGCGTGAGTTCGGCCTCGGCCTGCTCCTCCATCTCCTTCCGCCGGCGCTCGAGCTCCTTCTCCTTCTCGAGGTTCTGTTTGTAGCGCTCCTCCTGCTGTGCCTGACGCTCGTGTTTGCGGAGCTGGTTCTTGGACATGGGCTCGCCCTCGCGGTTGAGCGGGAGGCCCTCATCGCTCGACGAGTTCTCGCCCCCAATGTGGAGCTTCTCCTTGACGGCGCGAATGGGGCTGTGGGTGGAGAGCGAGCCGGAGCGGTGGTGGTTGTTGCTCTTGCTTGTGCCAGAGCGATTGGGGCTGTCGGTGCGGCGGCTGAGGAGGCCTGTCAACGAATGACGCGGACCTTGGTCAATGCTGGTCCTGCTCTCGGTGGGAGAGGTGACCTCGCTGCGCTTGAGTTCGCCGCTAGCTCTATGGCTGAAGATACCAGAGGAGCGCGGGGCTGCACCTGGCGACTGGGTCCTGAGGGTCGTGCCATTGGTAGCACCCGTGGCGGGCGTCTTGGAGCTCTCGTCGTCCGAGGCAGGATTGCTGTGGGTGCCCGTTTTGAGTTTGTTCAGGGCTTTCTTGAGAGACCCCATGGCTGCGGTGGTGGTGGTGCGAGAGCTGTGCCCAAGTGCGTATGATTAGACTATCAGGCGCAGAGCGGGGCAAGCCGACGCGAAGAGCGGTAACTAGGAGGTTAGGGATGTTGTGAGAAAACAGATAACCAGGGAAAGTAAGATGTTTGGCGCGCTGAGCCCACGGGATGACAACGGGCTCAAGTACGGAAGCGCCGGCAGCAGCGTCGTCGTTCCGGGTCGGTCCTAGAAACGATACCGCGTTTGGCCTGCGAGGTATGACGTCGGCCGCACTTAGCGAGCGCGCTGTCTGAAAACGTTCAAGCCTTTTTCACGGTAGGCCCGATTGCATACGTTTTTTTGATCGCGCACTGGGCGTGTTATCAAGTCGACGTCAGTGGTAATGCAGCAGTAAAGGGAGAGTGCGCCTGGACTGGACCTGTGGGAGAATTCGAATCGAGCAGTCAGCCAGCAGCGACGGCGGGGTCTCTGCCCTTTTGTCTCCAGCGGCCACCGGGCTCCTAATCGCTTCCATGCAGCCCTCTGTGCTCTGGGTTCGCGGTTGGTTCTCTTCGAGGCGCCGTTGTTGCTGACACAGCTGCTTTGTGTACTAGTCTTGCCGTATGCGGAAGAGTTCATGAGCATGTAATCACAGAAGCATTTTGAAGCTTTCTCAAGCCACGCTGACAGGCCGCGGCCAGCTCACCATGGCCAGAACAAAGCCTTTTGCGGGCATGGCTGCCATGCACCATTATCAGTCATGCATCTGAACCCACAGCTTTTACTGAACATTTTGCGAGCGTGAAGCGCCGATGCTGACCCTCGCATGAGTAAGAGCAATATTCTGGGCACCCACTTCCTTGCTCGTGGTCCCAGCTAGGCCTCTGCCCCGCCACACCTTCACATGGCATTTACGAATTAGCATGAGGGTGATGAAATGCGCCATAGCGGGTACCAGCCTATGGCGATCATAGTTCCAGCCTGTAACCATGAGGGATCTTCACATTTGATATGCGCTCGCTCATACTTTCGTCATCGCAATCTCACATTTCAGGTACCACGCACGCGCTGTCCTTGCTGTTGATCCCCATCGCTCGATTGCCTGAGCTCGCCTGAGCTCGCCTGACCTACCATTATTGTTTCACAGGATACGCCAGATTCGCAGCATCCTCCTCCGTATCAAATCCTCCCCATTGCTCGAACTCGTCCGCAAACTTGATTGCTGCGTTCCTGTAGTACTTGTTCTCGTCGCCCCAAGTTTCAGCGCAGACCTTCAGGGACCGCAGGGCTACACACGTCAGCTCGTGACATTGATCAAAGTTAGTTCGGCACTCACCCTTGACATAATGTGCGTCCTTCGAATGTGGCCCATCGAGCGCATTGTGGACTACGTGCTTCCAGTCTCGCCCTTTGACGTCGTACTCCTCGATTTTACTTGATGAATCCAACCGTGGCCGTGTTTGCGCAATGTACACCGCTAGAGCAAAAAGCCACCACTGCCTGAGCAGGTTTATGTGAAACTTGGCTGGAACCAATGGCAGCAGGATGCGTATTGCATGGCTAGATGTGAGGATATGCACGAAGAAAAAGTCGAATCGCCCCTTGGCTGGTGGTGGTGTGTCTACCAAGATTGCCGCAGCGATTTGTTGTGCCTCTTGAAACTGCTCTGTTGGCTTGGTGATCTCCCACCCGTTCCAATACTCCAGAAAGGCTTCTTCGCGCTCCTCCAGCACCTTGGATATGTCCCCGCTTCCATGCTCATATAAGCCATCGAATCGCTTGTCTTCCCGGACCTTGTCAAGCAACTCGCGCAGAATAGTGATGTCTCCGTTCCCGTGGTGGAGGCTAGGTTTCGTGTATTTCGGATCGTCGATGTATTTGTGTAGCGGGCTGTAGAAGCATGCACCCAGGGCTAAGGCTTCAATCGCAACGGTGTTGGACTCAAGTTCGTACCCATAGCCTAGGTGTATAAGAGGATGGGCAACTATGCATCGTTAGTACTGCTTCTCATATTCGTCAGGCAAACACACGCCCTGAGATCAGCCCGTTGATCAGCGGCTCCTTGCCTCCCAGGAGATACTCATCAAGCAAATCTTGTATGTTATACCGCTTCAAGACGAGTTGGTCCTCGAAGAAGTCGACGAATGCTCGCTGGTACCTAACTCGATCAGCAGAGCCGACGCAGCCATTGGAGCCTTCATTCATACTCTCGTTTGCCAAGGAACTCCCTCCAGTCTTCCCGCGAGATTTCTCCAGGCGCATCCTTCCACGGCTCTAATTGTTCCGCTTCCTTCTCATATATGTCGTTGAGATGCTCTGCAGTGCCTCCCAAGATGAAGGCCGATCCAAGGATCTACAACCCAAGCTTAGCTAGCTACAGCCATTACAGCATTGGAGCAGCATACGTGCGGTGTATGGTTGTGGAAGCGCAAGTCGTGGTATATGATGGAGTAGTTTGCATGGTTCGCTTTGAGGAGGTGCTTCAGCGTTCGCGGTCGCTTCTCGGCTGCTGTTTCGATGTCGTGGATCTGTACAGTCGGCAATTCGACTTTCGGATAGCTGCCGCCTCCCACACGCAAAAACGACGGTATCGAGACTTTCGGTAGACTGAACATTGTGGTGTAGCTGTGAAAGTCTGCATCTCTTCGAGCAATTGCGGGGATATACTCGGAGCTATGATGCAGCTCGTGCCGCGCCTTCCTCCATCTGGCATGACGTGATGGTCTTTCCATCCTCAACATACTAGTCAACGAATTGTGTGCCCATGCGCTCGCGACTGTGCCTCAAAATGGACAGGTTACGAAGCAGCAACGAGGACTTACTCAGGAATCGTCCCGAGACCGGGAGAGTTCCGTGAATCGCAGTGATGAGAAAATTAGTAAGACAGGTCCAAGTTTAAAGCGATTAGTGCATTGCTGCGATTGCTATTACTGCGCTCGCTGGATGTCTACGCGACTAAAACACTTGAAAAGCTAGCTACGATATGACTACGAGGAGCTCTACATGCTGTCCAATTGTGCACTTCAACGAGGGTATAACGCTTAGTATTCGCCTTCCTCGACACCCTCGTCATCAAGCGAGTCGCTGGCAACCTCCTAGTAAGAATGTCAGTAAGTGCTCATTATTTGGATACAGCGAACGGAGAGACTCGCCTCGTAATCTTTTTCCAAAGCTGCGAGGTCTTCTCTTGCTTCGGAGAATTCGCCTTCCTCCATGCCCTCACCCACGTACCAGTGCACGAAGGCACGCTTGGAGTACATAAGATCGAACTTGTGGTCGAGACGAGACCAAGCCTCAGCAATAGCAGTGGTGTTGCTAAGCATGGCAACGCTGCGGTCGACGGCGGCGAGTTCGCTTCCGGGAACGCTGATGGGCCTGAAGTTGTTAGTATTGACCTTGGGAGACAATACCATCAGATACGTACTTGGTGTAGTTGATACCGAGCTTGAAGCCAGTAGGGCACCATTCGACCAGGTTGAAGGACGACTTGGCCTTGAGAGCAGCAGCTGCGACGCTGCAGTCGCGAGGAACGATATCGCCGCGGTACAAAAGAGCGACAGCCATATACTTTCCGTTGCGGGGGTCGCAGACCACCATCTGGTTGTTTGGCTCGAAACCTAGGTTGATCAGTAAAGGGGTCCAAAAGACACGATGTGCAGATGGAGGAGGTGTCACTTACACTGGAACGTAAGGTCGCTAACCTTGAAGCTCTCGTGCGAGCTCTTCTTGGCCGAGATGACTGGCGCGTAGCTGATGAGCGGGTAGTGGATGCGCGGGTATGGCACCAAGTTGGTCTGGAATTCGTTCAGATCAACATTGAGAGCACCATCAAAGCGCAAGCTGGAAGTGATGGAGCTGACAACCTGAGCGATCAGGCGGTTAAGATGCTCATAGTTGGGGCGCGGAATGTCAAGGTTTCGGCGGCAGATGTCGTAGACGGCCTCGTTGTCCACAAGGAACGTGCAGTCAGAGTTCTCAATGGTGCTATGGGTGGACAGCACAGCATTGTAGGGCTCAACCACAGAGGTAGAGACGCGAGGCGCGGGATATACGGCAAACTCGAGCTTGCACTTCTTGCCGTAGTCGGTCGAGAGACGCTCAAGAAGCAGCGCACCGAAGCCAGATCCTGTGCCACCGCCAAACGAGTGGAAAATGAGGAAACCCTGGAGTGAGGAGCAGTTATCTGCAACGCGGCGAATCTTGTCGATCACGCTGTCGACCATTTCCTTGCCGATGGTGTAGTGACCGCGAGCATCTAACACTGTTAGCACTCCTGAAGACCTCCCAATTGCAATGTGGCGCACAGTTATTAGCAGCATCCTCTTTGCCGCTGATCAACAGCTCGGGGTGGAACAGCTGGCGGTATGGTCCAGTACGGATCTCGTCAATTGGCTGCAGCAATAAGCACTTGATCTCTCCATGCCCAACTTTGCCGACATACAGATGGGTCCAAGTCGACGAAGATGGAGCGAGGCACGTATTTGCCGCCTCCAGTCTCGGTGAAGAAGGTCTCGAAAGAGCCACCCTCTGAGAGATCCGTCGCGTCCGGGTCGGGTCGACCATCGGCCTTCAAACCATGCTCGAGCAGGTACCTGGCGTGTGTGCGTTAATACGTATTCGGGTATGCGAGGGCCACCAAGAACGTACAGCTCCCAGGCGCTGTTTCCAAGCTGCGTGCCGGCCTGGCCGATGTGGAGGTGGCAGATCTGTGAAGAGACACGTTAGCTCATGACCAATATTTTGTGCTTAAAGCCTTCAGTTGAGCAACGCAAGCTATGATATGCTCTGTTTCCACCTGCCAATCGCGCCTCATCTGCCAGCTCTGCTCGCTCCCATCTCGTCCGCGGCGCGAGAATGAGGGGGAGGAAACCAGGGTCCAAGGGGCATCGCGACGATTAACACACTTTACAGGATCGAGCAACTTACCTCTCCTCGCATGGTGGATGTCGGGTGCTGTATCAAACAGACTGTCAAAGTGAAAGGTTCAATAACCCGGTAGAATGTTGGGTCGGGGAGCTTTGGGGGTCTGGCGGTGTGAAGAGCGCTATGTTCGTGTTAGTTTGGTGGGGTTGCGGCAGGGGCCACTGTTTACGCGATTCTTTAGCGCGCCTTCCCGGGCCCGGTCCAGGCACACAATTCGGGTTCGGCAGCTGTGACCCTGGGTTTGTTGGTGAGTTAGCATCACCGACAAACACTTTACATCTAATAAGTCCTGAATGACTTCGAATATTCATTATATCTACAAGTGTCCCAATTTCATCAAGCAAGTCCCCGGCGCACTGCCATCAGACTGCCACTCTATGCAGCAAAGCTCAAAGGCTGCTATCACAATACTGCGCCCCCGTATGCATAATCCGCTTCATCTTGAAATGCCTGCAACAAAGGAAATTTTTTATGCTGATATCGCATTTTTAATGCACGCTCACCGCATACGCCTCATCTCAAAGTTATCAGTCTGAGCGCGCGACGGATGAGCAAATGTCCGATCTGAGTCTGCAGTCGTAGGCAGCGCACCAGAAGCATGCGGCACGCCGGACTCGTCGGTGCTCATTCGCACAGCTTGTGGGCTGACCAGGCCTGTACGAGGATCTAAAGTATTCTTCCTGGGAGGAGTGTCGAATTCAGCCTCTGGAATGTCTGCCATGCCAGTCTCCTCATCGCCATGCCGATTGCGGCTGAAGAAGCGATTTCTGTGCGTACGCTCACGCGCCTGCAAGCTAGCATTTGTCCCAACGCGCTGAATCGATGTCGAACGCCCGCTGTCGAGAGATGGCCGGGTGCCGGACTCTGACTTGCGCTCTGTGTCGTGTCGCGAGGGTGAGGTGACTCTGATGATAGTCGCTCTGTTTCGTGCTTCTGTGTCGCGGTCGTCCAGGACATCACCGCTAGGATCGTTAAGCCCCATCGAACCCATGCCAAGCGAGAAGTCAACGCGACGGCCCATAGCGGCGATTGATTCACCACGTTGTCGGCCAGGCTGGCCCGGCTGGCGCAAGATTGATGGCTGGCGACCTGATCCGCCGCTTGTGCTGCTCGAAGGCTCCGCAGTGCCATCAGTCGGAGGAGCCACAAAAGGTTCATCGCCTGACTGGTTGCGGCTTGATCCGTTCGGATTATCGGGATGGCCATTGCTGCCAGCGCCGTGCTGCATGTACACAGGGAAGGATTCCTTCTGGCCAGGGTAGCGCATGCGCGGTCCTTCAATACCGCACTCTTGGATGGAGACAGTGAGCGCGCAGATGAACTTGTTGCGTCGCTGTAGACGAAGCAACTCGTTTTGCCAATTCGACTTGTAAAAGAAGACAACATTGAGCTCGAGCCAATGCACCTCTTGTACCGCCCTCAATTCAGTCAGAATGTTAGTCTGGTACTCGCGCTTCTCAGCTGTGACAAACTCCAGGAGACATTGACGAAGACGATCAATCTGCTCAAGCGTAGTGCCGAACTTGATGATGATTGGCACCGCTTCGGCAAGTGCACCAGAACGTCGATGGTTGAGGATGAAGAGCGTGTTGAGATAGCTGTTGGGAGCCTGCACGATGTGTCCTTGCATCTTCTTGAACTCGGTGTAGAACAATGCGATCTCCTTGACGAAGTAATCGTCACCCCTGCCAAGGTCACCGCTGTTGCCGTAGATCATGACACGGTCGCCAACGTCGTAAGGGTGCTTGACAAAGACGAAGATGCAGGATTGCAGGAACTCTTGCGCGGTCGCAGAGAAGAGCCAGGATAGCGCCAGTAGTGTCGAGCCAGCAGAAGTGAGCACGCCGGCGGCCGAAGTCGAGATTAGAGAGATGAAAACGATAATCGTGATCACAAGTACGATGAACATGAAGACATCGTCCAACTTGGAGACCACAGAGTCCAGATCCTTCAGCGAAGCGGTGATGGACTTGCGCTCTCTGCCAATCTCCACGCACACGGCTTCAAGCTCCTCCATGGAGATGTCGCCGTTCATGTCCTTATCGAACATGCTGAACGCAGCATCTGCCTCTTCATCGCTCTCAAACGCATTCTTGAGGTCATCGGAGTGAACAGTCTCCGTTTCTGGGCGTGCAAAGGTCCGGTACAAGCGTCTAGCAAGGATTTGAGCTCCCGGTGTAGAGCCGATAAGCTGGAGCACCACCTGATTAGGGTGGCCGCTGGTCGTGACTGTTCGTCCGGTAAAGTCTCCCGCCACCTTGCCGGCAATGTCACCGAACTTGTTGAATCCTTCTTTGATGTTCTTTTGCGCTTCGGTGACGAGCTGGCCTGGAGTGCGAGCGCCACTGGGTCCTTTCTCGCCTTCGAACTCGGAGTCCTCCATGGCGATTTTCTCCTTGGAATACTTGTACAGTTTTGCGAGACTGCCGATCTGGAACTTGTTCAGCTCGATTCGGTCCTGGTAAGTACGCAGATGGAAGCTGATTGCGATGAGCTGTAGTATGATTTTCTCGATGAGATTGAGAGTGAAGCCAACGAAGAAGGCCACTAGGACTTTGTTCATGGTTTTCTGCCAGTCCAGCGTGTTCTTGTTGCCATAGATGTTGTGATTCTTCATAGTGGGCAGGAAAGATATCTCGATAGCCAGCCACCAGAAGAAGAGGGTCGCCGGTAATTCGAGCTGCTTGCCCATGTCTCTCCACTTCTTAGCGTTATTTGTGAACAGACTGGCAATAAGACCAATTGGCCACGGAAGACACTTTGCGATGACCTGAATCATGTTAATAAGAACCTCGTGTGTGCTCTGGAACTACTTACGCGACCAAGCCACAACGTGAGCCAGACAATCATGAGCCAGATGGAAAACCAAACCAGCTTGACTTGCCCAACATGAGCATCTTTGAATGCCAAAGCGCCGACAAGCAGGGGTATCAGGATCAGGAGAACCATAGGGGTGATGTACGTGAAGTATCTGATCAGCCAGCTTGAATTGTGCACCTTCTTGAAGAACTTAGATGCGCTCGTCGTCGGGTTCTCTGGCGGCTTGTAGCGAGCTGCTTGCTCGTGCAACGGATTTGTGGCCGCATCAAAATCGTCCACAAGATCCTCGCGCCGAGATCGCACTCGTGTCATGGAGCGGTTGATGGACTGGTTCCTTTCCAAGGCTTCCTTCTCGGACAAGCCCTGCTCGATTTGTAGCACGGTCAAGTCATCGTTGAGTCTGCTTGCTTGCTCTCGGTTCTGAGATGGAGACTGCAGTGATCCGAAATACGGCTCGTGAGCAGTCTCCACGGTCAAGTGTGTGCCTGAGCGCGATCTGCCATGTCCAACTCCTGGTTGTGTATGTGTGTATGGTTGGTTTTGACTTGTGTCATCAGCGACAAAGGTGTTGTCATCTGAGGATCGCTGTTGAGGGACATGGCGGTTGCTGTCCATATCGTACGTCGGCTCAGGCCGTTCCACCGTTGGCGTGGTCATGGTCGCTGTAGCTGTGCGAGGCGCGGAGCCTAGGAGCTACACGGATTGAGAGAGGGCAATTGGTGGCGTGGATGTCGTTCGAAATAGCTGCACAAAATTTGCTGAAACTCTAAGGTGAGCTCGTCCGATGACGTCGTAAGTGGTTGCTAGTGATGTTTCAATACGAGGCACTTCTTCGATCCGACCCTCTGAGCGAGTGACAGGGACTGGTCTGGGAGAGTGAAGAGTGGACGGGAATGAGAAACAATGTGTGAGAAATGATGGTGTTACAGAGAAATCTATGGTGGAGCACTCTACGGGCGGTTCGGGCCTAAATATCAGGAGCAGGAGCAGGAGCAGCAAGCAGCGGCAGGGTTATTCTTGGGGTTGACCCTCCGATCTGCGATTTCAATTTCGTCCAGACAATCGCCCTTGCGCGTCACCCAGCCTGTAGCCGAAAGGAAAACTGGGGCGTTGGAGGCAAGCACGGCGACGCGTTGACGTGAATGGTAGACCCAGCGGTCGGGTGGGCCCGCGACAAAAAGGTGTTGGGATCGGTTCAAGGACAAGAATTCCGCTGCTGCGCCAACGCAGCGCCCGCGTTCCCAATGGCGGAAGGGCCGCGCATTGGAGGGAGGCGATAATGCTGTTTTTGGCGCGCAGAAAGCCGTTGGGTTTGGCCGGTAATTCTTGCGCTGCTTGCCATACGTCATACCTAAGATGCAAGGTACGCGAGCGCTGTGATTAGTAGAATCGCGCGCATTATGCATAGAATTTTCCACAGCCAAACATTCTCACTCTTCTGAGGCTTGACATCTTCTAGCAATATCCAGTTTCTCTTCATTCCACTCCTCTCGATGGCTGCGTTTCTTATCTGAGCACAACATCGTTATCGCAAAAGACGTTTCAGGGACGCCACGGCGTGCGGCAAGGCTTGCAGCGTGTCGATCCCACTAAAACGCCATGCAACCCCTGCATTCCTCCTTCACATCACGATTCAAGCCGTGGGGGCTTTTGGAAGATCGCTGATAAACTCCAGCTCCAGAGATCCTGTCACCTCCATGGCCCACTGGATCTCACGCGTTCCAGTTATTCTCCACGATTGTAGATCTTGTCTCGGGTCTTGGAATGGCTGTGCCTCAGGAGCGCGAAGCCCGCCAGGCATTACGATGGCCCAAATTCACGTGCACTACTTTCACATGACTAGACGCTGGCGACGTGGCCTCCTTTGTGCACGCAAAACGACACCCAAGCGATAGGCTCTGCGTAGCACAGGTGGGTAACATGGCGCTCGGACAAGACATGCTTCCGAACCCGCTGCTCTAGCTGTGGGTCAGATCTGTCCCATGGTGTCATACCTCGTGTCTGGATGCCGGAAAGAACGGTGAGCACATCGATCGAAAAATGCTTCGTACATTCTCAAGGGTGGGCGTGCAGTGTTATCACCTACATGTAGGAACTAGGTTTGTATGCTCGTGAGTCTTGCAAGCAAATCGGATTCGACTGTATCTGGCTCAAATTTGCTCATTCGTAATGTATCGACATGAAATGCGACACTCTTCATACCTTCAAGAACCACCCAAACTATTATCAAATTATCACCTACATAACAATATCCTTCTCATTCGCAGTTTCTATTGCCACTGTCACACTCATTCCTCAAGCTCCTCGTTCTTCCTCGCCCTAAACCCGACCCCAGGAATCTTCGTCCGCAACGCGAGACTACTACACACCACACTCACGCTACTCAGCGCCATCGCCAGACTCGCCCACACGGGATCTAATCGAATATGCTTCTGCCCACCATTCTCCATCGCCATGCCGCCTTCCATGCCCATGCCGTTGTGATGCATGTCCATGCGTTTGGTGCCTGTTGTGATAGGGAACAGTACCCCTGCTGCCACGGGCATCGCTATCATATTGTATACGAGCGCCCATCCGAAATTGAAGTAGACGCGTCGAAAGACCACTCTTGAAAGGTCGAGAAGCGTCAAGATAGTAGTGAGGCGGCTGTTGATCAGGATGAACGACGATGAGGATAGCGCAATGTCTGAGCCGGATCCGATAGCGATGCTCAAGTCTGCTGTAGAGAGCGCCGGAGCATCGTTGATGCCGTCGCCAACCATGGCCACTGTTGCTCTTTGGATCTTCTTGGGCTTCAATTTCGAGAGCAGAGGAACGCGGAATAGGCCGGTCTTGGGAGGCTTGGTGAGTGTCTGCTGGAGGTACTTGATCTTCTCGGCCTTCTGGTCTGGCAGCACGCCCGCGATGATGTTCGAAGCTGGGATGCCGACTTGCGCTCCGACAGCGTTTGCGGTAGTGGGATTGTCGCCTGAGAGCATCCAGACGTCGATACCACGTTTCTTGAGGGCATCGACGACACCGATAGCTTCGGGTCGGAGAGGGTCTGCGATCGAGAAAACACATACAAGGTGCCAGTGTGGCTGCGAAGCAGCGTCTGTTGGGACCTCCGAGGAGGGCACTCCACGTTCAGATTCAAGTGTTTCAGCAGTCTCAAGTGTCTGTGGCAGGAAAAGAGCTAACAACGCGACTGATTTGCCTTCTGCCTTCCAGGATTGCAGAGCAGCGGCGTTGTCGGATTCGATGCAGACGTGGTGATCAGTCATGAAGCTCTCATTACCGATTATGGCAATGATCTCATGCTCTTTTACTCGGAACGTGCCCTTCAATCCCTTGCCGGGTATTTCGTCGATATCGACTGCGGTAGGTTCGTCGTGAATTTGCTTGTTGCAGAACGAAACCAGGGCTCGAGCGATGGGGTGATTACTGTTCTGCTCTAGCGCTTTCGCGATACCAAGAACCAGACTACTGTTCTGGATGGAGGAGAACTTGTGATCTGTGACAGCTGGATCGCCGCCCTCGGTCAAAGTTCCAGTCTTGTCGAATACGACACAGTCGAGCGAAGCTGCCTCCTGGAACGCTTCACCTCCACCTCGAACAAGAATACCATGTTTAGCGGCAAGCCCGCCGCCGACAAACAACGCAGTAGGTGCTGCCAGGCCGATACCACAAGGGCAGGCGATTACAAAGACTGCAATAGCAAAGCGCAGGGACCAGAGAGCCCACCCACCAGCGCCCTCGTTTTTCCAGTCCTTTGGGATGCCCCCTGAGGTCCCCAGAATCAGCCAAACAAGCCAGGTGGTAACGGCCACAACAATCACAAACGGAACAAAGTGGGCTGTGATAGTATCGGCAACACGCTCGACAGGAGCCCGGCGAGTCTGGCCTTCTCGCACAGCCGCGATGATCTGATCTAGCATGGATGTTCCCGATATAGTGGTGATCTTGACCTTCACAGGTGCGCCTTTGTTGACCGTGCCTGAGTACACGACGTCGTTTACTGTCTTCTTCACCGGGCGCGACTCTCCAGTCAAGCTTGACTCATCGAAATTAGAACTACCCTCAAGCACAACACCGTCAAAAGGAGGCGAAGTGCCATGCTGGATACGTACGATGTCTCCAACTTCGAGCAGGTCGGTGTCAATCTTACTGTCACCCTTCTCCGCATCTATCATGACAGCCTCGTCTGGACGCAATTTGCCGAGCGAAGTGACCGCATCCCCTGTCTTGGCTTTGCTGTATGCTTCTAGGAAGCGACCGATCAACAGGAACATCGTGAGAAACACAACAGCATCAAAGTACGAATCATGCATCGAGCCGAATGACTTCTTGCTGGCAGCCAAGGCAAGCTCAACCACGGATGCAAAATACGCGATACTCGTCCCAAGCGATATCAGCATGTTCATGGAACCGAATCGTGTGAACCGATGTAACCATGGCGTGCGACTACCAGGTCTCCACATTGCGTTGACTTCCTTGATTGCGCGACGATGGAAGGTGTCTGCAGCAAAAAAGTAGACTGGAGTCGCGAGAATGAAGAGTGCCCAGCTGAGTCGGGTAACATTGCCCGCCCACATCGTGCCCATGAGGTACATGCGAATTGGGTGTCGAGAGTTAATCAAGCTCATGAAGACAATGCCGAGAATGAAACTCGGGATAGCTATCACGACGCAGAGTACAAGACGAAACAGAATACGCTTCCGTTCTTGCGCGTGCATCTCTCTTGCTCGCTCTTCGATCGTCGGCGGATGGAATACCGATGGCTCAAACGCAGCATTTGAATTCTTGATTGTGTCGAAGATGTTTCGAATCGTGAAACCTGGCGGGTCGGATACGTATTTGATGTACAGGATGGGTGATTCAAGTGAGAAGGATGATTTTGCACTTCCGACCATGACTTGATCTCCAAAGGCATCGCTCAAACTTCGTACAACATTTCCAGGACAATGGTGACAGAACATGCCACTGATGCGAATGGCGACTGAGCGTTCTGTCACAACATCGGAGACGCTGGTGTCTGAAAGGACCTGGTCCAGTGTTGCGTCATAGCCAGCATCTTCAATGCACTCCTTGATCTCATTCAGATGGTCCTTGCCCCTGAAAATGATGGATGCCGTGTTGGAGACGAGATTGACATCAACCTTTATGATCCATGAGTGACGTTGCAAAGCGTCGTTCACAAACCCTGTACAACGACTGCATGTCATTCCTCCGATGAGATACGTTGCCCGCCACCTGTCGTGTTCTTCATTTCTCCCAAGGCCAGTCGTCGATAGCGGCGATAAGATCTCTTCTACTTTCTCAACAATGACATCGAATCCGCAGTCTTCAATAGCGCTGACAACCTCGTCACACCGGTCTTTCCCATTGAAGACGACCGTTCCAGTATGTGTAAGAAGATTGACGTTGACGGACTGGACATTGGGCAACAGCTGCACTGCGTGGGTGATGGCACTGACGCATGACGAACAGGTCATGCCCGAGATTGCGAGGGTCGCTTTATACGAGAGAGAAGGTATGGTGGACTCGATGGTCACGAAGGTGTCAGAAGTTGGCGACTTCTGATCGAAAGACGCCGCGCCATCAAAGCTGCCTTTGGGCGATGCTGATACGATTACATCAGGCTTGAACTCGAACATCTCCTCACTGTTGATGTCCAGGCTTACTCCTCCTCCTTCTCTCCTACACTGCTCGCATTGCTCCAGATGAAGCTGCCGCTTGCGCATATCGTCGGTCGAATCGGAGACGTGTTCTGGCTTTCGCCACTGAGATATAGAGCGCTCCAAGCTAGTGTGCCACTCTTTGCTTTGAGCTCCAGGATTCTTGACCTCAACGGGTCTGGTCGCTGTGTTCTCGTCTTGGAAGATGCTGTGGATCTCGAAGCCGGCAGCTTCAAGTGTGCTCGATATATCGTCGACAGCGAGGAATGCCGCGTGGCGTACGACAACGGAATGCGAAACAATAGATACAAAAATATCCTCAGGTCTCGGGTCCAGGGCATATAGAGATGACTGCATTGCTTCGACGCATGACGGACAATGCAGGTTGGGAATAACGCAGGTTGTAGTGATTATTCCCTGTCGAATCGCGGGCGCTTTGCCAGGCGACACTGTGGGTGGCATGGTGGTCGTAGATTGGGTGCACTCGTCGTCTGGTTGGTGGTGCAAATTGTTCGGCTCCAGAAGCGTGGTCGCTCTTGAGTAGAGGTGATGGATAATATCGATAATCAGCAGCGCAGCCAACGGTTGTCGCGGTGCAATATGAAGTATTCAGGGAAGCGACTGGGCGCGTTGAGAAGGATCGGAGAAGGATCGAGGAGACAGTCAATGTAAGACTTGACAGAAATAGACGTCATGTAGCAGCATTGGAAGAAAATGGAAGACGTGATTGCAAATACTGTGGGAGTCATAATGCGACTTCTGTCCACTGCCAGCTGAAAGGCGTGCTGGTGGCGCCGCACAAGTCGCGCAGCACCCCAGCATCGTGATGGTTTTGTGGGTCAGGCACCAGCAGTCCATCCGCACAAACAACGCACCCCACCAATCGGCTGATTTGCACCACACGACAATGCAGTGAGGACTGCACCTGAATATGGCAAATAGATAGGTGCATCGCATGGCCCTTTTGGGGCCTTGGGCGACCAACCCATGACGACCTCAATTTGACGTTGCCAAAGCTTGAGAAGGATAAGCTTTTCGCATACCCGCCTCTCGTGTAGCTGAAGAAACTGCATGTAAGAGAGGTGCTTGAGATCTACGACAGCATTGATAACAGCCAGACATTACTGAATATTAATTTTAGTGACTATCGATGGGCTTATACCCTTGCCTGGTGTGCTCCATTTTACTATTAGATCTGCGTTTACGCTCGGGCTACTATTGAGGTATGTCACCGTCTAACATAGATGCGCGTCTTATCCGCGGCTTGTTCTGGTACTTGGGAGCCGGGATCCTACTTCACGAGCCGGAAGTCACCGCATATTATCAACCGGCAATCACAGGGGCGTATATGAAAGATCAGCGCGGCAATTTACAGTCACACTGGGCTTTAATCACGGCAAGATATATTCGGCCGCTCATTTTTGCTATTCGGCCGGGTGTCATCGCTTAGCAGTTCCTAGAGGTCTTCGCACCTATTAATAAGCGTAGCGTAGCACTAATAGATACTTGAAGGCCTCTAGGCAACTGTAATACTTGTAATACTTTATTGTTAGTAGGACGTAAACACATTCGACCTGTATTATTAGACGTACACAGTAACTCTCTTGAGCACTACTATGTAGCGTGCACGGCCGAATAGCAGAAGCACACGGCCGAATATATTTAGCCTTAATCACAATGCGGAGTTCACAAGCGGTCCTAAAGTGGAATATGCGGTCCGTATCTAAACATGGGGCGGATGTCGGCACGCACTAATAGCGCTCTCACGTGCGCTGATGCCGCAGAAAACCCTCATTCGGTGCCTCAGGTTCGAAGACCATTCGAATGATACACTGGCGGTGCTTCATCGTCCTTCACCGCCTTGTCGTCATGATCCGACGATAATTCGCGCGGCAGTCCACTCTCAGCATTGGCAATCTGCGAAATGGGCATCCCCGCAAAATCTCCCTTGGTTTCCATTGCCGTGGTTGGCTCAGTGCCTTCACCTCGTCTGCCAATCGGGATGAATGCATCGTAGTAGCGCGGCATAACAAATCCGACGAGAACAACTATGATGGTCAAGATCGAGAGGATGAAGCCTGTGATCATCATGGGGTCATATCGCAGAGTGTGGAACTCTGGGAACGCGAAAGAGAACACAATGGCGAGTGCGGGTCCAGAGATATATCGTAGTAGGAATGGTAGGAAGAACGGTATCTTCCAGTTCTTCCCCTGTCCGACAATCAGGTTCAAGTCGCGACGAATTTGGTTGCCCTATTCATGAGTCAATTTTGTTAGGCGGGGCATTCTCAGACCAGAAACTTACCGAGTAGAACGCAAGGAACCAGAACTTTCGAATAAAGTTGCTCCAATTCCAGAACCGAGCCGCCTTTGCGTTAGGTGTGCGTGCGATGAGAACAGCGACAATAGAGCCAGCGACCCAAAAGGCGATTCCAGCCTCCGCACCTGCAGCAGGACTGTTGATACCATGCGCCAGAGAAATGCCGAATATTTGTCCTCCGAAGAAGCCGATTTGGTAAACGATGAAGGCAGGCAGACCAGTCTGCTCGACAACGTCTCGCCAGCGATACACCGTCGTCGCACTGCTGACTTCGCTCCAGGCAACGAAGATCAAAGCCACGTTGTTTACCCAGCGATCAACACCGTCCAAGAGATAGTATCCAAAGCCCGTGCAGTATGGTAGACACATGAGGAAGGACACGACGGTCAAAACGGTGACAACGACAGGCCTGGATGCCTTCACCATACCAGAGTCGCAAATGAGCGTGACAACAACGTCAAGCATGACGAAGGCTGAACTGAACCCAAGAACGACCAAGGTGAAGAAGAGCAAGATAGCCCAAAAATTTGCGCCTGGCATTTGGAGAACAGCCTCTGGCAATGTCAAGAAGCCGACGACGAACGCACCTAGCCGTTCGCCATCTTGCGGCCATCTTCGGAGATAGCCCACAACACCAAAGATGGCGAAGGCCGCGAAGTTCTCGAAGAGTACGTTTGACCCGCAAATCAGGATGGCGTCCATGACGGCGTTGCTGTGTTTCTGGTTGTAGCTTGCATAGGATGTGAAATATCCGAAACCAATTCCAGTCGAGAAGAAGACTTGGCCAACAGCAACCTGCCAGACCGTTCCAGATGCAAGCTGATCGGTCCTCCAGGTCCTCCAGACCAGCGCGACTCCCTCGCTAGCGTTGTCCAACGACAGCGCCCGGCCGACGAAGATGATTGTTGTTACAATTGGCAGGCCCATGGTAAAGTACACGACGCGGCCAGTCATTCCTACTCCGCGGAAAATGGAGAACCAGATGAGGAACCAGATGAAGATGGACCAGCCTACAGTCTCTCCAATCAGTGCACGGCTGAAGTATTGCTGATACGATGCAACTGATTTGCCGTCTGGGCTCAAGCTGCCTTCAACAATCTCGCCGACTTTGAGAACGTCGTTCCAGTAGAAATCTTCAATCCGGCCTTCCCATGGTAGTGGGCTAGTGAAGCTCCAACGGAAATAGTTCATAATCCACGCAAGATTGACCGTGAAGTATTGCACCACGATAAACGACACAATGACAGGGCCCATTCCAACTCCTTTCAGGCGGCGATTGATGTTGTTAAAGGCTATTACGGTTCCACCACGGTATGCTTGGCCGATGGATACCTCTAGAATAAGGGCCGGAATTGCGATCAGGAACACTGCCAGTAGGTACGGGACGAACCACTGCAGTCCATAGTTGTTGTAAAGAACTGAGGGGTATCGTAGAAGGTTGCCTTGTCCGGCACAGCCGCCCATAGCGGCAAGCAGGAAGGCAGCTCTTGATGGCCATTGATCGCGACCATCATCAGCCTTTGGTGGAGGTGGAGCAATCCAAGCGCCGACCTTTCGAAGGAAGTCCATAGTCAGTCAGTAGGGTCCAGGACTATACGAAAGAAATGACGAAAGGTAAGAGATGAGATCTCGAGGTCAGGCCCGAGCTAGAGAGGTGGAAGATGTATTTTGTATCTTGCTTGCTGGTTCCGCACGGCTTGGACTGCCAAGCTATGATCGAAGGGCTTACAAGGATGCTAGAGCCCTCATCCCACGTTTTTCGCAACCGCCCGTAAGGTAGCTTTGCCATGTGTGGGTAGCCTGAACCACAACATGGTCCCATGCCCGACCTGCGGTACCATTGAGACGGACGGATCGGCGAGACCGACAGGCTCCACATGAATGCTAAGCTCACTCGCGAATTACGGATCTGATGGCATAGATCTCATCGCGATGGTCCGAAATGTGCAATGCAGTTGGACAAAAAAGTGTAAACAAATGCCAAGTCTCCGCCGCGCGATGTGGACGCGGAATCGCGGCACACGTCATTTGCTAAGAAGGAGTCGTTTGCAGGCTAATAAAGTTGCCAGTCGGTGCCGTCTTCCGACTTGACTTGGCTGGGCGCCATCCTTGGCTTCCGCCTCTGCTCACCACATACCACGCTCGCACCTTTCCATCTCGTCATCGCAAACGCTCAACCGTTTGCATCGCTTGTTTCGTGCTAGCGACGAATGATTGCGTGCTTGAGGACTTTTGCTCCGTGGCTCCACAACATGCTTACATACACAATTCTCCAGTGTTACTACCCATCGACCACGGGAGGTGTGCATGTAGTTGATCTTCTGATTCCAATTGAGTCAAGAAGGGTCTACTGTAGTTCTTCTGAGTATAGTTTCGGTCGCGCCTGCTGTGCCTCGTGTCGTCGTGAGGCTGCCGATCATCTGCTGCGTGCTGTGAGCATCGCCGCCGTGCCGTGGTATGTTCCAAACTTCCTTTGATTGTCGTAGCTGGGACCATAACCTCAAGGTTCTGCTTGAACGCCTGCTTCCCACTGTAGGTGCTTGACCATTGCTTTCTCAGCTTCCAGCTCAGCCTCGAGCGTGCTGACCCTGTAGGTAAGTTCCGTGATCTTGGCATCCTTTGCCTTGACCGTCGTTCGGATAACATCTCGTCCTCTCTTGTAACCCTCAGAAGTCTTAGCATGTTTGGAAAGTAGGCTTTTGAGTTCGCTTTCTGTGTCCGGTGAAAGCCGAACGGCAGCGTCCTGCAACAGCCCAAACACATCCTGGACCAGTTCTTCCGGTGCAATAGCTCTGAATCGATTAGGCGTTGGAGTCTCTAGAGACGATGAAGGGGTTGCAGTCTGATGGGCGTCGTCGTCCAGATCAAGGGTCTTCGATGGCGTGATAAGAGAGGCTCCTGGCGCCGCTGAACGTGTGTTGAATATATCATTGGAGGTTCTGCCGCCCGTCTGTGGAGTTTGCAGTCCGTTGGCTGTGCTTTTGGCCGGCTGCTCTACTTGCCATGGTAGTTTACGTCGCGTCGTCGGGGTAGCAAACTCGGAGGTCTTGATTGCCTTGCTGGGCGTCTCAGCGGCAGTCATGGCACTTTCGAGCTCACTGTTGAAAGCATCGTCAGACTGTTCGAGGCCATAGTCATCGTCGAGATCAATGGCTCGATGAGTGCGTTTTCTGCTCGGCTCGCTTTCAGTGGTGTAAGGTGGCGGAGGTGACGGTTGGCGTTTTGATGGAGTGCGTGGATCAACACGACCAGGCTCAGTCCGCGTGTTGGTCGACAGAGCAGCTGCCTCACGCTTGTGGGCATCGCTGTCCCAGAGGAAGAACTTGCAGCGGCTTTCGTCATTCTGCTGCTTTTGACAAGATCGAACTAGCGGGTGTTAGGCTTGGTGGAGGGAGTGCGGAGAAGTGGGTCCTACACCATTTGCCCTTGTTCGGACCTTCCTTCTTGACCTCAAAATGCACAGCTGGCTTTCGCGGGGTGCAGTCGCCTGGAGGTCGTTAGTTGTGCAGCACTGTTACACACATGAAGGCAGGCATACAGTGCCAAACCCCGTTCTCGAACAAGCCGCGCGGTGGACCTCCGCCACCACGTCCGCGGCCTCTAAATCCCGACATGTTGATATTTTGTTTAAGCGGAGTATGGGCGTGGATGTAATGCCGACCGAGCGACTACTATCCTTTGTGATGTTTGTCGCCGGTTGTCAATCAGGTGGCTGGTGGTGAGGATGGCTGGAGAAGGCGCTAGCTCCGCTCCTGGACCCTTGTGCTTGGAGGCGCAGCGCCTGGGGAAGAGCGCCGAACTGGCGGGTCGCGCTCGTATCAAGCATCAACCCACTTGGCCATGTTGCGCTGACATTCGCACATCAGTTCTCAATCCTCAGACGACCAGGCACCAATCTTTGTCCGTCCTGCCGTTTTACCCGGGTTGATGCCCGAAGGCTTACGGCTCGAGCCGCACAAGCAGCAGCCTGGGAGGATTAGAACCAGGGTCACGGGTCGAGGCCTCGCGTTTTCGCGTCTCCCTTTTGCTGAACCAATCCTACATCCCTCACCTACTTGGCATTCCGAGTGCGACCCTCTGCGAATATGAGCTGCCCGGCGCTGTAGCCCAGAGATGCCACAGTTGCACTGCTCGCGCGCCGTTCAGCTCGAGCACGCAAATTGACCTGTCGCAATGCTATTACGGAAGCTAAAACTACCGCCGTCCCTACTGCTCCTCATCGTCTTCTTGGCCTTTTTTGGCTGGCAACTCAGCCAGGGCACCAGGCACGAAGATGGCCCGGTAGGGACCAATATCATTCCCAGCAGTGGCGGCGAGAAGAAGGAGCCGCGCATTGCACTTATGACATTTGTGACGGAACAGCGATCGTATCTGCACCTCTCGTTGAAGAACAAAGATCGTAGGTATCTCAGCCCTGTCGAGAAGAAGTCTGCTAACGCGCGCAGATTACGCCCGACGCCATGGCTACGACCTCATTCTTGACTACGAGTCGCATACCGACCGCGCCGTCGTGTTCTGGAAGTTCGACATGGCCGAACGCCTGATCAAGACTGGAAAGTACGACTGGATCTGGTGGATGGACTTCGACACCCTCATCACGAACACGGACATTAAGCTCACCGACATTATCGATGAAGAGCTCAGAAATGTCACGAACCCCGACGAGATCGATTATCTCTTCACGCACGATTGCAATGGATTCAATGCGGGCTCCTTCCTCGTGCGCGGCCATGAGCGATCGCTCAAATTCATACACGATTCCTGGGACATACACGACAAGGCTCGGGCAAACGAGGAGAACATGAGTGAGCAGGACTCCACGGTCAAGCTCATGAAAGAGGACAAGGCGTCGGCAGACAGGGTCCACGTTGTACCTCAATGGAAGCTGAATGCATTCCCAACGGAGATTGCCTGCTTCGACGATGAAAGTAAGGCCTGGGAACATGGCCAATTTGTCTTGCATTTTGCGGGAGCTTGGGCACACGTCAAGGGAAAGGACCCAACGGGGCAGCTCATGAACAAGTATGAACGTGAGATTATATGGGGTGATTGGAAGGAGTTTTACTGATTAAAGGCTGGTACGGCGCTCTTGGGTCTCCGTGGTTTGCAGAAGGGTTTATGATATCCATTGAGTATTCATCGCATTCATGTCCAGTTAAACTTCGAGCTCCTCAGCGCCGTTATCATCTTTCACGCTCGTGCTCGTCATTGCACGTGCATGAGTCCTCGATTGCACTTGCTTGCCGCCGCTAACGTATATCTACTATTTGGGCCCTATCATTCATACGATCGTTTGCACATTCTCACTGACCCGCCTCAACTCCATATCGATTCATCCCAGCGTGTGCTGTCAGAAGTCGTTTGCTTCTATCAAGCTAAGACTTTGCCTCATCCGCGCCGACTTAAGCTAGTCTCCATCTCCCGCTGTGTAATCAGCACGACTTTTCTCAACAACCATGAAATATCGACAAAATGCGCGAGGAGTCTTCAACTCGCGATGCCGACGCGGTGTAAGTCCCCTTCAACGCGTGCGCCATGGATTTGGATGCTAATCTCTCTCAGGATCGCCCGCAACCAGCGCGAGGTACCACTTCTTCGGCTCCCCGGAGAGCTTCGCAACAAGATATACAAGCTCGTACTTGGCGGGCTCGTCATCACTTCTTCCCGGCACTTCATGTCACCGGAACAACAGCTGGGATGGAAAGAAGACAACGCACTGCACCAAGCGCGCCTCCCTGCTAAGCCTTTCAAGATCGCCGCATACCGGGCCGAAGAAGGCGGCATTCCGACCACTGTCTCTCGATACCTGGCCTTGCTGAAGGTTTGTCGCCAGATTCATACTGAGACGCGACTCCTCCCCTTCGGACTGAATATCTTTGGGATCTGCCCTTCCGAACTATCTTCCTTCATCAATCACCTTAGTGTTGCGCAACGAGACGCCATCACCACATTTCGTGCCGGAGAAAGCAAATGGTGGATCGACTTCGGCATGATGATGCAGATGGAGATCAATGGCCAATACAGTGGCATGACAGACGCTACAAAGTACCGCTTGTTTCATCCATGGGAGGACTTGCACAATCTGGCCAAGATGAAGGGACTTACACGTGTGGTAATTGGGAACTATGGCTTTCGTCGCGTCCAGGCTGAGTTCAGCGATGATGAGATCGTTGCGAAGATCAGCGAGTATACAGGAGATCTGGAGGTTGAGATTGTCTTCGACGATGCTCCATATTTTGTGGGCTGATGGAAAGGGGGTACGGGTACATGGAACCATCGAAGTGGTGGTTCGCTGGGCATAATGGCGGGGAGTATGCACGAGAACAAGTAGATGCGCAGGACCAAACCCTAGACATAGATTTCGATGTCTTTGAATGATAATTTGAAGGTGTACCGACACAGTTTACTTTTATTGTGCATGTGGTAGTCAAATGTTTTTCTTTGTCATGAGCATATTGCACATAAGCTTCATAGGCACGGGAGCGCGGCGTCATAGTGGACATGTTGAGGTGCACACACTGGCCTGCGCTAAGACTAGCGTACCTTGACCTTCACCTCGACTTTTACCCCACCTACACTCTCCAAATACCCACCTCTCATTACAATAATCAAATACGTCACATTCCCAAAACAACCAAATGTACCAGGATGGTGTCCTATACAGATCACCCGGCAGGCTCTCAGGCAGATCTAGCGTGAGTCCTTGCAAAGAGCGCACGGTTCAGGACCCCAGATCCAACACTGACATCATGTAGAGAGCTTCACAATGCGAATTCATCGACTCTGCTTCGATTCCCTGCCGAGATTCGTAATCGCATCTACGAATACGTCTTCGGTTCGCTCGTGATAGCCATGAACCACATCGTCGAAACAGGCAGCACGGCGACTAAATCCCGCTGTTACTTGGACGCCCGCACGATGGACTCCGCATGTAGCCGCCGTTACGCAATCCGGGAGGATCTCACTCGTCTTTGTGGTCTTACGTTTGTCTGTCGGCGACTCTATGCTGAGACTAAACTCCTGCCATTCAAGTTGGGGATGATCTACATTCGCTGGTGCTGCATCACACGCCTGCAGCATGTACTCAATACGACACAGCTTAGCTCTATATCCTGTATGAGTGTTTTCTACCACTCTTCAAACTCAAAAACTCGCTTCTCAGATTGTACGTCGGTTCTCCCTGCCTTTGAAGCCCTGGTCGGATTGAAGAAAGTCATTTGGCTTGGGTTCCCAGATGAGGGCGCTTCCAGCAGAGCGGAGAGGGGCAGATTGGTGGCTGAGATGAAGAAACGAATCGGACGCGACGATATTGCGGTGGGCTTGGGGCGCTAGGTGCTGCTTTAAGTTGAGCATGAAGACGAGGCAGGACCATAGGCTTCGACGAGTGCATCGCAGGAGAGGACGTAGTCCAAATGGGTAGATATACGCAACCAGAATGGATCTGTTCGCACGCACACACATTTTAGAACATGCTGTCATGTCTTGCCTTCGCTCACAGACGTCTCACTTTCACCCTCGTACTTACAGTCTCCAAGCCTTTGCCCTTGACCTCTCGAGCTCCAATACCACTTTCCCTGCCCGCTGATACCCAAAGATGGCCAATAACGTCTCAGAACATGCGACCTATACATACGCAGTGTACGTGTGTCGAAGCAAATGGAAGTCATACTTGAATGTCGAACTGACAGGCAGCTAGACAAGCACTAAATGAGCAGCGCTCGCCTCTTCTTCGCACACCTGTCGAGATACGCAGTCAAATCTACTCTCACATCTTTGATAGCGCAGCAATCGATGTAGTAGTAGACAGTACTGGCTGTCGCAAGTACAAAACTTACTTCCACCCGCACAGCAAAGGTCGACTATTCCCCAGTGGTAGCATAGCGCTCAGCTTGCCACGCATCTGCCGCAAGATCGCAATGGAGTCTCGCTTCCTACTCCTCCAGCACGCGACTTTCCACATCAAGAATTCCCTCCCCTTTCAACGGCTTCTCGACGACCTTCACCCCGCGCAGCGAAATGCCATCAGGACAATCCACTTGCATCGCGCCGTGGCAACCAATCTGGGCGCGAATCACTTGAAAGCGGTGAGCGACGCTACTTCACTTCTTGAGATCTGGATGGTCCCACACCGAGAGCGCGTACTCGATTTGCGCAGCCTAACTGGCCTCCAGCGTGTGGTGTTGGAGAGGTGGAGCGAGGTGCAAGAGCAGAGCGAGGGATTTGCAAAGTTGATGGAAGCGACGTTCATCGAAGCGAAGAGGTGCATTGGGGCAGGTGTGAGGAAGGTGGAGGTCATTTATGATGCGACTGTTCCACCTCCTCAGAGTCTTGGGTGCATGAAGGTCGCGTGTCGTTGCTGTTAGGGAAGATACCTGGGCACAGCGTAGTCAGAAGAAAGCCAGCGACGTGAGGTAGCACATCTGCAAATTAGTGCGTGTGTCCGAATGGTGATACGGCCTGGCCCGCCTGTATGGACGCACTGCTGGGTCACCGCCGAGTGTAGTACAATCTGAAGGCGGGCCGCGTCCGCGACCGAGCTTTCATGTGGGTATAGATAGGGAAAAGAAAGAGCACAGTATGAGTGACTAAGATAATACCACGTGCCACAACCTATTATTTCTTTGTCGCCCGCCCTCATCCATTGGCTTCTTTCGAAGAACGGACAGGCTCAAAACATATGAAAGCAGCTGGTAGGTGTCAGTGTGCGTTAGCGGTCTCACCACGGGACGGTCTCGCTGATGGTCGCGATGTGACTAGGGTTCCGGGTCACGATAGCTGTCGGATGCTCTTACCTCACCTGTGAGGGTGATGTCACGATAGCAATTGTTGAGGACTATCAAGCTCTTGCCATCTACAGTATCAGCTATCAACTTCCTCTTGTCATCTCTCCAATCTTCCACCTCCACAACCCTCAAGATCAGGTCCGAGCCTTCAGCATGGAGCCAGGACTGAGCGCAAAGCCTTTGGATACCCAGGCAGCGGATGCTCGGTGAGTCACATGCCGGCCTCTTACTCGCCGCAGGTCACGCTGATAGTGAACGAGAACCGCACGCAACCACGAACAATCGCCGCTTCTTCGACTCCCTGGAGAGTTGCGCAACAAAATCTACGCCTACGCCTTAAGCGATGGCATTGTCACTGTCTTCGGGCCACGCGGCGAGAGAAAGTATCACTTTCACGCCCAATTAGCAGCAGCATCTGGACAGCCTCATTCCGCAACCAACCTACTCAGCATTCTAGGATTTACGACGGCTTGTCGGCAGCTTCATGCGGAGACGCGATCTCTCGTATTTCCATCTATTACGTTCCACATCCACAGCGACGGCTCTTTTGTCGAGTTTCTGGACGACATCACCGAGGCCCAGCGTGACACCATTGCGAACATCCAGCTTACGACGCCGGATGCTCGAGAAGGTGGCAGGGTATGGGCCCACTCGACCCTTTATCCTGGGAATGATCATCGGTCGCAAGAGATGCACCTCGACTATCTCGAGTGGTCCGCTGCACTGCCTTTGAACCGCCTGACCGGTTTGAAGCGTGTCATCGTGGAAGACGACGAACAATGGATTTACAGCAGTCTGGATGAGAACTACATGCGTTGGGGTGTCCAAAGTCTTGTGGAGGGTAGGGATGTTGAGGTCGTCGTCCCCGAGGCACTTCCGCGAGGTAAATAGAAAGACCTGAAAGTACGGCATTCGTTAACAACGTCCCAGATAACCCTTGAGCCTTATCCTCCTACCTCTGTAATGGGAAACGGATATTATTATATCAGCGTGTCTTGTACTGTGGAGTACATTGTCAGTGCATAACCTTCCTCTGTTGAGGCGTTCCATTTGCACCAGACTACTTCCTTCGAACTACTCATAACCCACGATACTGCGAATACCATCCTATAATTCTATTGAGAATTCTCACGTGCCTGTTCGGTCCTGATTAGCCCCGTGCTGTCACTGCGTGTGTTTGCTGCCACCTCTGGACCTACTCTCACCGCACTCACCGCATGCTCGCCATATTGACGACACGCACAACCGTAGATCTCTGCGGATTTTATGCAACTAGTCAACATGGCGAGCGTCCAGCTTTTCCTGATCACACTCCGTAGCACTGACGTCGTCTCTACTCTGTTCTCGGCTGAGCTGCACAACACCATCTACAATTACGTATTGCAGGTAGAGTGTGTGTGCTATATCACCCCGCCTACGCTCGGAGGTCAAGATCCTGAAGCTGTAGGATCCAGCTGTCGAACAATCTTCCTTGGTCCTGCTCCTGGGACTCGACAAGATCATGACCAATACGTGATACGGACATTGCGAAGGGGTCGTGTCAGGCAAAAGTCCAGCCGAACATTGCCATCGAAAGATGTTGCTGACCAAGATGGGAATGGTAATGAAGCTAGAGTTTGATCGGCGGCCAGAGTGGCCGTGGAAGCTGCCACTGCGCGGGGTTCACACCAAGGCGTTTCAAGTACCCCAGACAAGACAGTGTATAACGCCGAGAATCCTATTATTGTGTCAACGGTCGGGAAAGGAAATTGTCCTCGTGGGCATGGGCAGGAGAACTCTTCAGACGTCGCTGCGATACTAGGATCTGTGGAAACTGGCAAGCAATAGTCGAAGATGTAATACATCACAATCCCGAGCCACAAATACGCTTCAGCAACCCACCCATTAGGAGCTTCTATCTGAACGAAGGAAGTCTCCTCTTACAGATCCAATATCTCATTTCCCGTTCTTGCTCTGTAACAAGGACTTTCAGACCCCCTCGGTGAGTCGACGGCGTCTTTGCAGAAGCACATATCGCCAGGGAAGTTTTCAATAGGGTTCAGGCACTGGGATGGTGATGAGTGTTGGTGTTCAGAGTGGGGCGACACTTATTTTGAGTAGAACTTTATTATCGCTGTGTTTCAGAGCGGTGGGATGGTGTGGGGTAAGGGCAGAATCCTGGTGTGTGGTTTGTGGTGTGGCTTGAGTTGGTGAAGATGTGTCGCAGTGAGTGGACTAGACTTTTTCGTATGCTAGAGTAGCGAGTTCGAAGCCTTCAACACGGACAAGTTATCATGACAGTGATCGAAGTGAAGCCAGCGTAGCCCAATTGTAGAGTTCGTAGATCAAAAACAAAGGTTGATCTCCCGCTCCTTCCTTCCCAATGCATCTATGCCTCTCAACATCCGCGTGGCCGGCCAGTGTTCCGGATCCACTAGGGTCCACTTCAACACCCGAGTCCAGAATGGCACGCAAACAAATTCCAATTCGTCATCGCTCGTCGAAGACATTCTGCGGTACACTACCGGCGCGGAACGTCTCTGGATCATACTAGCGTTATGCCCATCCAATCATGTCTCACAATTTCTGGGATCTGCGACATTCGGGCCTAGCCCAGACACTTTCGTACCACATTCGAATGTGGACCCTCAATGCAGTCCGGCAGCTGATTAAGATAGTTGGCTCGGTAGTACGCTAGGATTGACGCCCAATATTCCAGGTGGATGCTAGTAGCTGGCGAGAGTTTGTGGTATAAGATGCGTCGGAGGGATCGCTGTTGCGTCAGTTTGATAGCTACTCAATCTGACGGGTAGTTTATGCGAACATGACACTGCAAATCGCCAATCCCACAACCCCACCGGCCACGCCTCGGTCGTCTAAGAAAATCTCGTTGTCAGTTATCGAAGAAGATACTGAAGACATTGGTGCAGGCAATCCAGTTCTAGACGAATATGAAGCGCTCAATGCACAACTTCGCAGCCGCATCCAGGACTACGAGATCGCTCTGCTAAGAATGCAACTACGAGATCGAGACCGCGAGCTCCAGGCCATCTTACAAGCACGACTGCACCGACGAGCCGAGAACAAAGTCACGGAACTCGTATTGCGCATCGCGAGACAAGAAGAACAAATCGAGATGCTGAACGCGGAAGTCAATGTCTGGCAAGGCCATGCACTCGAGGCAAGAGATATGCTAGAAAGAACATATCAGGACCTGAGCAGAGCATCTTGTGCCGCAGGTTGAAGTCCCTAGCTTGAGGGAATAGATTGCTATATCTTCGCCGTGGCTTTTTCGTCGTCCACACTTGGTACACCCTGCCATGCTTCAGCAACGCGCCAGACCTTATCTGCACCAAGACCTTCCAAGACCGCCCCTCGCCCGTCTCGATACGTTCGATCGTACTCGGTTTCATCGACCTCGATCGCTCCTCGTGAATCGAATACGATTACCTTACCCGCTTCGCACCACCCCGCTCCGTTCGCAAATCCAATAAATCGGTCCGCGAAGCTTTCCGCGATTCGAAGGTTCTGCTCGTCGAGCTGGTCGTTGAAGTTCTGTAGTAAGAAAGCAACGTCAAGCTCATGCGATGCGAGACCTTCATATGCACCCTTGAACGGGTTCGGGACGTGGAAATGGTATCGTGCTGCGCGCTTGGGAGGAGATGTGGACTTCCATCCATTATGCACGGCGAGCGTCGGGTAGTAGAAGCGCAATTCGGAAGCGAGCTTCAGTAGCATATCTTGCTTGTTCGGGGTTGGGATTCCATCGAGTTTGTATGCTGCGAGCAGGGCACTGGTTTCGCTGGCTGTGAGGTGTTGGTTACACGCTGCTTTGAGACGGCCTAGAGGGCTAGGTTGATCTAGCATCCGCGCTTTCAGGACAGTGCCATCGTATGCCGTGTCTCCTACCACAAACTCTTTGCACCAAGTTGGTTTGTGGTGAGTGTGTCGGCCATGGGCCAACTTTGAGAGGGACACATCTTCCCTCAACCATTTTCCATCTACATAGCCGCAATAATGTTGCCCCAGAGGCAGCTGCTTCATCAATTGTTCCGTTTCGATTTTCAGCAAAGTCTGCTCCAAAGCCCTCGAGTCCGTCTCCTTAACACCGAGGAGCTTGGCCTGGGACGTGTACATCTGTCGATGCCAATTTCTGCCCCTAGGCTTCCGCAACGTCGTCTCGCCACTCATGACAACTACTCTTTCAAACAAGCCTTCATGCCCAACATCCGCACACAAGATCGTGGACAGCGATATCCCACCCGCAGATTCGCCCGCCGCAGTAACATTCTCCGGATCGCCTCCGAAACCCCTGATATGTTTCTTGATCCACCTGAACGCAAGAACCTGATCTTTAAACCCCATATTTCCCTTTGCTCCTACATCTTCATCCGCTAGGAAGCCCAATACTCCCACGCGATAATTAATCGCTACACCAACAATTGGTTTCCCAATTTCGACACTGCGGTCCACGAATCTGCGTAATTCGTATTGCGGGAATGAATTAGACCCATAACTCAATCCTCCACCATGAACCCATACAAACACTGGTAACAATTCCCTCTCCTTCTCCTTTTTACTGTTTAGGACGACCTTGGGTACAGTCACCTTAACATGCAAACATTCAAATTCATCCATCTCCCCCTCTTCACCATTGACTTGCCCTTCCTCACATTTCAGCGTAACATCCCCGACTAATCCCAGATCAAACGCTTGTGCGCCGCGTTTCTGCGGACATGACGGGCCGAAACGCGTCGCGTCGAATGAGCCATCTGGACCAAGTCTGAGTTTGGCGTTGGGAACGGACTCGTGGAAACGGGATGGGATGGATGCGTATTTGAGGTTGCGGAATTGGACCGAGGTTGGGAATGATTTGCCGCGGAGGGAGCAGTGTAGGGTTGGATGGTTGATTGTGTGGTCTGGTTGAGACATTGTGATTATTTAGAGGAGTTATTTGGGTGGGAAGGAATGGGAATGCATATTGAAATGCAATATGCGTAATTGGGAAAGGGAGTTGTGATGGTAGTGTTGGTGTCGGATGGGATGGGATGTGGGGATGTGGGGCTGGGAGCGTTCCCGCATTATGGAATCTGGGGAAGAGAGTTATTGAAGATGTAACATGTCTTCTCACGCACGGAATGAGTTGATTGCGCCATCATTCTAAGTGGATCCAGTAATTGAGTTTGCTAAAAATCTACTGCTCGGACTCCTTCGGGTCGAGAGCAGACTAAATAATCATTTCGTAACAGGGGGTATCTTGTCTATCATAACTACGCATATCTCACCTCGCCCTTCTGGCGCTCATACTCTCGACATTGTTCGCGTGCGCGAGTAAGTACTTACAGCATGTCAACGTATACTTGCACGCCTTCGTCCAGCTCTCTTCTTTGTTCATTGCGAGCTTGATGCTCTGATCGTGGATCCTGTCCTTTTTGATTTCATAGGGCATCTTGACGCCTGGTCCTCCCATACCTACACTTAGGTTGCTACCGGCGTGTATGCCCTGGTTTTCGACGAATTCGCCTAGTTGGCGCAAACATTCTAGGAATGCGACCATGGCAGTGTCGAACTTTCGGTGCAAGAAGCCGAAATTGATTGGGAAGTCGCCAGAGGAGTAGAGTTCGAGCCGTTGGCGTGCGAGAGATGGTGAGGAGGTAGCTGTCGATTGGCGTGATGCGGCGACTGAAGTGCTGCCTTTACTTTCGAGTTTGGAGATTGTGGATGTTGAGCCCATTGGGTGTAGCTCGTAGCCCTGGAACTTGTAGCCTAGGCGTTCGGCGAGTGTTGCAAGCAGTAGGCATGTTTGGCCCCATGCAGCGTTGATCTCGGGCCAGTCGACGTAGGGTGACGGTAGACGGCCAAGCCGGAGGCCATTTATGGTAGCGAAGTGGTTGTCATGGGTTATGTTGAACGTGTCATTATAGACGCTCCTCCGTTGGAGCTGATTCAGTACTTGAGCATCGTGCGCATGTCTTGTGGTGAGTGCATCGCGCTCGTTCTGGAATTCTGTGAGGGTGGAATTGAAGGCATTCCTGTTTCTCCAGAACTCATTCTCTTCCTGGTCTAGCTGTCTACTTTCAGCTTCGAGAGCTGCCAGTTGCGTATCCAGCTCTGCCTTTTCCGTCTCGAGTTTCTCGAGATTGGATATGGCGGTCGATTCGGCTTTTCTGGCTGCCTTGAGGGCTGCTTCGGCTGCCTTGACTTCTTCTGAGCTGGGGACGTCGGTGTTTGCCCGGCGCAAATAGTCGACATATGCGTCTCGCTCTCGCGTCGCAACGCCCAGTCGTTTCTGCAAGCCATCAACAAGCAGCTCCGTACACTCTATGCATATGGGATGGTCGATGTCAGAACGTGCCGAGAGTATTTCAAACATGCGGTTTGTAGTCTCCAGACCATCCGCCATGCTCGCCCCTCCTGCTGTGCCCGAGCTGCCCGTTACGCTTGCTCTCCTCGTAGGTTCGCTCTTTTGGCTCTCCTCTTGCTGTTGTGGACCGTCCGGACTCCGAACAGGCATGGGTGTGGGAGAGGGGGGATTCATCATCGACTCGGACATGTGCACATCGACAAAGGACATGGCAGGGTTCTGCGCTCCAGCGCCATGCTGAAATCGGGAGGACGGCACATTGCGCTTGATAGTGGGGTTTCGTGCAGACTGCAGCGCAGTGTCGTAGGTCTGGTGCCTGGCGGAGGGGTAGGTTGGGCGCGACTGGCGGGTGGACGCATTCTTTGAAGCCTGCTGCTGGCCGGGTACAGTCGAGTCTGTAGTGCATAAGACTCGTAGATCAAGACGGGCATAGACATTGTGGACATACCAGTCAGCAGCTTGAAGGCTGCAGGGTTGAGCTGGTCGATGGAGGCATCGATGTCGATAGGCGTGCGACACTTTTGGCAGTACAGTCCGTGGGCGTTTTTGTCGTTTGCCATGCTATCGGCAAGAATAAATGTGCATGCTTCCCTCAAGTTTCAGGTGCAGTGGAGAGGTTCGTAGGCGTCACTGCGGATGGGTGCATGGCCGTTGATCATCTGCAGGTGAGCACGGGCTCCCGTCGCGTGGCTGCCGGGCTTGACTGGACGAGGGGCAGGCGCGACCAGCGACGCGCCAGCCATCTTTCGCGTTGGGCTCGTGCTTGCGCCTGCAAACAGATCCCCTCCGGTCAACCACCACCACCCGCAACCCTCCCGTCGCCCCGAGACATCCGCTCATTCACCCATGCGCGCCCCAATGGATCCCCCTGCAAAGCGCCTGCGCATCCTACAGTCGGTCGACGTGGACGATACGCACCCCGATTATGTCCAAGCGAAGCAGAAGGCACAGCAACGGCTCAAGGGACGCTTCGAGTCCATATTCACAAAGTATGAGAGCATGCACGAGTCGATGAGCGATGAAATCGACATGAACGAGTGTAAGATCGTGGTGGACCGGGGCCATTTGCGACGAATGGTCCGTCAGGCCCATCGCCAGGAAACGATACTTCTGGACAACCTCGGATTGGCAGCGGGGAAGGAGTCGGATGTGGAACAGCCGGAGAGCGAGCATGAAGGCGACGATTCCGAAGACGAATTGGCGCCGACAGAGCCAGCGAAGTCAACTACAGGGAGAAAGAGGAAGCGATCAGAAGAGGCTTCTGTAACAACCGATTTACTGCCATTGTCACAGGGAGGCGAAGCACCCAGTGCAATACCCTCGGACTCATCGGCGGCTCCAGTAATGCCAAACACGGTCCCAGTAACACCCGATCCCGCCGCGAGTCTGCTCCAGCTCGTCCAATTTCCACAAACACCAGCTGGCCAGCAAGCGCAGACCTCATTCTACGCGACGCTTGCGCAGACTATAAATCAAGCCGTGCAACAAGCAGTCGCGCCGCTCTTTTCAAGCGTACTTTCGACACCACGGAGCTTTCAGAACCCGTTTGCTCTTTCTCTGGACACACCAACGATACCTGTCGTAAACAGTGATAAGATTACGCCAGCAAAGGACCCGAAGTGGTTCTTCCCGCCGCTATCAGTGGAACCCAAAAGCTCAGAAGTGGCGCAATCGAGTCCTAGGGTGCCTCCACAAGCAGTACCAGCTCCAAGCATGACAGTAAATGACGATCTCATTGAGGCAAACGGGGTAGAAAGAGAAGGATTGCCACACGAGCGGGATGCGAAGGAAACATCACAAGACACGACAATATCGGTAGAAGCATTGCGACGCTCGGACGAGCGAAGAGTTTCAAGGTCGAGTGGTTATATAAGACAATCGAGTCCTCGAGTCGAGGTTCGGCGCAAGCTCAGGCGACGCCAAAGATATCACTTCACTGAAGAAGACGACATTCACTTATCACATCAGAGAGGCGTACTCAATCGCTCTTGGACCGAGATCAGGGCGAGTGTGGAAAGCTGGAAATCATGGCCACTGAACACCTTCCGTCAGCGATGGTTAAATCACCTCGAGGGAAGAAACTTACATTTGAAAGCGTTGTCCAGCTCGCAAGCTGTGCAATGCGACAGACAATCCTCTGGTGAATTAGACGCTGAACTTCCCTCGAATCATCTTCCGACGCCGAGTTCCTTGGGGCACGCTGATGGCTCTGAGCCCATTGAAGATGTACAGCAATTGACCAAGAACAACATCCCGTCATCAAGTACACACTTCGACGATGATGAGCTCGAGCTGCTGTCCCTGGCCGACGCAGACTCAGATGGAGAGCAGCTCCCTGCTGTCGTAGATGACGACGAACCCTTCTTCCCAAGCGCAGACGAGATGATCCTACCCTCGGTGGAGATGACTGATTTCGTCGATGAAGATGCACTCCAGCAAGGCCTGCTTGACGACTCGCCACTTCGAGACGTCACTCCCGTTGTTGCAACGGGCACCTCAACCGAGATCAAAATCGAGGCTGAACTGTCCTCACCGACCAGCAAGCGGATCCGTGCCACACAACCCATGACATTCCAGGCACTAGCCGACTCGGAGACAGAAGACACTGAAGTCGAACATGGTGGCCCTGCTTCGAGTCAAAAAGTACATCCCTCCCACGTCTGTAGTGTCTGCGGAGCCGTCTATAAGACGGCTAAAAATCTGCAACGTCACCGAGCCAACCCAAGTTCGGCACATAACAAGCTGCGGCCCAGGTCCAACAGCATCGATGTTGTGGGCAACGATGAGTTGCAAGCCTCAGAGTCCACAACACCTCGCATCAAGCGCGAATTCAGTACGCCGCCTCCTATAAGCTTCCTTTTCAGTACGCCGGTACCGCAATCTCGCAAGCGCGCCGATCAACTTTCCTCTGGTGTTAAATCTGCCTCCGGGTTGAGTAGGAAAGACTACTTGAAGCAAGTGAAGCAGTCTTGGACGAAGAAATCGACCCCTGGATCAAAGGGGCTGGCTAAGCGGAAGAGCTTCCATACTTTACCGAGGAAGCAGGTTTGGGCAGGTGATATCAGTGACGATGAGCTGGGAGTGTGACGACCGCAGCTATCAGATGTTGGTTATTACATGAGTTCGAGAGTTGAGAGGTAGATCAGACTTTGATCTTTTGATACCCAATCACGCATAGTATTCTTTAGCATAGCATCTGCACTATAGTAAATGTCAATAAAGTATCATTTACACTCTACTCTGTTCGTCACTTGCATCACGCGGAAGAATCTAATCGGAATCGTCTTGAAACAGAACTTGCTATTCGCAGCTCCTCAATACATGGGTATCATATACAAAACAACCAAGCCAAATACATATCCACCACCCCCCCATAACGCCATATATCTTCACTAGTCCCACCCAACCAAATCTCACTCTCATCCCTCGTTCCCATGCCCATCCTTGCCATCCCCACCTTTGCCTCCAACATGCTCATTCACAAAGTCCTCCACCCACTCCTCCACCTCCTCGGCCTTGTGCGTCAACCACTCCCACCACTTCTCATCCCCATTCGGCGTCTCCTTGGGCTTCTCGACGCCCGTCACGCTCGGCGGCGTCGGTCGCACGGGGACATCTTCGTCTGCGAGCGAAGGCGATGTATCTTCGAGACCGGATGCGATGCTCGATATTGAGCCCAGGCTGGCGGACATGGTCGCTAGCAGTGGTGTCGCAAAGGGCTGGGAGGGCAGAGTGTGTGTAGCTGGATCCGGGGGCGTTTCATCGGGTGTGCTGGAGTCGTTGTGGTGGCCTGTGGGAACGAGTGGGAGGCGGAGAGTGCCGTTGTTGGGGGCGGGAGTGATGCCGATGGAGTCGCAGACGATGTTGTAGAGTTCGATGTTTTCTGGCACGAGTGTGTTAGTGCATGTGAGGATTGATGTGAGGGAGGGGTGTGCGATGACTTACGGAATGGGTCCATGCGACTTCCTGGGGCGTGGGGGAATGCTGGTCCTCTTGCGATGAAAATGGCACGCATGAGTGGGTGCTCGTGGTCGTATCCGTGGATACCTTTAGGATGGTATACGTCGCCGTTCTTCTGGCCTTCCTTGACGTCGTATTCATCTTTGGTCACGATGGCCCAGCCGGCTTTGGGAATGATCCAAAGTGGTGCGATCCTATCGTTCTTGGAGAAGTGGTAGCGCTCAGGCATATCTTCATCGCGGAGGTAGACTTCAACGTTGGGATTGTCTTTTGTTCTCTCCTTGACTTGATCGTACAGGCGACGAAGATCAGAAGCCTTCTTTGGCCGGAGACCGTATAGGGGCCATCCGTCGATATGTGATAATTCGGCAGGGTCGATGAGGTCTTCTAATTGAACGAGTCGCGAGGCGTCGGTAGTGGCCATGCCGTGGTCAGAGACCACGACTACGTTCACGATGCCGGTCAGATTGCGCTCGTGCAGACCTGTCAGAATCCCTGCGAGCATAGCGTCTGCATCGGCAATAGTTTCTCGTATCTCTGTGCTGTTAGGGCCGTACCTATGGCCATCGCTGTCGACATCCGGAACGTATGCAGCGATAAGCTGAGGCCGAGGTGTATTGTCTTTCGCACCAATGTCTTTTGGCCCTGGAAGGTCCAACAAGCCCATGATACGATTCGTCTTCATTGGGAGCAGCTCCGAGCCATTATACTTGTCAACATATGCAACCTCCTGGTTCTTAATATGCGCCTCTGACCCTGGCCACATATGTACTGCTGCCCTGACCTTCTGCTTCTCTGCTGTCACCCATACGGGCTCTCCGCCCCACCAGAACGGCTGCAAGCTCCTGTCCGGATCTGTATAATAGAATTCTTTTTCCAACTTTGGGTCCCAGAACGTGTTTCCGACCACGCCGTGCGCTTCCGGATACATGCCCGTGGCCATTGTGTAGTGGTTTGGAAATGTCACGCTGGGAAAGCTCGGCAGCATGTACTTGGGCGATATCCCTTCTTGTATGAATTGATTCAGGGTGGGCGTGAGGTTGCGATAGAGAAAGTCGGCGCGAAAGCCGTCGAGGGAGATCAGAATAGTGGTAGGTGCGAAGAGCGACGTCCCGTTAGACACCATGGTTGCGGCATCTTTGATGTCCTTGGGAGTGGACAGACGATACGTGGCAGCGAGTAGAACGACGAAGAGGACAACGATAGCAATGTATATACATACTTTGCGCCAGATTCGTGCTTTTCGGGCCTGTTGCAGTTGTTAGCATGCGATCGACAATCATCGAGTATCAGCACACCTTTCTTTGTGTCCGCAACTCAAGTAGCCGCTGCTCATCACTTTCCGAGCTTCGCCTGGACCTAAGACTTGTACTTGAGTGTCCAATTCCTTCCTCCATCTCGTACATGAGGGCGCTGCTCTCCTCATTTTGCCCTCTCTTGCCCGCTTTCGCCTCTGCTTTGCGCGACAACTTTCCAATCTTGACACTTTTCTTGCCGAATATGCCAGGGAGGCCGTCCTTTTGCGTCAGCAAACGGTCCCGCTCGTCCTCTGAATCGAGAATATCATGATCGTGCTCCAGCAATTCGCCCGAGGGCCGACCATCATAGCCCTCGTCGTCTGTATCGGGGTCGTAGAGGGTGCGTTCGTCGGCGCTGCCATCGGAGCTTGGGCGCCTTTGAGACTCTTCATTTGATCGCGGAGACATTGTGGGTAATTTTGGAGACCTGATGTTACATAGCTAGCCTGGACAGTGGTGTTGCGCGCACTGCGAGAGTGCGTAAGCGTTGGTTGGGAGTGAGCCATCAGCATTCATATGGAAACGCCTCCCTTGGCAACGCGAGTGTTTCATGGTCGTGTAGCACCCACCGCGCCGCATCACATTCTTGGGCGATCATCAAATATTCGCGTGTTTTGCGATAAGGATAAGCGCTGGCATGACTTCGAGAAAGCACTGTTTATAACATAATGCATCGTGGGATGTTCATTTGCATATGCGGGTTTGGCATTGTTCAGGGTCCACGTCAACCATAGTTCCTGTATTCAGAACGTGGAACATCTATGTCATCCTACCAACGCAAGAGTTATCACAACGCTTCAAATACGATGTCTCCGCTGGCATCTATCCACTTTGACCCCGATTTAGCAACTTGCCCTTTGGAGCATAACCACAGCAAGAGCCAAATGTGCTCCACAACCTCCGCCCAGCAATACACCCGGACTAGTCCAAGATTCTGTGGAGATAATGCCTCCCTGTGAAGCGTTATACCCCATCCTAGCCGTCCACTTTGCACATGTTCGCAAACCCCCGTCCAAAACTCGTGCTGCACCTCAGTGGACCACCGCGAACAATCAACAGACCAGTACCCACGGTCGTCGGACTTCGGAGCTTCGCACTTTCTGGTGGGCTGAAAACGCTTCGGGTTGTGCGCTTTGACTGCTGCCAGATGCTTTGTCACTTGGGAGGGCAGCTTGCCAGGGCACTCGACGGACACCTTCGGTGCTGGGGCAAAAACATCGATCGACAATTTGTCAAAGTCTCTCTGGAACGGTCCATGACCTACCACATTTTGACGTGTAGTGTTGGACAAGTGTATTGTCGAAGTCGGATGCGAATGGCTCGTAATCGATCGATCCGCTGGAGATCCGCTATGCGCCGAAGAAATTGGCGTCGTTCCTGACGCAGTCGCCTCCGCACATTCGACAGCAGTAGTCTCGTGAACTTGATCTGATTGAACTTGGCTATTGCCAGCAGCGTCTTCACTGACTTCGTCATCAGAAGTATCCTCTGATGTCATTGAGAAGCTGTCGAATAGTTGGCTTTGCAAAGCCTCAGCGCCCAATTGCGTGTCTTCAACGAATGCTGTGGCAACATTCTCAGACGTGCGTGAACCCCGATGGTGTTCGTTTGTGAAGCTAGACCGGGATGGCTTTTGCTCTGTCCAGTGCGTTTGAATACGATCTAAGTGGGCGAGCCGACTGCTTGTGGGAATGGAGTGATTATCAATGGATCCACGCGCAAGTCCTTCACCATGATCGTGTTGGTTGCTGATACGGTCTCCAGAAGAAAGCAAGGACGGAAAACTGCCGTAGGAGTCCTTGCTGGTGGACAGCATTGATGTCTCCGCAGGCCCAGGTGATGCCAAGTCTCGAGAGTTTACGGGGGCAATCGTCTCTCGTACTTGATGATGGCGTTCATAGCCATGCCTGACGTAGGGTACGAAATCGACGTAAGCTTCACTCAGGGATCGAAACAGTTCATCATTCTGTCGTGTGGCGGGCGCAGATATGTGGACCAGGATCTCATCATCCATGATTGACTTGCGAAGCGGATAGTTGAAGGTATTGCGCGGCCATCATGCGAATTAATGATTTCCGGAAATATGTAAGTGATCCAAGAAATTATCCAAAGTAAGTGAAAGTAATGATGGAGGTCAGTCACGTCGACCTGCGCTTTCGCCCGCGGAGATCGGCAGATGTTTGTTCCGCGATATCTTGGCATCCCACCATTTTCTCAAGGGTATTGTGCGGCGGTGATCAAGGCCCAGCAGTCACCCCTCAGACAATCCGCAAACATGGCGCCCGCTTCATTACTCGACCTCGTGTCTGCACTGCCCGCCACCGATGGCTGGGGCCCCGCCGTGTCCAGTGAGACCATGCTGGACGGCGTGCCCTTCGCGCCCTACTCGAAAGGAGACAAACTAGGTCGCATGGCCGACTGGACCGAGGGCAAGGATCGCGAACGAGGAGGACGCCAGCAATACGGCAACAGGAACTACAGAGGTATACATAAGTCAAGGCAGCATGAAAGAAAAGAAAATATGTGGATCTAACAACTACCCCGCAGACCAGCAAGTGTACGGCGCAAATCAGCAGACAAACCCCTTCGCCATCCAGGCCGCAGAGGAGGAGGCTACTTTCTCCGTCGTCGACAATTCCCGCACGACCACCAGGGGGCGAGGCTTCGGACGAGGTGGTGGCACAGTCTTTGGCCGCGGACGCGGACAGCGAGGCGGCCAGGCACAACGCGGAGGACGAGGCACCTTCCAGCGTGTTGGCGGTGGTCGCGGACAGTATGACAACCAGCGGGGCGGCCAGCGTGGTGGACGTGGAGGACGCCGTTTCGGTTGGAGAGACGACAAGCCCCAACGTAACCGCGATGCTTCAGTTCAGGTCAAGCCTGAGTGGACCGTCATGGAGGAGATTGACTTTTCTCGCCTGGGCAAGCTGAACCTCGATACCGGCGATGGCGAGGATCTCGACAACTACGGCTTCTTATATTACTACGACCGCAGCTACGACAAGCAACCCGGCGCGAAGACCTCTGAGCGGAGACTCAATGTGCTTGAGCGCGCGGCGTACAACGTCACCACATCGAGCGACCCGATTCTGCAGGAGCTGGCCGACAAGGACGAGGCCACCGTCTTTGCTACGGACAACGTCTTGTCGATGCTTATGTGCGCCACAAAGTCCGTCTATTCGTGGGACTTGGTATTCTCGAGGAAGGGCAACAAGGTCTTCATCGACAAGCGCGACAGCTCAAATCTGGACATGGTCACCGTCAACGAGAATGCTGCCGATGCGCCATTGGAAATTTCAGAAGGGAACAAGGACTCCATCAACAGCCCTGGAGCGCTTATGCTGGAAGCCACCCACATCAACAACGTCTTCCCCCTGCAGGTCGTACTAGAATCAGACACCAACAAGGTCACCATGCCGCATGAGCATCCGTTCTACAACGAGGAGGTTGAGAGCGATCCGCCAGCGTCCAAGGCGTACAGATACCGCCGCTTCGATCTCTCCCTGGAGAAGGATGAAGAGCCTCTGCACTTGATCGTTCGAACGGAGCTAGATGCTGTTGTGAAGAACAACATCAATGGGGAGGACCAGTACCTGACCATCAAGGCTCTTAACGAGTTCGACAACAAAGCTCAAGGCTCAGGTGGCGCGCTTGACTGGAGGTCCAAGTTGGCCAGCCAAAGGGGTGCCGTCTTGGCCACTGAGATGAAGAACAACTCTTGCAAGCTTGCTCGATGGGCTGTGCAGAGTATTCTCGCCAAGGCTGACACCATGAAGCTTGGGTACGTCTTCTTCCGTTCGCTATAACAGATTTGAGCTAACATACTACCAGTTTTGTCTCCCGTACCAATCCCAAGAACAACAACGACCACGTCATCCTTGGTGTGCTCACCAACAAGCCTCGTGACTTCGCCTCCCAGATGGCGCTCAACCTCAACAACGGCTGGGGTATTGTGCGTACCATTGTCGACATGGTCATGCGCATGGACGAGGGCAAGTACGTGTTGGTCAAGGATCCCAACAAGTCCCTGCTCCGCCTTTACCAGGTTCCTCTCCACACTTTCGAGGAGGAGGACGTTGAGGAGCTGCAGGCACCCGCTGAGGAAGACGAGGAGTAAGCGTTTTAGAGCCAACTGGCGGTGCATTCAATGATACCCAGCCGGTGATGACTTTGATGATATGATGGAGGACGACCATGGACTGGCCAAGCAGCCTACAAGCAAGGTCCAAAAAGACCTCGCTACGTGATGATGGCTGGCACTTCTGTAGACACAAACCTTTATACATTCCTCACACACTCGAGTTGACTTTTTTTGGGCACAATGCACAATATCGTTGGCCACACTTGAAACATGATATCTTCGATTCTCGTACTATATGAAGCCACATACTTTTTGCCCTAGCAGACTAACAAGCTCCCAAACTCCTCTAGTGTCTAGCAGACCAGTCGATCGTGAAAGTCAGGAGCACTATACACATAGAAACAGAACTTCTCCCATCAGCCTCTTGCACTCACGTTCATCACGTTCTCTGCCCCACCCTGGGTATATCTCTCCGCGACACGACTACCCCTTTTCATGACTGGATTCTCGGCTCCTGCGATTCATGGCCTTCGCGGACGGGTCGCAGCGCTTTACAATGGGCGTCCGCCGACAAAGTCGCTCCATGATCGGACTTCGCTTGGGATACCCTCCTTCTTAGGCAGCTTCTCGCTCATGCATTGGGCGAAGAGCACAGCAGTCTGGCAGTCGTTAGCACGACATCAATCACTAGATAGCGGGACAAGAACGTACCTTAGGCTCCATGAATAGCGGGACACCAAAGTCGACAGCATTCCTCCTCATGACGTAGTCCTCGTCAAACAGGCCATTCGCCCTGTACTTGGCCAAGTTGAAGCAGCCCCGGATATCGTACTTCTCAAACACCTCGCGAAGCTTCCTCTTGTCGTCCTTGGGGAACTCGATGACTTCGACGGAGACGCCAGGGGCGTTCTTCTCGAGCAGAGCCTTGACGTCCTTGTTTGCGGCGAGGAACTTGTAGCCGAGTGGGTTGACGTACTTGGCGATCTGGATCAAGGAGTCGGAGTGCACCGCGTCAGCGGTGACATCGCCACCAAAGAGGAGACCCTCGCCGGGTTGTGGCAGACGGAAGTTCATTTGCGATTGAGCGGATGCCCAGTATGCCTCGACAAGATCCTTTCCGAAGCAAGCCATTTCACCAGTCGAAGACATTTCAACACCGAGATAGGGGTCAGCACCAGCTAATCTGGTCCATGAGAACTGAGGAACCTTGGTGGCAAGGTAGTTGCGTTCCACTGCCATGAGGTCGGTGGGCTCTGGGACCTCGCGGCCAACAAGAGCCTTGGTAGCAACATCAATGAAGTTGGTTCCGAGGACCTTGCTGACGAAGGGGAACGAGCGAGAAGCACGGAGATTGCACTCAATGACCTTGAGGTTAGGCTCTGAGCCCTCGACCTCCTCCTTAATGATTTGCATGTTGAAGGGACCAGTAATGTTCCATGCCTTGGCGACCTTGTCGGCGATCTCCTTGACGCGCTCTTGAATGCGCTTGTCGAGGTTGACGGGAGGCAGGACAAGGGTGGCGTCACCAGAGTGGACACCAGCGTTCTCAATGTGCTCGCTGACAGCGTGCACCAGAACCTTACCGTTGGAAGCAACAGCGTCACAATCGATCTCTTGAGCACCATCGATATACTGGGTGATGACGACAGGGTGGTCGGGCGAGACGGACGAGGCAGCGAGCAGCTTCTCCTTGAGCTCGTCTTCGCTTCGGATAACAGTCATAGCAGCTCCCGAGAGGACGTATGAAGGACGAACCAAGACGGGGTACTTGACAGACTCCGCGAACTTCTTGGCCTCCTCATACGATGTGAGCTCCTTCCAGGCGGGCTGATCGACGCCGATAGAGTCAAGAATCGAGGAGAACTTGTGACGATCTTCGGCCTTGTCAATGTCCTGAGGATCAGTTCCTAGCACTTTAGCTTTGCCGCTTTCCTGAAGCTTGAGAGCAATGTTCTGGGGTAATTGGCCTCCAACAGAGACCACGACACCGCTAGCGGTCTCCAGCTCGTAAATGTCCATGACTCGCTCGTAGCTCAACTCTTCAAAGTAGAGCTTGTCGGCAACGTCGAAATCAGTGGAGTAAGTCTCTGGGTTGTAGTTGATCATTACGGTCTTCTTGCCCAGATTGCCGAGCGAAAGTGTGGCATTGACAGCACACCAATCGAACTCGACGGAGCTACCAATGCGGTAGACACCGCTTCCAAGAACGATAATACCATGGTCGTCAAACGTGACGTCGTGCGAGGAGGCGTTGTACGTTGTGTAGAGGTAGTTGGTGTTGGCTGGGAACTCGGCAGCCAGTGTGTCAATCTTCTTAACCCACGGCCTGATGCCAAAGCTCTTCCTGCGCGCGCGAACCTCATCTTCCGTGCTTCCGACGGCCTTAGCAATTTGCTTGTCACTGAAGCCCAACTTCTTGGCCTTGAGGATGATTTCCTTCTTGAGGCCGAAGAGGCTGCCAATATCTTCGAGCTCGTGGGTGCAGTCAACGATGTTTTGGAGCTTGTACAGGAACCACTTGTCGATCTTGGTCAGATCGTGAATGCGGTCAACCGTGTAGCCTTCGTGGAACATAGCCTGGCCAACGGCGAGCCATCGGCGATCCGAGGGGTTCTTCAGCTCCTCGTCAAGGCTCTCGCCGTACTTCTCACCCTGGAAACCGAGGAACTTGGGGTCGACTTGTCGGCAAGCCTTTTGGAATGACTCTTCGAAGATACGACCAATGGCCATGACCTCACCAACAGACTTCATCGAGCTGCCAATGTCACGCTTCACATTCTGGAACTTGGCGAGATCCCATCGGGGCATCTTTGTGACAACATAGTCCAAACTCGGCTCAAAGTTCGCAGTTGTGGTCTTTGTGACGGCGTTTGGTAGTTCAGGCAGAGTGTGTCCAAGACCAATCTTGGCCGCAGTGTACGCGAGTGGGTATCCAGTAGCCTTTGAAGCCAATGCAGAAGAACGAGACAGACGAGCGTTGACTTCAATGACCCTGTAGTCAAGACCATCAGGCTGAAGCGCGTATTGAACATTGCATTCACCGACGACGCCCAAGTGGCGCACGATCTTGATCGCAGCGGATCGGAGCATGTGGTATTCCTCGTCGCTGAACGTCTGACTGGGAGACACAACAATGCTGTCGCCAGTGTGTACGCCTAGAGGGTCGAAGTTCTCCATGTTGCAGACAGTGATGCAGTTGTCGCTGGCATCACGCACAACCTCGTACTCGGCCTCCTTCCAGCCCTTGAGTGACTTCTCAACCAAGATCTGAGGGGAGAGAGTGAGGGATCGGGCCGACAAATCTCTGAGCTCATCGGCGTTGTTTGCGAAACCAGAACCAAGACCGCCGAGCGCATAGGCGGCACGGACAATGATAGGATATCCGACCTTCTCCGCTGCGTCCAGAGCCTCATCGATCGAGGAGACAGCGATAGACTTTGCGATCGGAATGTCGATTTCATCGAGCGCGCGGGCGAACAGGTCACGATCTTCACTGGTCTCCAGTGTCTTGACACTGGTTCCGAGGACCTTGACACCGTACTTCTCGAATAGGCCCTTCTTGTTCATTTGAACACCAAGGTTCAGCGCGGTCTGGCCACCAAAGCTGAGGAAGATGCCGTCGGGCTTCTCTTTCTGGATAACATATTCGGCGTATTCAGGCGTGACGGGCAGGTAGTAGATCTCATCGGCGAGCACGTGCGAAGTTTGGATGGTCGCAATGTTGGGATTGAGTAGGACAGACTTGACGCCAGCTTCTTTGAGGGCCTTCAGCGCTTGAGAGCCTGATGCGTAGTTAGTTGGAAATTGTATCTTCTTTATCCACACAACCTGTTCCGCGCATACCTGAGTAGTCAAACTCTCCGGCCTGGCCAATGCTAAGACCACCACTGCCAATAACAAGAACTTTCTTGACATCCACCAGATTCCTAGCGCCGTGGATCGCGCCGCTGTTGAGGTATGCTTGCGCATTAGGCGCTTCCTGGGTCTGATTCCATGTTGCGGAGACCTTGGAGAATGCTCGCAGCTGTCGGGAGACTGCAGATGACTCACTGGTCGAACGGAGGGATGTTAATGGCCTCGCAGTTCGGGATGTGAATGTGCGGGAGGCAGAAGGTGCTATGGAGCGATACTGGCTTGTCAGAGTGGGTACGCGACGTGCCAAACGCGAGCAAAGAGCCATGTTTGCAGGCGGTCACAGCAGCCGGGGGAGCGTCAAGCTCGAGAACAAGGTGCGATTAGAATTATGGAAGGCGGACGCGCGAAAAGAGAATCGTCCGAGGCTTGCAAGATGCAATTGAGGGCTGCCAGAGCTCGAGCTCAGCGGAGCAGAATGCCAGTAGTGACTCTTTTGTCGAAATATGAACAAATTCGCGGGGACGACGTCGAGCTGCAGCCAAAATTTACATGATTCGCCGGCGCAGCCAATAGTCTTAGCTCCGATACCGTCCAGATAACGGATAAGATCCCAGGCGGTCAGAAACGCGACGATCGCCTCAGCCAAACATCTTGCACCAAATACGATTCTTCGAGTTACGAGCTTATTTGCTTCGTTGCTGGAATGCATCACACGCAATTGGACCACCCCTGCGTGTAGCTCTGATACTCGCTATGTAGGCAGTGTTTGTGAGTCGCAAACTTAAGGAGGCCCGATTCCGGCGCAACGATGGGCTAAGACTGGCACGGGTGAAAAGAATTTTTGAGAGGTACTTGCGGAGGCTTTCGTCATTGGCAGGGTTCACTGGCTGCAAGCTCCACAGTCATCGTGAAGACTGTTATTGCATGCGTTCCTGCCTGCGGTGTTTGGCTATTGGCATTGGAAACTGTGGATTTCCTTCCACACGCTGCATGGTCGCGCAATTTTCATTTTTTACATGCACCTTCTAGGATGTCTTCTTTTGCTTGTCAGCTGCCGCATGTCGAGCCTTGTACTCTCGCGGGCTCTCTGGTGTCTTTATGCTTTCCCCACCCAATCTCTGCAATAACGAGGGTTTCGACCACATGCCCACTCCCTGTGCTTTCGCCCTCTCCTCAGCGGCACGATACTTGTCCTCCGAAGTACCAAATTCTGCCCCGCTCTTTGCTTCGTAGACCGTTGCCAGTCCTGCCTTCAGCATTTCCAGGCCAATATCCTGTCTGAACAGCCACTTGCGCACATAGACCTGCGCTACCACCCGGTCATACTGGTCGCGTCTATATATGTATGCGCGGACTCGTCGGTTGATGATAAGATTGGTGAGCCACTCGTGAGCTTCTTTCGCATATGGCTGCGCTTCTCTGCCCCAATGAGCAAGTTCTGGGGCGTCGACACCGGCAAGACGCACGTGCAGCTATATCTTGTGAGCCATTGAACACGTGTAAAACGAGTCAATACTTGTGAGAGTCGGGACGGCGAGGGTGTCGTACAGTTTGATCTCTGAGCTCGTCTCTCTTCACGGGCACTCTCTTCCACGGCAACCAACCCCAGCCTGCTATCCTGCCACCAGGCGTATGGTACAGCCTGAAGTTGTCCGCATCACCGACAGTGGTGACCTGGCCAAAGAAACCTTTGCGTCTGAATTGCTTTGGTTTGATATGATTCACATTTGGTATCCGCCGCAGGTATGTCTTGTATAATCGAAGTGCAGCGACAGACGAGACGGTCAAGGCGATAGACGAAATCAGGGTCCGGGGCTCAGTAAATGTGTCGCGCCAGTCGCTGGTCTTCAGTGGAACAGCCCAGGTTTCGGTGCTGCTCTTCTTCTTGTCATCGTCGGTGCCTGATCCAGGCCATCGCATTGTTCGTGTTGCGGCACTGTTGCAGTGGAACGGCAGGTAGATTGTTGTACAATCCTTTAAATGCCCGCGGGAATGCCCGCGGGCGGCTTCCGCGATCTCACGTGATATGAACACACCGCCAATGCCTCGAAACCAGGCTGTTACGGTTCATGTGCCGTAACAGTGCCTTGCTATTCTACGTTAAGTATTTTATCTACGGTTGTGCATTTCAAGTGTAGAAAGTGTCACGTGAAGTACGTATCGAGAGCTCACGCTGCCACCTACGAATTCCAAGGTCAAAATGCCCGAGGAGATTTAATTTGAGAGCTCGTGATGTGCACGACACCCGTGACGTAGCCATATGTATCTTGCCAAGTAGATTGTGGCTAATTCTATGCTTTCTTGATGACAGGGAGCCCAAAATGAGTTTCATCCTACAATGCGTGCGCATCTGCTGGAGTCAAAACGGTTTCATTCATATCATCACATTGCATGGCTACGCCTCTCACGTAACTCAAGTCTGTACAAATTCTTGCATGGTGGTCTTCTGACTACGTTTTCTCCGCATGCTTCTCATCCACCATTCATATATCCAATTGAGCCTTGTGATTGGCAAGGTTGTCCACGAGTCCAGCGAAGGCTCAATCCTCAAACTCTATATGTCAGGCGACCGAAGTCTCTAGGGCCGCCTAAGGATATTGCATACGATGTACAATGAGAGCCTTTGTTCGATCGCGTCGACCTAATAGTGTTGATGATTCGACCAACCACGGTGTTCGACGAAGCTCGTTCGGATCTTAGATTGACGCATTTTCACTACAAGTTTGTAATTGTCAGTCGTTACCGATGACACTTCCATGATCTTGAATATTGTTCAAGTTGATGCAAGCGCGCGAGGTTGCCCATGCATCCATTCAAACATAACCCAAGGAATCGTCAAGCCAAAAACGGCGTTGCTCCTCGACTATGAAGAAGTGCGCGTTATTCGAGATTCGGGCGAAAGCGAATTTTTCCGGCAAAGCATCAGGTGTTGTTCTGGTGTAGGTTTGGCTGAATTAAGTAAAATTCGGGCAGGTATTGTACATTCTCTGTAGCACTGGTCAGCCATATTCTTCAATGGCCTTTGACAATCAGACGAAGCCCGCCAGCACATAGGTACTTACCTATACAATCAATAATCTTGATCGAAGCTGTGAGCCTGATTGATCCCTTTACTCGTAGATGAAGCAACTTCGTGGGTACATATGGCAACTTCATTTGCCACCCCATCAGATATTGAGCCGTACCTGTCCAGTGAACCGAGCTCACAGGGCCCAGCATTTATAACACCAGGCTGAACATGATCATCTGTCTTTGGAGAGCCCGTTGGACAGCGTGACTTGGTATGTGGCTGCGGTGATGTGGTCTTCGCGTCAGAGGAGCGGGGTTGCGCGCTTCGCGGAGGTTGGGTTCTGTCAACAGCCAAGGCGAGAATCACCCGACTGAGCATACACAGAGCCCACAATTGACAGCCATCGCTTCATCAAGTCGCAAGCGAGGTCGCCGTGTGGTATGTGAATGGTGCTGGATGTGATGAAGCCGGATGTGGTTGATTGCGACAGGGGATGGCCCTTTCGACTGCGCCGAACTAGGAAAGGTTGGCTAAGCTTTCACGCTTCGACCCGTGGACATCTGGAACCTCACATCGCTTGCTCGAGGGGCATCCATTCGCTCATCTACCATCTGCGACTTGTCAACAATCATTTCCTCTATCCTTGCAAAGGTTAATTCCATGCATCACTCGCGTTCGGACCACGCTCACTCTTAGGCGGATGGTTCATTGCGACCTGCTGCCCTTTCCTCGGCCGTATCAGTGCCTGATGCAACTTCATCATCGCGATGTTCTCCACCTTCACAGCTACAACCGACCCCAGCGCACTCGATGACGACTCGTGCCTGTTCGATCAATCGAACAACCATCTCCTGTCGCTGCCGCTTTCCAATGATAGCATACATCTAAAAGGCACAATCGCACCCATATCTGGGCTTAGTAACCTGGGATACGGCAGAGAGTCAGCTACATCGTCCGTGCACTACGGCGATTCTCACGATACATCGGAGATCAGTAATGGTCTTCTGAGTGGCAGAGACGATCGTGAGGGCTCAACTCCGGGCGCTTTCATCAATGGATATGGGCCCAATTATACACCATCGCCGCTTCAGTATCCATTCACGTCGCAAGCAACCACGGAAAATAGTGCAAACGGTGCGACTTCAAACTTGAACGGCAAAACCGTGCACAAGGTTACGAATGCCCCTATCGCTATGCACGAAGACCACCCAACCAAGATGAAGGAATCGCAAGCCAACCACCTTTTCATGGCACGCACACCACAAAGTTTGAGTCGTGACTCACATTCTTCATCAACGCCTGAAATAGGACAATCACAAGACAAGCCTAGCAAGCATCGCCGGGTCAACTCTAATCCACTCAAAGGGAAGGGATCTGAACTTAGAGCAAGTTCAAGCATACCCGCAGACCTTTCCTGGCCTGAATTTGGACGGCAATGTATTCTGGCGGCAGAAAATAGTCGACTGAACCCATTTGCGCTTCATCCGTCCGAGTACAAACTTCTGCGTAACCACATAAATCGCGCGCAAGTCACCATCTATTTGAACATCAGAAACGCGATTCTGAGGTTATGGCATCGAAACCCATTAGTTTACGTCTCTCCTGAAGAAGCTGCAGGCTGCACGCGCGACAAGCGATATTTCGGTCTTGCCAACGTTGCCTACATGTGGCTTCTGAGACATGGTTATATCAATTTCGGCTGCGTCGAGGTTCCGGACACGGCAATATCAATACCACGAGCGAAAGCGAAGGGCACGAGACGGACAGTAGTTGTAGTTGGCGCAGGAATGTCTGGTCTTGGCTGCGCGCGGCAGTTGGAGGCGCTCTTTGCACAATTAGGGGACGAGCTCGTCACTGCGGGTGAGCGACCGCCCAAGATCATCGTGTTAGAAGCTCGGCCACGCGTTGGCGGTCGAGTGTACTCGCATCCATTCTTGAACCAAACTGGCTCTACTTTACCACCAGGGCACCGCTGCACAGCTGAGATGGGTGCACAGATCATTACAGGATTCGAGCACGGCAACCCGTTGAACGCGATCGTTCGAGGACAGCTCGGCATTCCGTATCACGGTCTACGCGACAATACGATACTGTACGATTACGATGGCACTGTGGTTGAAAGAACACAGGACGCCCTAGTAGAAAAGCTTTACAACGACGTCTTGGAACGAGCGAGCGTATATCGAAACAAGCCTGCGGCCCATCGAACCGTGGAGGGCGATCGCAACTTCCTTCTGTTCGGGCGCGAACCAAACGATACAGGCGGGCCTTCGATTGCTGAACTGGAACAATCAAGTGCGCCCTTGGAGGCAAACGACAAGAGCACGGCGTCGATAGCGGAAGAAAAGCCTACTTCCGGGGTGGAGAAACTAGCCGGAAGGTCATATCAGCTGACTGCTGGTTTTAACGCAAACATAACAGCAGCAGAGGCAGTCCAAAACATGGGCTGGTCTCTGAAGGCTGGTGCCTCCACACAGGGATTATTAGACCTCGATACGATTGCACACAGCTCCGACTTCCCAACACTGGGACAGACGATGGACGAAGGCCTAAGACAATATCAAAGCCTAGTGGATATGAAACCCAGGGATATGCGCCTTCTCAATTGGCACCATGCCAACCTTGAATACGCAAATGCTGTGAGCGTCAATCAGCTCAGCCTGAGCGGCTGGGACCAGGACATGGGCAACGAGTTCGAGGGCCAGCACAGTGAAGTCATTGGTGGATATCAGCAAGTCCCGCGCGGATTATGGCAAGCTCCTCAGAAACTGGACGTTCGCTTCAACACCCCAATAAAAGCTATACACTACAACAGTGAAGAAGAACGGATAGGAAAGGCTGTACGAATTGAGTGCGGTAATGGAGAAGTTTTCGAAGCCGACAAAGTGGTTCTCACAACACCGCTTGGGGTGCTGAAGTCCGGATCTATCTCGTTCCAGCCTCCGCTGCCAGACTGGAAGCAGGGCGTCATCGAGCGCATGGGCTTTGGTCTACTCAATAAGGTACGCTACCGTGCACGATGTGCTGCATGCAGTTTCTAACGAAGTACAGATCATCCTCGTATACGAAAAGGCCTTCTGGGAACCCGATCGCGACATGTTTGGTCTGCTGAACGAGGCCGAAGACGAGGCCAGCCTGCGACCAGAAGATTATACTGCAAAACGAGGGCGCTTTTATCTATTCTGGAACTGTCTCAAGACAAGTGGCAAGCCCGTGCTAGTGGCGCTCATGGCAGGCGACGCTGCACACTATGCGGAAGCCACCTCGAACGACCAGCTTGTCAAAGAGGTCACAGACCGGCTGGATGCGATGTTCGCTCCGAACCACGTTCCACTGCCCACTGAGACCATAGTCACGCGATGGAGGCGAGATCCATACGCTTGTGGAAGCTACTCATATGTGGGGCCAAAGACACAAGCAGGCGACTACGATGTCATGGCCCGTCCCCATGGGCCGCTGCACTTTGCCGGCGAAGCTACATGTGGCACCCATCCCGCAACGGTACATGGGGCTTACTTGTCGGGTCTGCGTGCAGCCGCAGAGGTGACAGAAGCCATAGTCGGATCGATCAAGATACCGGAGCCACTGGTGGAGAAGAAGATCAAGCTCGAGCCTACTTCCGCTCTGCTGGGATTTGACCCGAAACGCAAAATGGATTCAATGGGGTCGCCAACAAAGGACAACAAGCCTGGGCGGATACACCGCGATGAGGACTACGAGGCAGCCATTATCGGTGCCATATTGGAGCAGATTGGCGAGCGACCGATCAAGCCAGGCCGCTCTGGGGTCAACCCGTTCTTGCTGTATACCAAGGATTTCTGGTACATGTGCAAGAAGGAGTGCGACGATGCACGCAGGGCCTCATCGGGCAACCCTGAGGCTAAGGCATCCAAGCAAGAGATCCGCACTGCTATTGGTCTCAGATGGCGCACGGCAAGCGACGAGGTGAAGAAGCCGTATCTGGACCAGGCCACCAATGCCCGTGAAGACGCAACAGCAAACGCGGCAAGCTTCAAGGAGCATGTGGCTACCTGGGACAAAGAAGCTGCGCGCATACGCAAGGAGTACATTCAGAAGAATCCCCCGCCCAGCGGCAACGAGGATTTGATACTCAACAGCAGGACCGCCATCGAGCTCGGGGCGGGCAAGCGGCTGCGCAGGCTGTGAGCAGCATGTTGTATTTTGTGGTGGGCGGAGTTAAGGTGTTGTAGCATGCATGTTTATGTGTTTGCATTCTTTGCGCGGTCTCGAGCATTTCCACGGGCGTTCGGGGTTATCTCGCGACCTGTCAAGTCAGCCTTGTTTCGATGGGGGATCGGTGGATGGATAGCGCGCGCGGTTAAATCGCGGCCCACTGTCCAAGGGTCCGCTCGGACTCCAGCAACCGGGGGTTCGGGGGCAGGGTAGAGAGGTGCGGAGTTGTCGCAAGGACGACCCCCGCCGTGTCATGTGTAGCAAACCATTGATAGAACAGCATGGAATACGTCTGATGACTGTCTCGCACAGCGCGTCGCCCTCGCAGCCCTACAGGCTAGAGAGGCTTAGGCAGGCCAGTGTGACTTCTAGAATGCGTCTTGCAGGCCGCGACCGCAGGACCGGAGTGCGCTAGCACGCGCAGCGAGGGCAAGCAACGGTGGCGCGCTCTTGGTCTGGCACGGCGGGCAATGAGTGGTGGGACTTTAGCCAGCCAGCCGCACTCGAGTCTTGTCGCCAGGCACGTCTAGGAGGCTGCACGCCGGCCACGATGGCGTGTGTATGTGTGTGTTGGTGAGTGCGGAGGGCCGTGTTGGAGGTGTTGGGGCAGGGCATGTCATTCCCCAGCGCAGTGGAAGCGCGAACGGACATGGAGCGTTAGCCCGCACCTCGCCCCGCCACGAGGAGAACTAGCATGTTTAGGGCATCTGGAGCGGCTTGTCGGCTCTGTAATCCCCAACTTGCACTGGCCTCGCGCCCGGCAGCGGTCCATCTGAGCCAGCCGTTGACGCTGCCTGCCTCCATCTCCATGCAGCATCTGCACTCGTCTGCCGACTCTGCGACGCTCCATGCCGCCCTCGCGCTCCCAGCACCTTCACCCTCACCCTCGCCCCCGCCCCGCGCCTGCTGCTGTGTGCCCGTTGCCCGCTGCTGCTGMTAGATGAGCGCCGCCCTGCTTCGTCCGCGCCGCATGAACGAGAACGACGCCCGCCTGCCGTCCCCCACTGTTGCCTGCCACCCGCCTGAACCACGCCGGCCATGACTTCATTCTTTGGCCGCCTCAAGTCGGGCACTGTGAGTTGTTCCGCGCGCAATGGCCCCTCCAATGGCTCTGACAATGACGTTGCGTAGGCTGGCCCGACAAGCCCTGCAGCTGCTGGCACACCTGTCAAGAAGGATCCCAACGCGCCGGAGCCGACACCACTAGAGAAGCTGCTGACCAACGCTGGGCCTCTGCGCGGCGACGGCAGCGACAAGTTCTTCGGCTTCGAGAACTTTGGCAGCACATGGTAAATCCGCGTGTTCACTGCATCGGACCCTATTCTGACACCGACCAGCTACTGCAACTCGATTGTCCAGTGTCTCTACTACTCAGTCCCCTTTCGGGAACAGGTCATCAACTTCCCTGCGAGGTCGCCGCCAGAAGCACTCGAGCGACCCGCCTCGTCGTCGCTCAAGATCAACACGAACGTGCCCAATGGCCAGAACTCGGCGCTTTCGCCCACTGGGCGCAACTCCTTGTCAAGCCCCAACTCAAGAGCCCCAGCGAAGCCAGTCACAACGCCTGGCGCTACGAATGGTCCGCCCGGCACGAAGCCAGAAGACAACAAGGACTCGCCCGAGTACAAGAAGAAGCAGGCTCTCGCGGCAGGCCCAGTACTTCAGATGGACTATGAGAACGCAAAGGCATATGGCATGAACGAATCACTTTTCTCATCACTCAAGGACATATTTGAAGCTGTGATTGCGCATCGCTCACGGATAGGCGTCGTGAGCCCACACAAACTGCTCGAAATATTGCGGCGCGACAACGAGATGTTCCGGACCCCAATGCACCAAGACGCACACGAGTTCCTCAACCTGTTGCTGAACGAGGTCGTCGAGAATGTCGAACAGTTTGCGAAGAACCGCGTGACCGAAGTCGGCGAATCAGAGCCCACCGAGAACGGTCTCACAGTTACGTCAGGAGAGGTTGTACCCGACCACAGCTCGAAACTGCCACAGATGAACTCCGGCTGGGTGCACGAGCTTTTCGAAGGCACATTGACATCGGAGACACGGTGTCTTACGTGCGAAAACACATCACAGCGCGACGAAGCTTTCTTGGATCTGTCGGTCGATCTTGAGCAGCATTCGTCAGTGACAAGCTGTTTGCGCAAATTCTCCGAGGAAGAAATGTTATGCGAGCGGAACAAGTTCCATTGCGACAACTGCGGAGGCTTGCAAGAGGCAGAGAAGAGGATGAAGATCAAGCGGTTACCGAAGATTCTTGCATTGCATCTGAAGCGATTCAAGTACACCGAGGATCTGCAGCGGTTACAGAAGCTTTTCCATCGAGTAGTCTATCCTTTCTACCTGCGACTATTCAACACAACAGACGATGCAGAAGACCCGGATCGATTATACGAGCTGTACGCTGTGGTCGTACACATAGGAGGTGGGCCATATCACGGACACTACGTATCAATCATCAAGACACAAGACCGAGGATGGCTGCTTTTCGACGACGAAATGGTGGAACCCGTGGACAAGGCATACGTCAGGAACTTCTTCGGTGGTGAAAATGTCTTAGCGTGTGCATACGTCCTGTTCTACCAGGAAACCACAGAAGAGGCGATGATGAAGGAGCAAGAAGCAGAAGGTCTGGCAGCCGCAAAGCAAGCGTCAGAAATGAATCAAGAGGTCGTGACCACGCCGAAAGCCAACGGCACCAGCAACGGCTATCATCACCCACTTTACAGCGCCCAGACGCCCACCGTCGAAGAAGAAGATCAGTTCGCTAGCCTTAACCACGCCGCTACCGCGCCCGCACTCGCACACGTCCAAACGCAGAGCGATCATCAGCCTGTGGAACACGTCACAACAAACGTTCCCGTCCTTGGTGCGAAGAAGAGCAATCTCAAGCTGTTCGGGAAGAGCAACAAGGAGGACAAGGAGCGCAAAGCGGCAGAGAAGGAATTGCAAAAAGAGGCAGAAAAGAAGCGAAGAGAAATGGAGACTCAGCGCCGCGAAAACTATCGCAGACAAGAAGAAGAGCTCCGCGCTGTACTTGCCGCTAGCCGCGAATCTGCAGCACTGGAGGAGAAGAAGCGTGTCAACGGAGAAAACACCGATCCGTCACATGCAGCGGGGTCGGACACAAAAGGCGCGAACGGCTTTCATTCAGCAAAAGGCGTGAGCGGATTGAGTCGCTTCAGACATTCGTCCATGAGCCTCAAGGGCAAGCCCAAGTTCTGGCCTGGCGGCAAGGACAAGGAAAAGCATGAGAGCGCAGACGATACCAGCCACGCCGAGAGCGACGACAAGGGCGACGAGAAGGACGGGAAAGAGAAGAATCGCTTCAGTCTAGGACGGAAGAAGAGCACGTTCAAATTCTAAGCGGTTCACCTCGAATGAAACGCTTCGACTTGAAGAGCGAACACGGGAACTGAGGCCCCAATTTCCACGACGAAACGAGATGAGCCGTATTGGCGAAGCGGCGTCGTCATATCTCGAGTCGAGTTCCACTCGACAACAAAATAATGGCCCTGGCTACATTTGCGCGGGCTGGGATTGTAATTACGCATGCTGGCGAGGTGTCTTGTGCATAGTTGTTGTTGTTCTTTTCGCTCTGATACTACTACTACTACTACTACTACTACTACTACTCCTTGAGAGCGCGCACACACACATTTTACTTACGGTGCGGTTTTACTCACTCTCCAGACCGACGATGTTCATGTGTTCTCTCGAATTACAAGCAACATTGGCACAGCGGATAAGGGGTTGTGGTTTCACTTGTTAGGAATGCGGTCATAGCGAATGAGTAGTCTGAATGCAATGTGCATGAATACCTGGTGTAGAGTGCATTGTGTTTGTGAAGACTGTGTGAGAGAGTGTGAGGGTGTGTACTTCGACATCAGGTCTTTGTCTGGAGATGGAAATCTTGGATGTGAATTTCGAACCACTTCCCGTTACAAAGTAATCCATATGTCGAAATGCATAGATAGATTATATAGCCCACCATCCTCTTCCTTCGCAAGTTACTCGACATCGAAACTCGCAATCCATCAAGGCAGCTTATCCACACCCCGATCAATCACATTTCACAGACTCGTTCAAGCATATACACTCACTGTCAGTCAACTACTAATCCCGTATCCCCTAAGCGCGTGTAATCTATCCATACCAAAATCCAGCATCCGAAGCCTACTTACTCTCTTTGCACGAGATTTCATATACTCCTAATTACGTGGAAATAACCCAATAATTTCATGCCATAAATCTGCATAGCAAAGGTACTATCCTAAACATAGTTCGCGTGTTGTATTTTTGTCAAATGAGTGAATCCGCTCAAATCCCATCTCGTTTCGCTTCGACACGCCAGTCTAGATCTCCATTGTGATTTGGGGCACGGGGTGGTGTTTGGGAAGAAGCAACATTTTATCATGACAAACACCAGAAGGACAAGCGGTGGAGAAGTATTCAATTTTAAGATGACGCTGTAGTGCTTTGGGGTCATGTTTCTCGTGTTGGGTGGGTGGGGTATGGGACTGGTTTTAATGTATTATACATTTTGTATCTAAGGTGAGGGTATTAAAATGGGGTTGAGGGTGGTCCTGCCGTGTAAAGAAAAAAGGACAGAAAAGATGGTGCTTGATTTGTGAGACTGGACGAATGAGTGAATCGTATTCTTTAAGACTTTTCACTGAGTTGGACTGGGCTCAAAATTCAAATAAGGTTATTTTCTTAGATTCATCATTTCTGGTGTCTTCAGATTGTGTTGCCATCTCTGCGCTTTTTACTTATGCACAATTGAGGGAAAGACAGAGTCTATTCTTTTCTGAGCCTTCAGTGCACCACGCCGCGCCGTGCACTTGATTGACAGCTGTCAGAGCCGGCAATCTTGTATCATGGCCGACCGCGAGCGCGCAATTGTAATGCTCTCCGTCGTAGCGACCATCGTCTGCCGGGATGGAAGAGTATGCTACTGAGACCCGTGGTTCAGTGCCTCCCGCCACCATTTCAATCCCTGCGCCATACGCTATGTAGTCCCAGACGCCGCTATTGATTCGTGTCGCGTGTGTCGTGCTCATCCGAGGACGAGAAGGTATATGATTATAAGGGTGTTTATGAACATGAGTGGTACTGTGATCATATTAGCAACAGAACGATCAGTGTCCTCCCTTTTAGAAAGCGTAAAGCAGGAGGAGGAACGAGAAGGCTGCCCAACATACTCCTCATTAGTGTCCGTACAGAGGACACCAGGTTAATCAACCGCGCTTTCACGCTTGCTTCATCGCGCTGGCCGCCAAAGCCTGGCTCCGATGCTGATGCTGTCCAGCCAACTATTCGTGCTTCGTCAGCATGCGACTACAGTATGAATCGTGCACAAGCTGAATTTGGAGGGTGTGAAGGATGTCAGATGGCGATGGGAGGCGTGCGCAGGGTTGGTGTTCGTGCAGCGTGACATGGGCTAGTATGCGTACTTCTTGCAAGAAAGCGGTCTTCGGAGAGAATTGCTATAGCATTTATGAGGAGTACGGCAACTGCATGTCTTAGTGAGATACCATAGAAAGTCTTGTGGCCTGATACGCACCATATAGAAGCCCTCCGAGGCCGAATAAAAGCATTACGAGAGCTGAGGGTGAGTCAAGTGGTCGATAGCGTGCACCCAGGCGTTGACTTCGAGCTGCTGTGAAGCTGCGCTGGCTGTTTCTGTTGCCTGTCTGGATATGGAAATGACAGAGGTGCAGGCTTGGCATTCCCGCGGTCACCATTTTCAGCACGTGACCCTGGAAGCCAACTACACCCTTCAGTGCCCAGATTGGACACTGAAACCTCGCACAGTATTGGTCAAATGCGAGTTCTTTGACCACTAGGCACATCCTGATATTCATCTCTCACGCTCGGTTACAAATGTCGTCAACATGTTAGGCACCCGGCCGGCAATCCCGGGGTCGACATCGACCACGAAGTGTGTGTGGGAACAATCACCTTGTGCCAAGTGCACGTTTTCGTCCAGATTACATCTTGCATAGCCGCTGTGAACATGCGCGAAACGTCTTTGTAGAATCACCAAACCCAGTCGAATGGAACAGTGCCGAAGAAGCTCGGAAAGGCCGCCTATTGAAGGAAGGCATGTTGAAAAGCCACGAGATGCTCAAAGATGATCGGCGCCGATCGGTGGAACGTGTCAGGGCATTGCATGTTTGAAGTGGGACTTCATAAACTTGCGTCGCAAGGCCTCAGCAAATGCTGAGTTTCAGTCGAATAAAGAAGCGAGGAAGCGCTCCCAATGCAGACTACTGGCTATTAGGGAGTGGAACGACGTCATAACTGATCCGAAAGCGTGTGGTCCAGACTTTCACGCCTTGAGCCGACGGTTGAGATTCGCAGACTAACAACCAGTCCTTAGACTGACACTTCTTATTGCTCGTGCGACTTCCACTCTTAACACTCACGCAGCTGGCTTTCTAAGCACCTCCATCGCGATACGGAGGCCCTGTCTCGATACGCTCGAATCAGAGCACCGACCATCCGACGGGTCTAGAACCTAAGATCGACCAACTCCGCGTCTAAAACTTCCCTGTACCTCCCCACTGCGGGCTGGCGCAGCAGCCATCGGTCGGATATTGTTTGCGCCCTCCCACAACCTCTGCGGCTTCACCTTCCATCGTATTCCCCAGGTCAACATCTCGCAAAGGCCCCATGGTCCGGTTTGGTCGCTCGCTCTATGTGTTTTGGGTGGGATAGAGGCGTTTTCGGTCGACGTGAAGTGCGGTAACACCATATACGGTTGTCCTTCTGGATCAAGGACTACGTGCACAATTGCGGTCCTCACGTTCCCTTATTGACTGAACGTTGTCGTAATCATAATGGTGGAGGTCGATGCCTCCGAGGTGGAGGATGGGTACTTTCCCATTCGCGGACGCGCGAGATCCAAATCGCCCAGCTCTTCGATTCATAGTACCGACTCACTGTCGCTACGGATGCCGCCTCCATCAGTCACAATGGCATCACTCACGGCTCTCCAATACCTTCCTGTTCCCCTCTTGGTACTGTCGTCGATGAAGACGGTGGTGCTTGCAAATGAAGCCATGGGCCGGCTTCTGGACATCGATTTCGAGAGCACTGCTTTCCATGACTTGTCTATTTCGGAAGTTCTCCGGGAGAAGTCTATAGGCGACCTTGGCATTGACATCCTACAGAATGGGTCTCCAATCCTGGTGTCCTGGGAGGTTCGTACTACCGGATGACAGTCGATGCTTAAAAGCGTTGTTGACTCGTTGACAGGACTTTCTTGATAGTGTCATAGAAGACTCGTTAGCGAACACCGACCATGAAGCCGGGGGAGGTAGCGGTCACACGACACCAACGGCTGAGCCAAAAGTGCAGCGGCAAGCTGGCTCGCTCGAGGAGAATTCTTTGCATCGATTGAGCAGTACGAACCTCGCCCGGACGACTGTGCATGATGTGTCTGTAGAAGTTGTCATTGCACCCCTCGCACGCGGTCCAGGTGGGTCACTACAGAAACCCGAGAGAAAGATATCATATTCGCACGCCATGCAAGCAACTTGCATTGTCTCCAGTTGGAGCATTGAAGACATACAATATTTCACATTGACGTTCACGAGTGCCACAGCCACAGATCCATCGCATAATTCGCAGCCCTCGAGCAGAATCGTCAATCGTACAAGCACCAGCGCCCATCTAAGCAAATCTCGCAGCTCGGGATCAAGTTCATCATCAGGCCGTCGATCAGGAAGCAGTTCAAATCCTACCTCAAAAGTAGTCACCCCTACGCTGCAACAGCCTGAGTTTCCCCCCAGAGGGCCGCCGGTCAAAGGTAGAGGTGACATTTCTTCAAATGCATCCATCTTCCAAAAGGCTACTCAACTCAAAGATGCAATTTTGAGCTCGATCAACATGCCGGCATATGGTGCGTATGGGATTCTGACCAAGTAGTGGATGAGCTAATCGGCATTCAGCTATGTGGAAGGACGAGGGCTTTGGCATTCCTAACAAGGCCCTTTTGAGACTGATGCCGAAGGACGGGACATACGCGCCTGGTGACCAACGGGCCTTCCTATCACAATACACGCTATGGACAGAAGACTTCCAACGAGAATTGCCAATCGATGAATTTCCTATCATCGAGCTTTGTCGCACACGAAAAAGACTGGACAAGCGCCGCGTAGGCATGCGACACCCAAAGACAGGTACACGCATAGTGTTTGAGGTAAATGGAGAGCCAATCCTTCATGAGGAGACAGGGGAATTTCTAGGTGGCATGGTGATTTTTAAAGACATCACCGAATATACGAAGCAGATCGCTGCCCAGATCGAGGAGAACGAGAAGCAATTTGAGTATATTGCAAACTTCATGCCAGTCATGGTCTGGACGACGACTCCGGACGGGTTACATGATTGGTTCTCGCAAAGATGGTATGATTATACTGGTTTGACCGAAGAACAGAGTCTAGGCGAGGGCTGGCGACTTCCTTTCCACCACGAGGACATGACAGCAACCAAAGCCCGATGGTTTCACTCGCTCGCAACAGGAGATGAGTACAATACAGAGTATAGATGTCAACGATTCGATGGCGAGTGGCGTTGGATGCTTGGTCGTGCTTTGCCTTTCTACGATGATGACGGCCGCATAGTGAAATGGTTTGGAACCTGCACCGATATTCACGATCTCGTTATGGCACGCCAGGAAGCTCGACGAACCAGGGAGCAATTACAGCAAGTTATCACGCACGCAAAAATACTTCTTTGGGCTGTGAACCGAGATAACAAGCTGGTTCTTTTCGAGGGCGACCCGAAGTGGCGAGAAAACGATGATAAGCAGTTGTTGGGAAGAGACATCTATGACATATTCGGTCTCAAGGGAAGAGACCATGAACGATGGCGCCGCCCAATTGAAGAGATCCTCAATGGCAAGCAGCAGGATGAGATCGTTGAGCGATACATGGCGGAGAATCGATATTATAGAACTCGTCTGGTCCCGCTTCTTGCTGCGTCTCGCGTAGGAGGAGTGGAAGGGAACGCGTATGTCGATGGTGTGATTGGTGTTTCCATGGACATCACCGAACTACGAGAAAGAGAAGACCAGCTGAGAGAGCAAGAGAAGGAAAACGAAAGGCTTCTCGCAAATGCCGCAGCAGCCAAAGAAGCAAGTCGGATGAAATCCCAATTCTTGGCCAATATGTCTCACGAGATTCGGACCCCGATCGCTGGCGTGATTGGCATGAGCGAGCTGTTGTTCGATATGGACCTCAACGAAGAGCAGAAGGAGTGCGCGGAGAACATTCATCGTTCGGCGAACAGTCTTCTGACAGTAATTAACGACATTCTCGACTTCTCCAAGGTGGAATCTGGGCGTCTTGACGTGGAAGAAGTCCAGTTCAGCCTCAGCGTTGTACTACGCGATGTAAACAAAATGATGTCTTTTGCAGCGCAAAGGAAAGGTTTGCTGTACCAGAGCGCAACCCAGCCCGAGGTACAACGCGACTTGAGGGTTATGGGCGATCCTGGGAGACTGCGCCAGATATTGACGAATGTTCTGACGAACAGTATCAAGTTTACCTCCGAAGGTTCCGTGAAGCTCACAGTGTCGATCAGCCGCGAAACGAAAGATTCTGTGACCGTCAACTTCATGGTGAGCGATACTGGTATTGGCATCGAAGAGGAGGTTCGCCAGCGGCTGTTCCAACCATTCAGCCAGGCTGATTCGTCCACGGCTCGTCGTTTTGGTGGAACTGGCCTCGGCCTTACCATCAGTAAGAATCTGGTGGAGCTCATGAAGGGCCAAATATGGCTGGACTCCAAATTAGGCCAGGGCACCACGGCAACATTCTGGATACCGTTCAGCAGGGCACCATATCAAGATGATGGCTCCCCGTTGGTCGACATTGCATCTATTCCAGATCGACTGCAGAGTGATGTGTCAGTCTCATGCGGAAGTTCCGAGGATCACACTCCACCCTTGACCCCAACAATGTCCAATGGTCTCTCGAAGGCGCATTCGTTCCCTTTGGTAAAGCCAAACATACCAGACCACATATTGAACCTCTCAGAGAATGAGAGACAGAAAGTTCACATACTCGTTGTGGAGGACAAGTAAGTGCCAGCTATTCATGGTATATTACATGCATCATTGCTCGGGACTGACCAAGCCCTTTAGCCATATTAATCAACAGATTGCGCTGAAGACCATCAAGAAGTTACACTTCTCTGTCAGTGCTGTATGGAACGGGCAAGAAGTTTTGGATTATCTTATGCAGGACTTCTCCCCGACGCATCCGCGTCCGGATATTATTCTGATGGATGTTCAGGTATCTAAGACCAAAATGCGCACGGCTTGTGTTCCCGCTGACCGTGACTGCACAGATGCCCATTCGAGATGGCTATTCGGCAACCCATGCCATCAGGACAGAAGATCACTGGAAAGACAAGCCCGAGATTCGGAGGGTGCCAATTGTCGCGATGACAGCCAGTGCGATTCATGGTGACAAGGAGAAGTGTCAGCTTGCTGGGATGGACGTGAGTTGGCTTAGCAGCCCCTATTACGACAACTTGAAGATACTGAGACCGATAGGACTATCTTGCGAAGCCGGTCAAAGGCAAACTCCTTGAAAAGGTAAGTTCCTTTCTCCACACTGACCTCTTTCTGACTCTCGTCAGATGCTTGTGAAGTGGGCAATCGAGGGACGGCGAAAAGCGGCTAAGACCAAGCCAACCGTAAACGAACATGATCGACCGAGAGGCGCGTCCACCTCGGCCCCATCCTCGAGAGACAGTCTTAGCGACAAGGGTCCGCCTCAAATTGCAGGCTTACCCGCGGAATCTGAAACAACGGCGCACGCATTGACCGCTCACCTTGACCGCCTGCATTTCGAAGAGGATGCCGCGCTCGCACGGTCCTCTGAGACTGATGGCGACAGGGCAATGCGACGCATTCACGCTGAAGAAAGAGATACGATGTTACGAGACGACAAATTGCTGTCACTTACCGGGCCGCAATTGCCTCGTCTTAACAGTAATCAGGGGCGAGAGGCTGAGCCATGCATGCCTCTCACGGAGGAGAACATTGAGAAACTAGTGCATGAGCAAGATGGGGACTCAAACATCACACGCAAACAGAGATCCGATGGCGGTTCGAATGTGGTCAACCAGCCCTTGAGCACGCAGCAGAGTAACAGTGGTATGGCACCTCCTCGACCGCCAATGCCAGAAATGCGTCACCGCGACAGTGAGCAGACTGTTACCAAGGATTCCTCGACATGATACCAGACTGCTCCACACACAAAACGCGTGAATGCGACGAGTTCAAACTTCAGTAGAGAAGGGGCAGAAGGACCGAAAGGTGGACATGCTCCTTCCCCACTTGACAGCATCATTCTGCCGATGCCCGCTGTTGGTCACGTTGCACTTAGTCTGTGCCGTCAACAAAGCCGAGCCCCAATCATACGGCACGACGTTCGACGCACACTTTCTCATCACCACTTGGAGCAAACAGGGTATGCAAAGTCCATGTTCCACGGTGTTGAGCACTTGCGGCTCAACTTATTTGGAACGCTGCCAGGGTACGATTGGACGCTCATGGTCGCCGACCGCTCAGCCTCACTCATTGGCACGGTCGCTTTGCACGACCTAGCGCGCTTGTTACTCAGAACATCTCCATGACCATCGACTGTGCGTTGACTTCAATCATGTAGCCGCACGCAGTCCGGATAGGGGCATGCAAAGATGTGCTTGCAGGAGGGACTTGATGTTTGCATCGCGCATCTGCCCAATCATGACTGTATCCTTAGTTGAACCTTGCATATCACGGCAAGGCATTGCAGTACGATATCAGAATAAAGTTCATATGCACACCGCAAGCTTCACGATAGATCCCGAATCGTCAGTAGCGGGCCATAAATTCTACGCGGGATGAGTGCGTCCGCCCGCAGTTGTTGTCAGAGCTTGAACAGATGTGCTTGGGCCATAACGACAGGCCTGCAGCTACCTTGGCCGTGAAGAATGATTGCGATCTACGAATCGCGCGATGTGCTTTTGCTACTTCGAGAATGTAGATTACTGAATGGGGACAATTGCTCATCTCCTTTACCAGCTTTTGGGTTGTGACAAGTGAAGATCATGGCGTCTTCGGCGATAGTGGCGGGAAATGCTGGGAGATCCTCAACACTGTGCACGTGGATCTCGAGGGGCATGGTGGTGCAAAAGCGGCAGATAGTCGGCGCACTGACCTGGCGAGCGGGAAGCCATGTCCAAGCAGATCCACAACTGACAACTGACAGTTGCGCTACTTGCAGAGCGTTACATCGGGCTTGATTTTGCAAGCTGTCCCATGCCACCAATGACTACGGGGCGGACGGTTCCCATTGGCTCCGATACCAAAAGCACTGCTGCCAGAGTTTTGCTTGAACGCTAATGAGAGGCCGTCGTGCTTAATGAACCATTACCCCGGGTTTTTCGATTCGCTGCCTCGCCGACTACTTACTATTCAGGTGACTTTGAGCTCGGCTCTCCTGCTACAGCCGGTGAGCCTTATCACATTTTGCTTGGTGTGCAGAATTCCCACTGCGCCGAAGTCGCGCGACGGTTGAGTGGCAAACAATGGCGCTGCACACTACTCCGGAACCACTCAACTCGCAATACAATGTGCGTTTAGCAATGATAGTCTGATAGCTTCGAAACGTGGAGAAGAGCGCACATTAATTTTTGGCGTTCTAATCCTCAGAGCCGCGCGTCTGGTTCTCAGATTTTGGATCATCAGTTGTGGAGACGGTGCCTGTTGATCACACACTGATCGCTTGCTGCTCATACAACATTTTCCGCTCCACCCCTTCGCCGACAGGAGATCGGAAATAAAAGGATACCAAGATCTTATCAAGTGCCCTGCACACTTGGCAAGCCATGAGGAGGCAGTGAAGTCGTAACGGCTAAACTATCTTCTGCTCTGGCAAGCTCAGACGCAGGGTCTGCTGTCAAAATGCCGAGCATGTCAGCCTGGAAACTGCCGTCTTAGGTGGTGGCAATTCTGCCAATGAACAGTCTGATGACTTTGCTTTCTTCTCGCCGCGGCTTACTCTCCTGGGAGCTATCCGGCCCGCAGCCCTACCGTCCAGCGCTGTGTTCAATGACCAGATGTCGTTAGGAAATGCCAATATCTCACCATTACTGCTCCATCACCATATGCACAGTCCTGGTAGTGCAAAAATAAAAAATGTGTTTAAACTGCTTGCTGCAAGCCACAAGACGCAAGTGACTTTGCAGCAAGGATGGAGTGCGCAAGTCTTGAGACAAACGGGATGGCGCCCTCCAACCAGACTTTGCCCTGCATGATAAGGCGCCTCGGATTTGAGGGGAACTCCCTCGGACCCCGTGCACTTGAAGATGCAAGGCGACCTTTCTGTCCTCCAATCTGACCACTCAGAGGCTACTGCCGTCCACGCCAAGCAGCGGTGAAGTGGGAGCTTCCGCATGCATGCTTTTTTGCGCGCACTTGCCACTGCCATTCCGACTCGAGGTGCGAAAAGTTGTTGCTGCCCAAGGGTTGCTGCGAGGACAACGACACAACATCTCGTGTGGATTCAGCAAACCCACGACCTGCCCGAAAACAGATAGCATAATGTATTGCTGCTGGGTTGTGAGCCAACGATCCTTGACCGCCTACCTCATCTTGCATAGGCTTTCACTGCGAAAGGTACCCGATTCAGCGGGAGCCAATTATACACGCTTGTGAAACGTCCGTGCTCGCGCTAAATGGCAGAATGACGACATTCGCGCCAGCACAAAACACATTCCCTTCTCCACCAGCGGTCGTGTAAGCAGCAGCAATACAGAGTCCTTGGCTTGGCCCTCATCATCTATAGCAGCTAGTCAGCCGTCCGCGACAATTACAGGCCGAAGATACGGGCTCAGGTTGAAGTCCCTTGAAGCCGTCGAAGTAGGGCGCACGGGGTCTGATTGGTGGGAATAGCCTTCCAACAGCATGTCGACTTGACTCAGCCTTCACACACATGACGAGGAGTCGTCTGCCGGACCCTTGTCCGCTGTCCCAAGCAAAGGCGCCTGTGCTGAGAAAAGGTGGAATGTCGCTCGAAGCAGATACAGCCACACAAACAATTTCTGCTATTGGACACTGCTGAAGACATGGGATTCATGGCATCTCCCGAGATTGCGTGGTTGTATGCCCAGCTTACCACCCGCAATCTGGCTAAGCTACTTGTAGTGCTCCAAAAGGAATATGGACGGCGATCAAACGCTTGACCAGCGATGCTTAGCCCGCAGGGCCTCAGGGGCTAATATCACCTCGGGTGTCCGTGAGACCCCTGCAGTGGATGGAGAGTCAGTGGAGAGGAGCAGCGGAACTGGCGCTAGGGCGGAGTGAGGGGAGGGCAGTCGTTCAGTAGTGGTGCTTGAGTTTACGCAACGTTGTGGACATGGCCTTGCGCGGTCCGAATTCCCCTCCCACATGCTCTCGGCCACTTACCGGCACGTTGCTTCGATGCGACCTCACCAAAAGGGCCTCATTTTCGGTCCCTCTTTTGAGACACACCCTGTCCTGATTACGACCGGCCATGGCAAAAGTCATACCAAAGTGACGCCGGTGTGTAGTGAAGGTCATGGCTGTCAACAGCACGGCCACCTCAACTGTCAGCCGGAGCTTTTCACACAATGCCATGCACCTTTACACGGTTAGCGCGCCTGTACATAAACGGCAGAATCGTGATTAAGTGAAGGAGCTAACCCCCTCATGGCCAGCTTTCAACCCTAGCTTGACCTGGTGGCGTCACGCCAAAACAAAACGTAAAAAAGCCATCCCGCGCCCACCGCCTGCTGATTCGCAGCGGCGCCGCAATGATGAGAGAGCTTGTTATTAGCGGCAGATGGCCTGCCACGGATTGAGACCTCCCGATAGATAGTGTTGGCAGCCAACGGTAGAGGCTGCACTGGCGGTGTTGGCAGCGCCCACTTTCTCGAGGTAGCAAGTGGACAGGCGCGGATGCAGCGCGGCCGAGCATTTCACAGGCGGCGGCTCGTTTCTCTCTCACACCCCAAGCCTAAAAGCGGCACTTGAGCACTGTGCTAGTGGCGTTCAAGCCCTGCACGTAGTGCTTCCGGGGTCTGACGAACCTGCTTCTCTCTAGCTTGCCAGCCTATGATGAAGTTGCTGTGATTGCATCGACGTACCCTCTTAAGCGGCAAGAATTTATTCAAGTAGTGGTCCCCAATTGAATCCGCTGATCATCACTCTCCAACCTCTAAAGCTTCACTCAATACCAAACCGTGTCATCCCACGGTATCTACCTAAAGTCAATCAGTACTGCATTCATCATCGTCCCAACCACATCATTTCTTCTTTGTTGCTGGTACCCAGGGTGCAAGCGAATAACGTTGTCGGTCGACCCTACGTTCACCCTCCCGACACACCAACCCAGCAAGCCGCGTGCGCCCCTGTAGTCGGCTTCTCCACACGCTGTGCTGCACCTGAAACGCTCGAGCGGCCTGCCACTCCGTCACTCGTGTCCGCAGTGGCCCTACGCCCAATTTCGCTGGTCCCATTGCCACGACCCTGTCTAGGATAGGACAACTGATCGGCATACAGTAGGACTATCATTACCCCTCCTGGAAAACCACTGGAAGGGTGTCCCAAGTGTCAGACTCAAGTTCAAAAGGTCGCAGATCCCCGACTGTGATCGTCTTGTCCCCACGTTATCGACACTTGAACCATCGCGTTTCAATCCTTGGATACTCACTGCCGGGTACCTGAGAAATAGTACCAGTCTTTGTTCACCTGTACCACTCTTCACCTCGCCCACGTACCGACCTCCAGTACCCGACCTGTCACCACAATGGCCATGGCCGTCGACAACCGCCAGCAGACCCAACTCAACGGTATGGGTTACGACAACCTGCGTTACCCTGCACCACCGCACTTCACCAACCCGTGGGTGTCGGGCGCGTCGCAACAGCAGCTGTACTCCACATCGCTACCGCCAAACGTAACGGCCGGCCTCGAGGCTTCGGCTCAGCGACCCACTAGCATCGCTCTCCCGTATGGTGGCCTTGCGGTAACAGCACCTCCTCTCGGACAAGGTATTACTCTCCCGGATGGCACCTTCGCAACAGAAAACTTACCAGATTTGTCGCAAGATCTCATGTCGCGGAGTTATGGTTATGCTACATCTGCTTCGCCAAACAACCAAACGTATGCTCCCACCTCGGCTCCTTATTCTCAGGTGGAATATGGCAACACAGAACGAAGCCCCTACACATATCAGGACGCTTCCCGTCGCTCTTCACATCCGTCAGTTCCCTCTGCATTCTATGAAACCGTGGAAGCCCAGCGACAACGCCAAAGTTCACTAGTTGACTTTAGCAGAATGAACACACAACAGCCGCCGCGCAGCAGCTTCAGCGATGCTCTTGATGCTAGCCGTGGTATGGTCTCCCTGAGCCAGTCAGATATCACACCGAGGAACATCTATGGCAGCCAGGGCACCAGCCGCAGCTCGACCGACTCTTATGGCTTCCCATCAACACACTCGGCGCATTCATCGATTTCGTCGGCTAGCTACGGCCACAACGGCTACTACGGCGGCGAGGGCTCTGTCACAGACTACAGCTCAGCGTCCGAGTCTGTCGACCTTACAAATTCGCGAACTTTGCCGCGCCCCAATGGGCTTCTCGGAGCTTCCATGCCCCCTGCGCCCCAATCGATGATGAGCCAGTTCAGCTCAAAGGTTTCATCCAGCTCGCAGAAGAAGCACAAGTGCAAGGTTTGCGACAAGCGATTCACACGACCTAGCTCGCTGCAAACACATATGTACAGCCATACTGGCGAGAAGCGTAAGGACATCACATGATCAACCATAAACCATTCACTAACAATTGCGACAGCGTTTGCATGTGAAGTCGACGGCTGTGGACGACACTTTTCGGTTGTCTCCAACCTGAGGAGACATCGCAAAGTCCACAAGAACGACGGTAGCGTTGATCATCCCTCACCCGAAGACGCATGAACCTGTCGATCACCCAGTGATCAACATGTCGATTACCTCTAGCGCCTCTCGTCCTTGGAGTTCGACTTCGTTGTTTGTTCGTTGAGATATCCATCGTCGCGTTTTTACGACACAGCCACTCAAGGTTCTGATGTTAGACCGGAACCTTTCACAAAAGGACGAGACGACCTTTTCTTCTACCAGTCGCTGCACCATTGGGTTTTTCTGAGATACCACTTTCCCGGCCACCCTTCAGCATTCCTGTGGGCCCGTCATGGCGTTTCCTCTGGCGTTCAGCGTTCGAATAATCAGTACCATTCCCGAGCGAGGATTTCCCGCCACCTCTGTACCAATACGCGCGCCCTGTTTTTTGCCTTTGCCGTTATCGCATGCTGTCACGTTTCATCAGCATTTGCGCCCTTCTTTGCTCGACGTGGGTTACGCCCCACCGTCGTCATGGAGCACCAACATTCGCTACACCCTTTAATCTTTAGACCCTCACTTCGCATCCACCGACCGGGAATACCTTTCGGTGGCTTGCATGACGTTTGTACAGTAGTAGTCCGAGGCTGCATAGTAGTAGCGCCCGGCATAAGTTAGACTGGCGTCCCTCGTTTCAGTCGCATCTAGCAGCGAGTGGAATGACGCATTTTCAGACATGAAAGGAATGCGGTAAATCAATAGACCCATGTTAATACCTCTGAACTTCCGCCTTTGGTGTCATGCCGTCTCACGCAGTGACGGCAGCGTAACGTTGTGATTCGGTACCATGACACAGCTGCCGTCATTTGATCCTGACTTGCACTGCAGCGAAAACACAGAGTGTCTCCGCAATGCGCATCACTGGCGTCCGGGAGCGGTGCGCTTGCGAGCAGTTTGGTGACTTGGCATACATCATCTGGCGCGCGCTATCCTTGCTAGCGCTGCTGGACCCTGAGAATGCAACCTCCACTACCACACCAGCCGACCGTCAGCGAGTTGGGATGCCTGCCGCTGCACTTGGGCCGCCGCGGGCATCGTTGTTCGATGTTATCATCTGCGGCGCCCTGTGGTGGTTGTGTTTCGCTGTGCTGGTCCGCTCCCTGTCACCGAATCGGAGAGCGATACGAGCAGCAGGACTCGGCCGGCCAACAGTGTGCTTCGGTTTCACCTGCGGCGAGGAGCCGGTGCGGTGCTGACTGTCGGCCTTGTTCCTTTCTCTGGCGGTCTTGTGGTTTGCCCCCACAGCGCCCCCAATCACGCCGTGGTAAAGTGGAGACTATTCGGACCGCCAAAGCTCAGATGAGATCTGGTGTGTGTGCCTGACCGTTGGGTTGGCTCAAGCTTCATCAAAGATCATCAGAGAGACGCGACAGCTTGCAGGATAAGAAACACAAGGCTGAGCCTCCGGGGTTGCTGCAGTGAATGATTACTCTTGAAAAAAGATTGTCCAGTCACGGCTCATTCAGGTGCAGTCCGGAAGATGTCGCCACCACTTCGGCTTCCTGATAGCATTGCCCCTCGAAGCCTCGCAGCATGCAACGAATAAAAGTCATCGCCCTCGCGGGGTTGCACCGCGTGCACAGCAGCCTTCTTCTAAGCCTGGCGATCGCGCCTTCAAGCAGCAGTTCGGAGCGAGAAGAAGGCTTGCCAACACGACGTCCTAGCGGCGGTGGTTGGAATATGGTTGGTCGCGGCTGAAGCAGTCCTCCTTGAACACAGATGCGAAGTTTGCAGCCTGAGCTGAGCGCCGGTACACAGACCTGTGCGCAGCCACGCTACTGTCTCATGTTGAAGCAGCGAATGAACATTACGATCCCTTGCTTCCCTTCTGCGGCCTGCACTTTTTCTGGAAAGTGTCCAGAAATACAATCATGCACATGCATTAACCACCCCCAGAAATCCGCAGGTAATTGACCAGGACATGTGACTTATAGCGCCACGCAATATAGGTACAATGCGGTTGGTGCGTCTTCGGGATTGCGGGGAGTCGCTTCAATCTATTCACACAATATCGCTTTCTCAGCACGCTTTTCTTCGCTAAGCATAAGTTGTCCCCAGTTTTCTATGGCACCAAAACCACTTGTAAACGCTATCTGAATCGCTGATCCACATGCAAGCCACCGCGGCATAACATGGCTCGCTCAAGGCAGTCCTTATGCCCGCCTCATGCCACCACTGAGAGCTACTGCAGGCAGAGGCGCCAAGCGAGGTCACCGCTTCCCGTGAACCACTCGAAAGCATTTGTCGACCCAAGCTTAATCTCCACTGCGACACCGCCCAAGACGCACTGAGCCCCAACGGCGGCACAAACTGCAGCACTCGGGTACATGTCCAGATTGACTTTGAGATTGCCACAAGCACCCCGCGATGCAAGTCAAACCTGCCAATTTGTTTGGGGCTGCGGCGGCTGGTAGTTCGGAACCAATGTCATGGACTTGCGGTCAGCGGCTCGTACCAACGTCTCAACCTTCCCGTTCCACGGGCGGCGCTCCGGTCTCGTGTCTCAAGACCCATAGTACGCGCAATCTTCAATCTCTTCCAAGTCATGCCTCAAGCATGTGCAGCGCGAGTGGCTGGTTGAATTCTTCTTGTTGTGCTTCCATGGTCCTCTCAATCTCTGCCATAGGAGATCTTCTGGCGCTTGATGGACTTGCCGTCATCATCCTCCTCTTCTGCCACCTTCTTCTTCTTACTTCCTCCGCCGCCCTTGATCATGCCATTTGTGGGCTGACTGGACTCGCGAGTAGGGAAGGACGATGTCGGAGTTGCTGCGTGTGGGGTCGTCTGCGCGGACCCCGGGGTAGAGGATTCTCTTAGGAAGTTCGCTGAACTACGGCTGAATATCCTATCCACTTCGCTCACAGGAGCCCTTCGCCGCGTCGCAGTACCGGCGCCGCCGGCTGTGGTCGTGGTCGCTGCGCCCTTGATGTAGTTGTCAAAGCCCTTGACAATGTTGCCAGCGCCGGTGGTCTCTTCGAGGTAGGTTGTTTCGTGCTTGAGGATCTTGTCTTCGAGAAGCAGCTGCATAGCATCATCAGCTTGATCCCCCCGGTACGATGTCTCCAAGAGCACCCACCAAGTTGTTGTCTATGGTCCTTTTCTTTTGCAGTGATTCGCGGAGGTCGCGTCGCAGTCGCTCGTAGTAAGGCATGCCGCGGGAGCCATCGTTTGACGCGTCTTTCGCGCTGCCTGGAGGCGCGTTTTCGGCCATTGTTGGTCCTGAAATGCTTCCCTTTCGCTGGCTGGTAGGTAGGCAGACGGTATAGCAATAGTCAGTATTGTGTATGCTCAGACTGCACGTCGGCGGCTTCTTTGACGTTCGGCGCATGGTAGGTGCCAAACGCGGAGGCTAGTGAGTCTTGGCGCGCTCTGGCCCATCTCTAGCAAACGACGACTTCATTATCTGAGAATCGCAGCCTCACACTCCATCACAAAGACTCCTGCTGCGCCTGCAAGCCATTATTCGTCGCGAATACGGCCATACCCCGAAACACCCGCCTTCACACTTCCAATAGCGATCCCCTCCGACGCCGACATTTCCACCTTCACCATGGCCATGGACGCCAAAGAGATCGAACTCCGCGGAAAGGCGATCACGAAGGCTATGCAGGAGAGTGAGCCTAGTTCTTCTTTGCTCAAGCTTCTCGGAGACCTCAAGACAGGCGTCCATGCGACCGAGGACCTGTTGCGACAGACGCGAATAGGTGTCACGATCAACCGCCTGCGCACGCATAAAGACCCCGCAGTACAAAGACTTGCCTCAGAACTGGTGTCAAAATGGAGGGACGAGGTCAAGAAAGGCGGCGCAAAGAAGGGCACACCATCAAAGGTCGCGAACGGAAGCGCATCGCCTGCGCCCCCGCCATCAGGCACCGCGTCTCCAGCGCCCGCGCAACAGAAGAAGAAGCACGATGTCGCACCAGATAAGCGCAACCACAAGACAGACAAAGTCAAGTATCAAGTCACGGGACAAGAAGCGCGCGACAACTGCGTCAGGCTAATGTACGACGGCCTGGCGTTCATGAGCGAAGCGCGTAAGTTGACGCACTTGAGCTTCTGAGACCTTCCGCTAATGCGTGCATAGTCCCAGACGAGATTCTTGCTGTCGCAAAGCAAGTCGAAGCCGCAGCATATGCCAACGCCGGCAGCGTCAACGATGCATACAAGAACAAGATTCGATCGCTCTTCCAAAACCTCAAGAACAAGTCAAATCCCGCCCTGCGGCGGGACGTCCTCCTCGGCAAGATTGCGCCCAAGCGCTTCGTCGTAATGTCCCATGATGAAATGAAATCGGAGGACCGCCTTAAAGAAGAGGCGAAGATCAAAAAGGAGAACATGAACCAGGCCATGGTTGCCCAGGTTGAGAAGAGTATATCAAAGGAGTTCCAGTGCGGAAAGTGCAAGCAGAAGAAGGTGGCATACAGCCAGGCGCAAACTAGAAGTGCTGATGAGCCGATGACGACGTTCTGCGAGTGCATGAACTGCGGTAATCGGTGGAAGTTCTCTTGAAGAGGGCACTGTGCGCGGGAAGGTTCAACTTTTCATGGTGGTGTGTAAGATTTTGGAGTTTAGCAAAATTTGAAAGCGGGTGGGCGTTGCTTCATGGGCATGCAAGAGGCGTCGGTGTGCGCTGCATCTTGCTTTTTTCTTTTAGTATAGCTACGGCTGTGCTGCGATGCATACATTTGCATGTGTCGCTTTCTAAAGTCACACAATGAGCCTGAGACTTTTGGCATTTCGGGGCTCCAAATCATAATGTATTTGCTAGACTTGTTGAGCAATTCCCGTGTCCTATGCTGACGCTGCAAAGTTGCCATGTCCCTGACATGGTGCCCTCCATCTCAATTTTGGGTGCATCCTGTTAGTCCAAAGCATGACGCGCTGAAGTTGGAAAATGCAAGAAAGGACAGGCTTATATGCACAGGCTGGTGTAAAGCTCGATTAAAAGGTCCCAAAATCGTACAGTGGCTACTCTCCTCTTGCTAGATGGAGGACTCATGCAAGCGTGCAAAAGTAAGTAACTATTGGTCACACCCTCTTGGAAGCCATCATCTCAGGCATCCCGAGCAAAACATAGCTGGCATACCCTCAGACGGCGATGCGTTCAAGCGCGTACATAGATGCTTGACCGTTTCGAGACCGCGGGCTTCTCCACATCCCATCTGTCTTGTGTCAGTACGCATTTATAGGGAATAAAATACTTTTGTCAACGTACTTTCCCCTGAATTCAGACCACTCCTCTTGTGTTCTTTCAAACGTGATCTTCACGTTTCTACCAGCAAGCAAGATGCGGAGCTGGTCGCGCACATTACTCTCACACATCTCGACATGATCATTCCCCCAATAGCGCCCAAACACGAGGATGTTGATATGCCGCAAGGATGGCAGGAACCCAAGCGTAAATCGACCATGTCTGCGATCTGTGGCGACCTTCTCGATAGGCACAGTATACGGTAGGTGCAATCCTAGCGTACGACCGACCTCAAGCTGGATCTTCACAATCTGCGCGCGTTGAAAGTCTTTCATGTTTTTGAGGTCGTTTTTGACGTTCCCAAGATGACCAAATGTGAACGTATTTACCTTGTAAGGCAGAAACGCACAGTCCGAGTATACTTGCCGACTCACGCAGAGGAAGTTGATGTCCTTCGAAGACTCTGCTGTAGGTGGCCGTGGAAATCGGCTCTCCTGGTATGGGCCGTAGACGTCCTTGGCCCAGCCAATTCGAAGCAGCTTGCCTCCAAGAACGAACTCCCAGATACGCGTGCGTATTTCGGGCGGTAGGCGTAGCAAAGGTGAGTTCTGGTTGCTTCTGACTCTGTACTGTATCAGTATGTGGTATGTGACTCGAATCATATCACCTACAGCTCCTTCTCTCCACCTTTGGGCTTAACATTGAGAGCGCCACCCCGAAATCGATGGAACCCGCAGGCTGGTCGTTTGGCTATGCGTGCCTTGTTGTCCTTCACTACTGTCTTCGTGGACTTTGAGGCAGCTGCTTTTTTTAGGCCTGCCATGGTGTCGTGTAAGAGTACTGTTGTTCCCTCGAAGATTCGCTTGATTGTCGATTTTGTAGTTGAGGCTCTTATCGATGTTGTGGTAGAGTGTCGATCCCAATTGGTCGTCGAGGTGAGGGTAAAGAGGGCTGAAGGGTGAGCTTTAATAGAGGATGGAGTGAGCGAGATGTTTCATCGCAGATTGCGTTTTCAAGAATCTTGCTCAAGTAAAGGCACATACAGAGGTGAATACTGAAACTACGCTGGGGAGGCGATGGGTACAAGATCTGTTTGAGGCACTCATCGTTGAACTTCTGTATGAGACAAGACCCGGCGAAGAAAAACCTAGAAACAGTAGGGCTTCAAAGCTCGAGCTAGTTTAGCTATTCAAAATGAACACCAGTCTGCTATAAATTCGAGGCGGGGTACATCCATGAGCCATGTATAGTCAGCCGAAAGCGCTACGACCATGTGATAGAAGCCTTCGATGAAAACATCTTTCCCTGGGCCCTTCTCCATAACCGCATCTGCCAGGAAAATAACACCAGATCATCCCGCCTTGTCGAGTGTCCATATCATAGTATGAGGCTGGAAGAATTTCAAGGAGTCCGGAATGTAGACCGCTGTTCGTATGTTAACGTAAAGTCGCAAGACAACGGTCATGTGCCGTGACTGACCTAATCGAACTGATGAATCTCGAAGGAGACCGTTGCTGTCTCGCGGACCCTGTTCATGTACTCCCTGATAATTTTTGCTTCTGTTGGTTCGATATGATCGTAAACCTCAACGACCAGTCTCTTGAGCTTGAGCAACTGGGAGGTTGCCGCCAGTGAATATGGCAGTTGCTCATATCCGATATGGTCAACGTAGGAACTGTAGTTGAGGAATGTCATGCCCCATTTCGATGCAATCCGGATTGTAGCTACTGCATCTTGATGTCCTGGTAGGAGTTGATCAATCCAATTCATGTTTTCTCCCACGAGAATTCGGAAATCGTTCGAGGTCAAGGGTAGAAGGCAAGTCTCAGCATAAATGCTGCGGCATGTCGAAAGAAGTGACAGGAAGTTATGAGGAACCTGCGCCGCTGTTTGCCGATAGAAGCGGCGTCGGCCTCTCTTCTTCGGCCAGAATACGCGAATGATGTCGAACACTTGGCCGCCCAGAACATATCCCCAGATCTGGTTCCTGATCTCTGCAGGAAGACTGAGAAGTGGCGTTTGCGCGTTCTTCTTGATACTAAGTTTTGTCAGCTACAACCTGTGAGACAAATCGTCTTCTCAAACACTTACGTCGGTACATACTTTCCCGCCTTGCGATCAACATTCAGCAGACCATTCTCAAGCTTCCGGACAGGGCCCGAGGTTTTCTTCGGCTTGCTGACGCGCGATCCCTGGACATTGTCTTTGACCGCCAAACCGTTCGTCGATTTGATTGGAGCCATGGTGGAGGTGGTCGGGTAGAGAGTAAAGAAGAGAGAGGGCGAGTTCAGGTTTATAAACAGAAGCTGTCTTTAGATCGGCAGAGCGATGGTGTCTCATGCTCATGGATCATTGCTCACACTTCATCATTCGACACTCACCTCCTGCCTCACCTCATTGCGGGGGCTCGCTGCTATGCAGAGGTGAAGATGAACCAAATATATCGAAAATGACATGACATTGTGCCTCCTCAGGGCCAGTCATGTACTCATTATTGGGGTCATTAAGAGGCATAATTCTGTAGCAGCATGGTTGCTTCAAACCTGACTGTCACGAGTTGAGGAAGCTGAAAGCGATATCACGTAGCATTAGACAAAGAGGTATCTTGTGATATCTCATATGCATGACCATTCTTTGATTTGAGAAAATATTAAAGAACATGAATGCCTCCGGTGGGTTTAATCTAGTGTCAATCATCAGAGAAGAATGCAATCCTCAGATAGCAAAACGTGAAACCTCCTTGCTGTGAGAATACATCGTGAGTGTGCCTTGGATACCCCCAGCGACCTTTAAAATGAATGATATATCTCGCCCAGAGTGCTGTCGCCTCCAGGCTCAGTCTTCCCATATGAAGCCACACTCGTAGTCAATTCTGTGACTTCGATTAAACGGAGAATCAGCCGATTTAGATGTTCGGACAGTATTGGCGTTGCAAATACCAGAATCTGATCGTTCCCTCGGCTCCGAACCTCAATCAAGTTGAAGATGTGCCCAGGATATCGCGACCTTCACATCCTTGCCGCTGGCCGCCAGTAAGCCCTCTAGCATCTTTCCACTAGACGCGAACAAGGTGCGGAGAGTTTTCTCGTCATCGTTCATGAAGCTGGTAATGATCAATTCCAGATTGATATGGCGAAGCAATGGTAGTTCCTGAAATATCCAGTCGCTGGGCTTCTCAAAGACGTACGCGGAAATCTTCAAATAGCTTGAGAGCCGAATCAAGCACGTAGAGAGGTCGATCCTAATGATATTGTTGCGGTATATCGGTCGAATTGTGCTGAGCCACGACTTCAATGTGCTTGGGCGATTGCTCGAGAAGGTGTTGAGGGAGAAGGGCAGCATTGCTGTTTCTGCGTACAGCTGGCGAGAGACAGAGAGCAATGCTAGCGCGTTCTGTGACTTCCACTTGTTGATGATCGTCTTAGTGTCTTCGTCTCTATGAAGCACATAAGTGTTTCCACCGAGCGCGAAGTTGTAGATGCGATTTCGGATCTCAGGTGGCATCTTTAGTAGTGGCGAGTCGCGCTGATTCTGAATCACACTGTCTGCATTAGTACTTGGCTTTGCAAAGATAGGCCGCAACTTACAGCTTGAAAAACTTGCCAGTTTTGCGCTCGACATCGAGCAAGCCATTCTCAAATCGGCGCACTCTCTTGTACCTACGCTTCGTGATTCTAGCATCAGGCGACACCAAGCTCAAGGTCGTCGTAGTGTTCGTGTCTCTGTCGCTTGACTTTTGAGGCGCCATGGTGATATATCCTGTCGATACCTCAGTCTCAAGCCACGGAATGTAGAAGAGTTGTGTTCCACTGAGGATCTTAAATACCAAGATGCCACGTGCCGAGCGGATAGCAGGTAAAGGTGAGGCACGTCGAGCTTGCACAATGTAAAGGGAGCTAGAGGTTTGCCCGAGTAAGAGAGCTCATGTTTCATGACAGGAAACATCAAGAAATTATCTCATTGTACACAAGAAAATAGCGCCCAATTCGGGTCGCTCACATGAGAGCGCAAAATGAATCTGCAATTTCGAGAGACTGTGTTGAAGTTGCTGACGTGTGTGAGGGCGTCCAGGATCTACCAATTGGAGGTTTCAAGGTGCAGGTCTTCAAATGGGACTGGTGCTCTGGGTTTGCTTGTTGAAGCTGGTTCTGTATGCCGAGAGAAGCTTTTGTGACTAGGACATACAAACGACCGAGTTCACGTAATCAAGAAAACAACCCTTGCGATAAGACCCGAAGGTACAGCTGACTCAATTTCGGGGAGCATGACTATTCATGTAGCATTCGGTAAGTCTTGACTATCATGTAAAAAGAGGCAGAAGACATGATAGAGTAAGCCTGAGTATCGTAATGTGCAGTACACAAGTCCTCCTTCCTCAGATATGAAAATGAGCAACGCAGAATGGAAAGCAAACATGCTTAGTGAACAGATGAAGCCGGCTGTAAGATTGTCTGCGACATGCAGTACACTCGAGGACAGGAACCTCATGACTAGGTACACTTCCACGTGCGAAGGTACTGCCCAGCTAATCTTGGGCCGTGGTTGCTGGCCGGGAACGCCATCTATATCTCAGTCAGTACTTTTGTAAACTCAGACACAGAAAGCATTGTCGAGTCACTCACTCATTGTCGTACTCCGACAAAGTGCTCTCAAGCCTGTCGATGATGAGATCATAACCTCTCGAGCGCATGTCACTCTCCACTTTGGAGCGTAGGCGGTTTGCAAAGTCCTCGAAGGGCATTACAGACGAATGAGTGAATTTGAAGACACAAACTCGGATTCGTCGTAGGTTCGGTAGTAATCTGGCGAAGCCCATGGCTGGCTTAGTCCCATGAAGCCAAGACGCCGAGAATCTGTCGATACTGTAGCTACTGCTTCCTGAGAACTCGAAACGGATTTGGCTGATGTGGCTACGCTGATGTGCTCGAAACCGCCTGAGAGCTGTGCCGAACGCCTCCATCCAGTAATATGGTGTCGCGAACGTATTCAGGCTGTAGGGCAGCGTGGAAACCTCCAGGTGCACCTGTCGACAAACCTGAAGCATCGACATGGCGTTTTTCGCGTTCCGTGGCCCGTTCCTCAAGAAGCTCTTCGGTGGACTACCCACGTAATGCTGGCGGAAGATCATACCTCCAAGCACAAGCTTCCAGATATGGTTACGAATCTCCGGAGGCAGCCGCAAAAGTGGAGAGTTCTGATTGCTCTTCACCCTGAATACAAGTCAACAATCGTCTCAACTTGTACGGCCAGCGAGCCATCGTAGTTGCACCGAGCCCACCTGCTCCTGATCTACTTACAGCGCTAGCTCATTCCCTTTCGGCGCGACATTTAGCATGCCATTCTTGAACGTATGGTATCCCCGAGCAGGTCGCTTTGCGGCTCGATCCTCACTCGGCGTCTTGGGAGCAGGGCGTTTGGCCGGTTTATTGTCATCTTGCTTGACTGGAGCTGCTGAACCTTGCGTAGTCGCGCTCGCACGGGTACGCGGCGCCATGTTGATTGATGGCTGGTGGCTGATGGTTGATGGTGTTGGGGCTAGGGTGTGTGCAAGAGAGAAAGAAGGTGAGTTAGGAGGCGCTACAAAAACAGGCAGGAGCGGAGAGCGTTTGCGCCTTTGCTCTCGAGATTTCAGTGCGGGACCACAATCGCACTGGCAATGGCAGCAGGAAGTGAGAGGGGCGCGAAGTTATTCCAGGCAGTCGCGTCAACGCTAGTTAGATACCTGATTCACGAGAACGTGGCAATATCTTGGATGTTCATACTGTTCATTACTACAATCTCGCTCGCTCATTGTGGCTAGATCCCTTTCACCGAGCACCGGTAGCTCAACCGAACTCGGACTGTTCCTAGCGTACATCCTGACTCTTGTCAGCGTTTTGAACGTTTGTAACAGTAAGTGTATGTGGCAAATGTGCGTAAGCGCTCAGAGAGAAGATCTTTTACTCGGCATTGACAGCAGCAGACGATTCGAAGTATCGGACCGCAAGCAGCCCTTCAACCCCGCCTCAAGCCTGACACCGTCTCCGACTAAGGATGACGATAACGATGTTTTCATCATTGCATGTGATGTGCTGGGGAACAAATTTGGGGGACGTACCGTGGATGCATCGAGTTTGCCGTGCTTGTAATCCCTCACCAGCTTTACATGGAACCATGCAGCACGACAGTGCCAAATACCACGCCGCAATGGGTAGACGATTCTTCTTCAGTAATCCAATTCCTGGGTATCATCCTTTTGCACGTCCGGACCTTTCGCTTGGTGCCACGGATCCCACTCGTCGCTCTCCTCGTCCTCGTCCTCGTCGCGACGCGTCTTCTGTGCTCGCTCCTTTTCCCTCTTCATCATTTGCTTCTTGGCCCTGTAGTTGTCCCGGTGCCTCTTGTTTCTCGCCTTGGTTCTTGGGCTACTGGTAGCCCACTGCTGCGTCTTGAGCTTTTCAACGCGACCCGACTGCACTTTATCGATTGGTGCTGTTGAGGGCTTGGCGCTGTCGCGAGGCGGTTCGGGCTCGGCTTCTCCTTCTTCAGAGAGCTCGCCTTCCTCTCTTCGTTGCCGGCGCTTGCGGAGGATAGCCTGGATCTCAGAGTGTCTGAACATGGCAATCTGCTCGTCGGTGAGGGTGCGCTTGGTGCCATCGGGGTAGTAGCCCAGTCCATCGTCTTCCTCTTCGTACGCTTCTTCAGAAGCGCCCTGTTCGACGCCGTGAAGGAAGTTTTCTGGTATTGGCGCGTGCGGGAAATGCTTTGCGTGAAATGCGCAGAGGTCATCCTAGTATTATTAGAGTTGTGCTGTTCGTTGACGATGTGCAGACTCACCACCGTGACGATAGGAATATTGAATGCCATCTTTGTGTGACCAGGTCGAGTGCGTGTGCTCGAATAGAGCCCTGCAGGGCGGGGTTCACATTTGCGAAAACATGGTGAAGATGTGAACTCAGAAGATCGCGGAAGTTTATCAGGCGCCTGCCGATCGTTCGCGCGGTCACGAGGGCTTGGCTTCACCGGGCAGTATGACGTCTCCCCGCATCGTCTTCAAATGGCGCAACACATGAACACATACAACAGCACATGTAACGGGATCCCTATCCAACCATGAGAACCGCATCAATAGTCGCATATCCCCTAGCAAGCGTCTGCCTCTTCCTCGCCTGCTCCGCCACACCCCGTCCGTTCGATACCATACGGAGGTCCTTCGAAGTACTCAGCGAGCAGTCACCATTGCACGATTTGATCATGCCTCCGACGGGCGAAGTCTCAACTGGTGTGATCATCTCCGATGTCATCGGGAAGACGCAGAACATTGCCATCTTCAGCGGTCTGACACGGGACACTGACGACGTAGCCAAACGACTGGACAACGCTGGACAGAACGCAACTGTATTGGCACCAGACAACAGCGTGATGCGCGGCTTGAAGAGGAAGCCTTGGGAAGAGCCAGAAGACTACGACAGTTTCGGCGCAAATGCATACGAGGGAAGCGCAGGAGAAGATCGGGCGCGCAAGAATCTAGAGCGCTTCGTGCAAAGACACATAGTACCTGAGAGCCCGTGGGAGGAAGGCAAGAAGGTCAAGACACTTGCAGGCAACGAAGTCTGGTGGGAGAGCAAGGATGGCCAAAAGAAGGTAAGTCTTGTGCGTGTGTGTATCTCGCTTCTGCGTAGTCTGCCGGACCCACTGCACAATTTCTATATCCACCACATGCCCAGTCAGGCAGGCAATGGCTATTTTTCAAACCCACATACGGAAGTGCGTACATATACCAGGTAATTTTCGGAAACTGCAACAATTCCGCGGTGAGATGGCCGAGGTTAGTACATTCTACCACCTTCACTCATACAGCATTCTGACAATCACTCAGTTGGTTATGGCGCCAGGTTAAGGTTAATCTTAACATTCTTCCTGGTCACGAAAGTGGCGTGGGTGTAAGTACTCGCTAGACGTTGGTTCGAAACTGGTTTCTAACAATTCTCCAGTCGAGTCCCACTCTCATCAAGCTCTTCGTCCGACTTTAGTCGGGCAACCCAGGATTCTTTTTTGCTGCCCTTCGGAGACAACAAGCAACTTATCCACTTTCGGCAACATTCTGACCCGCAGTTTGAACGTGCGGCGGCGTTTTGTTTTCCCACATCCATCCTTGCATTTGCTCTCTGCTTCGGCGTTCTTTTGATATCACTCTGGTTGTGATCATCTTCAATTGCTGGAACTCAAGCTGACCAATCCACAGATTCAGCCTGGCGATGTCAAGGTCACGAGCATAGCTGACAAAGTCTCAAACGGCGAGGTTTGGATTCTTGGAGGCTCTCTTGCGTAGGCAGGCTTACAGATATGACATTACGACACTTCGGCTGTACATACCATTTTGATGATATGATGTACATTGGCTGTCTTTTCATTCGCGAGTTTGGGAGCATAGAAACACTCCCAACGTTGAGGCCACCAATAGACATCTCTTTAGCTTCACTTATAAGCAAGTTCTTCTAGACCCCGCCTTCGTGTATTGGCTGTTCGTGTGCTTCGTGTTCCGAGCTGTATACTTTTGTAAGCCACTGCGGCCAGGTTCCGAAAGCTAAACTGCGAGCTTTAGCTCTCAGCTCCTCAGCTACAGCTTCTCACCCCCACTTCTCCAGATAAATACATAAACACACATCATGCTACCGCGCAGCGCCGCAACATATTATTCAACGCAAGTCAAGCAAGACCAGCCACCATGAACTTCTCTTCTGGCGACCTAGCAATCTGTGAAACATGCGGCACACAATACGATGTCCCGCTCTCCCATCATCCAAGTAGCTGTCGCATCTGCGATGTGTGTGACATCATACTCCAGCTCTCTCCAACAGCGCCACTAACACCCCCAGGACCCACGTCAATACGTCCCAGCTGCAGGCCAAACATGGTCATCCTTGAACGCCGAACAAGGTCTCCAGAAGAACACCTTCGAAACCGACGCCAAAGACAATCGCATCCACTACATAACCACCAAACCCCTCTCGCCATCCGAACTCCCAGCATCCCTCGCTTCATCCAGCACCACGCGCAAACAACTCGGCATCGGCGAGCGCGCAATCCTAATCCAAACCAACCAAGGAAATGTCCTCTGGGACCTCATCGCATTCATCGACCCCTCGACGATTGACTTCATCAACAGCAAAGGCGGATTGAAAGCCATTGTCATTTCCCATCCGCATTTCTACACCACGCATCTCGAGTGGGCCCGGATCTTCAAGTGTCCGATATACGTGAGCAAAGATGACGCCGAGTGGTTGAATCGCGAGGACACGGTGGGAGTGAGGAAGTGGATTTCAGGATCGCAGGAGATTGGCGAAGTCCAGGGTGAAGTGCGCGCGATTCAGTGCGGAGGACATTTCGATGGGAGTTTGGTGTTACTGTGGGAGAAGGAGAAGAGATTGTTCATCGCGGATACCATGATGAGTGTGCCGGTGAGTTTTTAGGAACCCATTTGCGAACGTGATTGGATGGATAGTTGAGATGATGCTGATACGATGCAGTCTGGGTTCTACCACAAGGATCGCCTGCCAGGAACGGTCAGCTACTCGTTTCAGTGGTCGTATCCAAATTGTGAGTACTGTGATGTGTCGGAGGCTTCAGTGACGAGCTAATGGTTGAAGTGATCCCCCTTCCTCCAGCCAAAATCCATGGCATCTGGAAAGCCATCAAGCCGTACGAATTCGACACAACTTACGGAGCCTTTCCAGGTCAGAATGTCACACGAGCGGACCTCAAGAAACAAGTCCTGGAAAGTATGAAGATATTCTGCAAGGTCGGTGGACATGAGACGGCAGCTGTATACAACGAGTCCATTTGAAGCGTGGACGAATGCATTGGTATTACCATGTCACCTATGACGAGACATAATGTAGTCAACGAGTACAATCTTAATTGCTGCGCCAATTTTTACTTCACGAATAGCTTCAGTCCTGAAGCGCGCCAGAGCATCGAATTGCGCTCCACCCAAGGACGCACGTGTCAAGGAACTCTCCAATCTCGTGCTAGAAATGCTCGCTGAGCGATATATACATGTACAGGGTCGTAAGGACTCGCGAGCCAAAATGGGAGCTCCAGAGAACCTCACAAAAAGTCTTAGACTGCCTCCTCCTGTCCAATTGTATTGTGTGCAAATACCCCTTCGCCGTCCAAAACTGACCGTGAAATTAATGAACACCTATAGCCCAGGCACAGCAGAGACGCAGAGTCACTCTAAGACGTAGCGGCAACAGCGGGAGCCGTCGGAGCCTCACTCTCGGTTTTCGGCTCCACAGGGGCTTCTGCACTCGCCTCTGCATCCGCCTTGACTGCAGGCTCGTCCTTGATGACCTCCTTATCCGCTCCAGACATTGCCACGTCGCCATCGGCGTCAGCAGCCTTTGATTCGGTGGTAGGCGCAGCTGGGGTATCTTCCTTCTCTTCCTCTTTCTTCTCAACTGGTGACTCCTGCTTCGGTGGCACTGACTTGGTCTCATCGTCGTCGTGCTTGACACCATTTGTCGCCGGCTCGACAGAAGCAGTGGCGGGTTCAGAGTCAGCAGCTAGAGCACCATTCCACTTAGTGAGCAGATCATTCGACCGCTGCTTGAATGCATACTCCTCCTCTTTGGGAATTGTGTTCAACTTGATGATCGCCTTCAGCACCTTGTGAACCTTGGTCTTCTTGATGACGTCTGCTTCAAGATCTTCGTGAGCCTCAAGCTGCTTGAGGTAGTCCGACATGTTCGCCATGTCCTCATCCTTGGGCGCTTGATCACGAGAGAGAAATCCCTTCTGTAGACGGTGGCGTAGGTAGAGGACTTGCTTTTCGCGCTTTTGTAGTCGCTCCTCCTCAGTCATGGGTGGTTCTTCAGGCTGCGCAGGCTCGGCCTCTTCGCTCGCCTTCTTCTTCGATTTGGGTTCCTTTTTGGGTTTCGCTGCTGAGCCATCCTTGGGCGTCTTAGTCGTGAGCTTGAGCTTCGTCTTTGGAGTCTTTGCAGGCTGTCAGCGGGTTAGTGGTCGCGCAACACTCGAATGGTCTCCTACGAACCTTCTCATTCTCGCCGTCGCTCTCGTCAGTCTTCTTGCGCTTCTTGGTGCCCTTGGCCTTCTTGGTGCCTGTAGCCGTGGCGTCGTCACCAGCGTCTCCCATCTCCACGTCATCGGAATCCGCAGCCGCCACACTCTTGCGCTTCGCGGATTTTTCGGCCTTTTCTTTCTTCTCGATCTCTTTCAACTCTCGCTGTTCTGCATCGACTGCCATAGCAGTCTCGTGCGCCTGCAAAACCTCCTTAAAGTGGGCTAGGTCATGACCTTCTGCGGCAATCTGATATGCCTCCCACAGGGCTTTGTTCTTCTTGTTCTGATTGCCTGATTCGACATCCTTCTTCACGTCTTCGAGATCGAAAGTAAGCAATTCCGTGTTGACTTGCCATGCGCTATATCAAGTTAGATGAAGTAAGTGTGAGCCATATTGCAGCGTCACTTACAATTCATTGGTGCCCAGGAACATGACCGGGTACCGCCGATCTTTCGCATTTTTGCCTCCTTCCAAAAAGTCATCGCGGTAAGTACCGTCGATGCGTTTGGCGCTGACCGGGCGCTTGCTCAGCAGAGACTCTGGGAGCATCTCTTCGTCGCAGATGATCACCGGCCAAGGCTGGTACCCTCGCATAGCGACCATGTACATCTCGCCCGGCGACACATTCAGACGGAGCTCTGGTGCCTTCTTTTTGCCCTTTGCGGGCGTCTTCTTCTTATGTTCTGGTATTCCAGCCCCAGACTTCCGCTTCCCATTGTTTGCCTTCTTGGCGGCAGGGGTACCGTTCGTCGCAGGCGCGTCGGCACTGGGTTCTGTTACAGGCGCGGTGTCTGAGGGTAGAGTAAGCTCCTGTGCAAAGTGTACCGAGCCTCTAACCGAGGGTATTGGGCTGGGGTGTTGACTTCGTCACTTACCTGCGTCATTATTCGCTGCTTCTGCCTCGGGTTCACCATTGGTTGCAGGAGCGTCGGCGGGGGCCTCTGGTGCAACATCGTCTTTCTGAGCATCGTCGACTTGAGGAACTGATGGTGGTCGCGTTAGCTCTCTGCACGCACATTGCGCGTGGGGGCACTCACCTTCAGCGACACCTGAGGTGGCTATGACCCCATCCTCTGCTGGCTTTGCCTCAGCGACGGCGGGCTCTGTGACAGGCTCTGCGACACGCGTAGTCTCCTCGACCGATGTGGTGGCATCCACCGCAGTGGGTGCGTCAGCCATTGTTCGGCTTCGGGTGTGCTTATTGTGTGGCACGGAGCGTGGTCGACGCGTAAGGGAGGCGCGAAAGTCGCGAAATGCCTCGCGGAAATGTCAAGCACAATGGCACTGACGCGTGGATGATGATCGACCACGGGTGTTGATGTCGGTGTGGTGGTGGTTGATGGTGTGGGCTGTGGGCAATCGGTGAGGATGGAAAGTGGGCGATGAAATCGGGTCGGGGAGGCAGCTCTTTAGATTTCTCTGGTGCCAAGACTCTGTCCTCAACGCCCGCGATGCTGACTTGCCGTTCGCCGACAAAGTCGAGGTGATTTACGAGCGATATAAGAGCCGTAGACGCGGGTGGGCTTTGTTGCAGCGATCGTGTAATAGCGATATGGTGCCTTTGTGCGTGGTTTGTTGGTCGTGCCTTCCAAGGTTTGGCGCGATGCGACAGGCACGGGCCTACGAGTACAGAGCGCGCCCTCTGACCACCAACGTGAGCTGTACCAACTATACTCGCGGCATGCCGCGACCGCACGGGATAAGTCTCGTCCTTGACCTGAGAGTTGCCTTGTATTTGCTTTTGGGTGTGCGGTCTCGTGCAACAGCTGCCGAGAGCGGTTCGTCGGCTGTGTAGATAAGCCGCTAACAATGAGCAAGACCGCGCCCCCGAGGTAGACACCCTGAACACGCAATGAGCGCACGTTCGACTCCTTCTCTTGCAACTGATATCTGGGTGATTCTATCGTGCCCGTGGGCTTGCTGCACTGTCCGGTTAGCTTTGTGATTCTCGTGTTTGACGAAAGCGTGCACCAAGTAAGTGGCAGTGGCAACTAGTAAGACTGCTGAGCTGCGGGGTTTCGGAAACCCTCGTCAACGGCTTGCCAGGGATTCAAATTTTAGCTACTATTGGTTTTGGTCAGCTCCAGCTCGGTGAATGTAGTTTGCGTGCTCAGAACATACTGTATTCTATATTCCTGCTTCTCCTGCACCTTGTGCTAATTGCGAAGTCTTCCAAAGTACTATCGCCCGTTGCACGAACCTTGCACATTCAGCAAGATGTGACCATTTGCGCGATTCTCGTTGGGTTCCTTGCTTGATGCACGACTGGCCGTTCTTATGCCCATATCCTCTCAATGGTCACGTACAACGATTGCTGTACACACGGCCGAAATTTAGTATTGTCGCCCTTTTGATACGCCCCGATCGCCGTGCTCGTTGCAATGATGCACATAGGCTTGAACATCAGGAAGGCCTCCCACGCTCAACATAGCGGACTTGTCGAGCGTGATCCGTATGTAAGCTGGTGGGAAAAACCCACTTTCGGTCCCTCTCATCCTACCCCTCATAATCTGCGGATTTTGAGAAGCGAGAACATAGTCCAGATATGTGTTCCATCTACACAGCTGCTTGTGGAAACGTGTGCGGTTTTATTGTGCTCGTGGCGCTGGTGACGAATGGAGCCGATGGATGACTGTTCTTCGTCTTGGATCGTAGTGTTTCCCATTCCGCAAGAACATCCCCATTGCACTTTTCAACTCGTCCGTCTCGTCTGCCGCAAAGGTTGTTCCCTCCCGGGCAAGCACGGGCATAGACATTCGCTGTCATCGAGCCGATTTAAATTGCGTCTGATGCCTCAAGTGACCGGTCAAACGGTCTGGCTTACCTCCCTCGCATTTTACGCAGAGATGGACCTTCGTAGGGTTCTTGCGACTCGTGTGCCTGACTTCGGCTTCGGCGTCAGAATATATACCAGTCGTAGGGCCTTCTGCGACGATCGCCATTATCGATAAGGTCACCATTGCAGCTGTTCTTAGATCCCGCCAGTGAGTTTCAAGCTCCAAGACCATAGTCCAAAGAAAGTGGAGGTTTGCAATCGATGGAAACGTCTTCGTCCGCAGATCCTAAAGGTTTCGCGAGCATCGCGCAAGTGGGAGTTGCAAGCAATAGACATTATGTCTTCCTAGAATTTTCCGATGAGCTTTCTGCGCATAGTTCCTGCTACAGTATCCGGGTCAACTGCTTCCGACTCCTGCTACTGCATTCGCTGGTCGTTCCATATTATCTAGCCCATATCGCTCCGAGTGGGTGGCGCGCGGGCGTCGCCAAGGGCTCTAATATATCGTTCGTGATGGTTAATGCATCAATTTGGGGGTGAAGCGTTCATCGATGCTCATGTTCGTAGAAGGAGTGGTCGACTGAGTCGATCGAGGGGCATCGGTGTTGCAGGCGGGAGATCGTGCCAGGGAATTCCAACACTGTCTGGAGCTTTAGAATAACCCTTGTGTCTACCGTGTAATGTCGGAATGCGGCGGATTTGGGGTCGATGTCGGGTTGTGGAGGGCAAGCAAGAGAGGTACCACGGCGGTAGGGCTTTCGAGGTTGGAGGCGGTTGTGGTGCCGCTAACCTCCAGGGTCAGCGGCCACACGTGCGGCCGTGGTTTCCGCACATCAGTCCTTCTGTTGAACTTCTGCTATCTTGACATGGTAAAAAAAAGAATGGACAAGTTCCGACCGATGGATTAGTATCTACAATCAAGTCCAACTGAATCCTGTGATATTCTTCAATCCATTCGTTTGTGACAACAGTCAGATGTATTGTTTAAGAATCGTGGAAGCAATCTCCTTTCTAGAAAGTAGGGGACCTTCAAATAGTTAATTCATTTGACCAAATTCTATAGCTACGTAATCCGAATGGTGTAAATGCTGCGCGGCGTTGTAATTTGCTTTTATGTTGGAGGAGATATACGAAGAGGGCGCTGAGTCTGAGCTGCTGTATGTAGCCATCAAAACGAAGAGGACAAATCCGCGCAGGACTAAGGTTTCGGCTGCAATTTGACTATGACCACTTCCTGTGAATCTAAGTTCGTCTTTGTTTTATACCTATACAGCAGGGTATTCTCGAGGCCTCTCTTGGACCCTTGCGACGCTAACACTTGCCAGTCGCGAACAACTTCACGACCGCCCATCTCTTGAACAACTAATAACAATCGCACAAGTTCATCACTTACCAGCTCCTTCCGCACCATGGCGACCGAAGCTCCCACCGTCAACGGCACACCAAATGGCGACTATCAATCATTATGGGCGAACAAATACCGCGGCGTAAGAAGCTGCCCACATTCCGCAGAGATGCGCAACTGACATTCGCAGGCCACCGTGGAAGATCTTGACCCACCGCCAGCCCTCTCCGTCAAACCCACTGATCCAATATCCTGGGCTCTTATGAGCGGACTTGAACGCGACTATACACACCTTACCGTTACCTCAGAACAAACCCGCGCCCTGCTGGGATACATTAGCATACCGCGCCTGCAAGAACTGCTGAAGGAAGGAAAAGTCAAAGAGAATGACCCAGTCCAGGACGCGATGCACAAGTTCCAGCGTCGCGGCAGACGGTACAAGGTCATCACGACAGAGACACCACTCGAGGAGCTGGAGGAGTTCTTCAGTGGTGGGGTCGATGGCAGTGGGAAGCAGGAGTTTGCCGTAGTCACAGACGCGAGCAGGAAGTTTGTACTGGGCGTTGCTACAAGAGCCGACTTGGAAAATTTCATGAAGAGGAGAGCATGATTGATGAGTTGGTATGGAGGACATTTCTGCTCAGAGCTCGAGTTGCATTGCCAGGCGTTCATGGGAGAGCTCACGGATATGGTGTCACGGGAGGTCTGATTCAACATACCCTCCTGCGTCTACCACGGCGTATCAGAAACTTGTTCTGATAACTGTTCACATTGGGGCGGCAAGCTTCGGCTTCTTTATTCACAATTTCAGTATACAGTCAATGCATTAAGGACCTCCATGGTACGACTATATGTCCTCAAATTTTCTCATGCGAACTCTTTGACGCGGCGCACATCCTGGATGATAATTGCGGCACATTGCCTAGTCTCATTATTTGATGATGCCCCTCCGAAGACCCTGGCGCGAATCTTCACCAAACGTCATTATGGGGCGCTTACAAGGCTGAGCCAAGCCTGGCCTCAACCATTCTCGGCCGCATTCCATGCGGAAGCGCGTCTCCCAGGCTCCCCGCATGCCGATAACGAGGCACCGCCTCCAAGCGCTTTTGATTTAACAAATTCGGGCATTGACATTCCTAGACTCCCCTCCACGAGAGCCGCTGGCATGGTTGCTTTTGTCCTCCGCATGCGCAGTACCCCCGCCACACTTTCCCAAGCATGGCGATCCACACATGTTCGACCTCGATATAATGCATTTGCCGGCGCTCAACAAACGAGATGGTTTGCGCAAAAGAATCAAGAGCCTCGTGTAGGCACTACGACGCCAGTACCTGACGATGCCAATCCGCCGCAACCCAAGACGAAGCCGCCCTTCTACTTTGAAGCTGGATATGCGCTGTTCGCAAAGAGACCCTCGAGGCCGTTTCCACCGCCATTCCTCTCGCTACCGTCTACGAGCTTCTCGGAGCCGCTGAGTACACACAACAAGAGCAGGGACCGCAGACCGAGAGTCAATGGCGAAATAATTAGAGGAGTTACCAACGGCGACGATGCAGTGCTTGTGAGCGACTACTTTATCGGCGCATCCGATGGCGTAGGGGCTTGGGCTACCAGGGAAAAAGGACATGCTGCGTAAGCAATCATGTCCACAGTAATGTTGATCAATTACTAACTCGACTGCAGCCTCTGGTCCCGCCTCCTACTACACTTTTGGGCCCTCGAGACCGAAAAGGCCATCTATTCGCCCACCACCGAACCTGACCCCGTCGCATACCTACAATCCGCGTACGAGCTCACCAAGGAAGCGACTTCCGAACCAAACGAATGGCACGGCACGGCCACCGTATGCGGCGCGCTTCTCAGCTCCGACACCGACAAACCAGACCACCCGCTCCTCTACGTGACGCAAATCGGCGACTCGCAGATCCTCGTCATTCGCCCGAGTAGTAACCAAGTCATATTCAAGACAGAAGAGCAGTGGCATTGGTTCGATTGCCCGAGACAACTAGGCACAAACAGTCCAGATACCCCAAACGACAACGGGGTCATGGATCGCGTGGAGTTGCAAGAAGGGGATGTTGTGCTCGCCATGACGGACGGCGTGGTCGATAATCTATGGGAGCACGAAGTCGTGACCAATGTGCTGGAGAGCATGGAGAAGTGGCGCGGTGAAGAAGGCAAGGATCCTGAGAAACAGACATATGCAGACGGCATGCGTTTTGTGGCGGAGGAACTCGTGAATGCAGCGAGGACGATTGCGCAGGACCCATTTGCGGAGAGTCCGTATATGGAGAAAGCAATTGACGAGGGCTTGTCAATTGAAGGAGGTAAGTCGGCCTACGAGATTGTATGGTGCCTTTCTAATTTGTGATAGGCAAGCTCGACGATATCAGTGTCGTGGCCGCGCAATGCCGGCGACGTGACGGATGAGACGTATGACTCTAAATTGGGCGACATTCTTGTCGAACTCTTGCAAACAGCGAAATGAGCTTATGCGAATCCCTTCAATGGGTCTTGCATGCCTTCGGACCATTAGGCCTATAGCGACACGGCTTGGAGTACAGCATGTGTGCTGCATTGCTCTGATCTGGCCACGAGCGCTCCCCGCCATCGCCATCCCGGCTCGTTGCCTGAACTCAATACAGCGATCTCACAGGAAGCATTAATGTTCTGGTTGACGTAATCGCCGTCCGCGTCCTTCCTCGCAACACAGCCGGGTGTTGTCGCAATAATCGTATTTGCTGCAAGATGAACACCCGTCGCTCCTCCACAACTACGCAATACGACCGGCACGGTAGAGCAATCGGTGCTCAGCACGATAGCATGCACAAGCACGACACTTTACAAAGGTCACGGAAGGATGCAATAAGGTGGTCATTGTTGTTAATGATGAAGTATATTGGAGATGAATGTCTACTGTACATACGCCAGAGGAGGATGTTGATTGATCGCAGATACAGTCGCCTTCTTGTATGGGAAAAGCGAGAATGAAGATATTGTCGCGGTGGGCCATTGTAGCAGCCTTATAGCTGAGGATTCTGGCGAATATGGCAGCATGGCAGTGTCGACTCAATAAATGATGTTCTGGGGCTATAGTCCTGAACAAGATCTTCACACTTCCGTCATAGTTGAGCAGAGCGCCCATGGTCGAAGACATGCGTTATTGCCTTTAAGCTGGTGATCCGGACAGCGACCGCGTGACTTTGCGTTTCGCTTTGCCAGTCCTGCTTCGTGATCTGGATCTACTCACCGATACCGATCGCTTGCGTTTCTTGAGCTCAGCTCGCGAGTCGACAGAGGAGGAGCGTCTCCGTCGACGATCTCTTACGGGGCTTCGCGAGCTACTTGGGGACCTGCGACGACGACGCGGTGTGGTCCTTGACCTCGATCTCGACGTTCTGGGCGGTGGTGAGCTCGACTTGCCTTTTTCTATCGGGGAAACAGATCGTGAGGTATGTTTGGGTAACCTTCTGCTATCATGGCTCGGCGACCAAGACTTGTCTCTCCTCCGCCGTGGTGGCGGAGACTTTGAGCGAGAGGGCGAACGTCGCGCGCGACGAGGCGGCGGTGAACGAGATCGAGATGATGACGGCGATCTCCGTACGCGACGGCGTGGCGGGCTTCGGGATCGATCTGAAGACGGTGAGCGTCGAACGCGACGAGGCGGTGGAGAAGCAGAGCGACTGCCCGGCGGAGAGCGGCGGCGCTCACGAGATCGATCACGGCGGCCTCCTCGACCGCGGCCACGATCTCGTCCACCACTTGGGACATATATATCTCGCTCGCGACGTGGTGGTGGTGATCTTCTTCTCCTATGTCGAGTTAGCGACCCTTCGGGTTCGACGTAAGAGGTATCATACGGCGGAGATCTGGAGTCTCGACGAGGACCTCCACGATCAAAATCTCTCCCCCTCCCTCTACCCCCTCCTCTACGATCATCGCCACGGAAGCGACCTCCGCGTCCACGCTCAGGTCGGTCGAACCGGTCGGATCTGTTAGGTCGCTCGTTGTTCTCTTCGCGACGGAACGCATCGATCATGTCGTTCTGTGCCTGTCCCTCACGAAGGCGTTGCTCTGCGGCAGCCTTGGATTGCTGTGTCCTGCATTAGTTTCGTTCTCTTGACTAGCCCAGAGCGCCTCACCTGTTCCTGCTGGAGCTCCAGCTTTTTCGCTTCTAGCAGTTCTCGCGGAACTCCCATGGCGCTGTCCTGCGCGCTTAGCATCAAGTCCCATAATTCCTTGCAAAAGGCTGGGGTGTCTTTGTTGAGGAAACCTGTGAGCTGGATTTGGATTTCCTTGATCTTGGGCTGCGACAAGTTAGCTCAGCCACAGCGTAGTAAAGAGGCTGCAGCTTACGAATTGGTTCTGCTCAATGAGGTTGTAGCATGTCTCGACTACGATGTCGTCTTCGTCGCCGAGGATGTCGGTGATCTTGTTGGCGATCCATTTCTTCATCAAGTCAATGTTGACCTTCTTAATGTCGACTTGCTTATCGAACTCTGGTGGGAACTTAGTCGCCCTGAGGCGCTTCTGGTCGATGCTGAGCGCCATGATGTCTACCCGGTAGCGCGATAAATTGCGTGCGGAGTCGGTGCGACGTGTTGATGGGTAAAGGCAAGCTGCGCGTTACAGGTTGGGGAAGCTGCAAGTTGCGGCTCGGCGGGTCGGCAACTGCTCTCCGATTACGTCAATCTCAGGTACGCGAATCGGGTACTCCAGGTTCGCTTCAGTGCCTTCACTCCTTCACCCTGATTTATAACTTGACTTCAAGTTTACTTGATTAAAATGCTGAGCAGAATGTGCGTTACATCCTTTAGTCTTAGAGGCAATGTTTTGTGGTTATCACTTCTCACACGCCCGTCGCAACACCCTTCATGATAGGGATGGAAACAGCCACCTGAGAATAGTGCCTTCTATCCAGCAAAGAAAATGATCTGATAGCAGCTGAGGGATGTCGCAACCTCGGGCCATGTACACTTCACTTCACCACAGCAGCTTACCATCCGCCTCCCCATCATCATTCATCTCGTGCTACCACAATCGTCCGTATTAGCCATCAAAACACTCTTACTCTCTTACATCACTCCCATCTCATCCTCATGGCCGACGCAGAAGCTGCTCCGCCCCCTGCATCGGAGCCACTCCCACCTGTCGACGAAGCACCCATCGAGGACCCGCCCGCTGAGGAGCCTTTTGCAGCTGAACCTGACCCCCCTGCCGAGACGGCGCCGGAACCAGCTCAGGCTGATGAAGTACCTGGCGTTGTCGAAGATGACCCACAGACTGATGCGCTCATCGAGACTGAGCAAGCCATCGAACGCGCAGTTGCAGCCCCAGAAGCTCCTGCTGTAGTCGAACCAGAACCACTTCCAGTGCCAACCATCGAAGAGCCGGCTGCGCCTGAGGGACCAGTCGAGACCGTCCAGCGAGCTGTTGAAGATGTCAAGGAGGACGTCAAGGAGACTGCCGAAGATGTCAAAGAGGAGGCCAAGGAGACGTCTGAAAGTGTCAAAGCAGCTGAGGTCGCTGTACCGGACATCGCTGCTCCCAGCGTTCTGTAAGTCGATGATTTTGAATCATGGCGAGCATTTCTGATGCCCATAAACAGATCGAAGAAGCGCAAGTTCGGCGGCGTCAAGGCCAGAGTCTCCGCCAAAGTCCTGCCCAAGGTGCTTGGTATCGGAGTCCCGAAGGAAGCTGTCCCACTGGTAACATTGCTGCGCAAGAAGAAGAAGGATGGCGAGGACGTTGGCAAACTTGTCAACATGTGTATGCTGGCTCTCGGAGCCTGATGCGGTGTCGCTGGCAGAGTTGACCCGCACATTTCTCTTCTACCCCTCAGCCCTTCTCTCTTGTAACCTATAATCCTCTTGAAACTTGGATGAACATTGAATCCACTACTATTCTTGCAAACTGTGCCCTTTGTCGCTTAACCTCGACGGAGAGTGTGTTGACCTTGTGAAGACCCGTCTGTCTTGGTTGACGTCGTTCGAGAGACTTCTCCACTCTTGAGTCAGCCCAACATAGTCTTGTTCTTGAGGCTTTCATCGTAATCACTGCGAAACGCAGTCGTGTCGATATCACATGTTCATCCATCAAGCTCAACTCCCAACCGCCCTCGCAACACTGCTCCTCGCCTCATCCAACCCCCGATTCAACTTCCCCATCCGATGCGCCTCCTTGACACCATAGTGATACTTGAGCAAATCCTTCGCCCTTTTCAAATCCACGTCGTCTTCTTCGTCCGGTCTGCCAGTGGAAGCTTGAGGTGCGGCTGGATCTGAGGGCGCGGACAGGGTTTGGGCTTGGTCTGGACGCGCGGAGACAAGGGCGAGAGAGGCGGCGGGGTCCTGTGGTCGTAGAATTAGACTGGGTGTGCTAAGGAGATAAGGAAGTAGAAAGGGAGGATAGAAGGGCACATACGCAGACGCGCAACGAGACGAGATCAGAAAGGATTTCCGCGAGGGTGATTGTGTTCTCGTTCCCTTCCGTGTTTTTGCTCTGCGCCATTATGTTCGTTTCGATCTTAAGTTGTATGAAAGCGGGATATCAGGTATGCGATCGCGGATCTGGAAATCTGTGGTTGTTCTCACAATTACATCTCAAGTGACGTCGCCTGTCCGCAACGCGGGATGGAAGCTCTGGCCACCACATCCGTTCACGTCCCCCACATCGGCCACGCTGCCGTAGCGCAGCTCGCTTCGTCAGGGTCCTAGTTCAATCGCCGTTGATTGCCGGGGATATTGCCGGTCCTTTTGAACTTCTTTCGTGTTCTTGGATATACTTAACTCATCCTGCTCTTCAAATTGGTTTGTGGGGACATCATAGAAGATTGGATCAATTGGACGTCATGGCGAGTATACAAGCGATTCGGAATAATTGCCGAAAGGTGAGTTAGTCACGTCTTTTGAGGGTGTGAGAATAGTGGCCGGACGAGGAAGAGTTATATCAAGGTGCAGCAATTGCATCAATGGACCCTGAGATTTGAAAATATGGCGACAAAGTCGGGACGGATGCGACTTCGCGAAGTCGGGCGGGGGGAGCTGAAGGTGTGGAAAGATGTGTAGACAAAGCTAACACGGCGATAGGTCATGTGCATAGGGAGGAACTATGCGTAAGACTATGAGACTATCCCACATAGGTATTGCATGCTAAGCGAGGTGACAGCGATCATATCAAGGAGCTATCTAGTGCGACTCCCAAGCAACCCTTCTTCTTCCTGAAGCCGCCCTCGTCAATTCTCCTGCCAGGTGCTGGCCCCGTATTGCGCCCCCGTGGCGTGACTATGCATTATGAGGTCGAGCTTGGTCTCATCATGGGCAAGACTGTACGAGATCTGCACCCAGAGGACACAAAGGGAGCAATGGATGCTATTGCAGGTATGATTCATTTGTCTAAAGTCGCCAACTACGTCCACATCCCTCACAACAACAAATCCGCTGACATCCGCTACATAGGCTATCTGCTCACCATCGACATGACCGCACGAAACGTGCAAGACGAGGCAAAGAAGAAAGGCCTCCCATGGTCCATCGCGAAAGGTTTCGACACTTTCCTTCCCATCAGCAATCTCATCGCCAAAAGCCGTATCCCCGACCCACAGAACGCCCACATTTGGCTTTCCGTGAATGGTGAAGTGAAACAATCCGACAACACCGAGCTCATGTTGTTCCGCATTCCAAGACAGCTTAGCGATATCAGCAGGGTAATGACTTTGGAGGAAGGCGATATCGTGTTGACGGGCACGCCAAAGGGGGTTGGACCCGTGAAGACTGGCGACATTATGCGTGCGGGGCTGAAAGTGAACGGAGAAGATATTGAGGAGGCCAATCTGGAGGTACCGGTCGAAGATCGTGATGGCCTGTATGAGTTCAAAGAAACATAGAGTTGCAAGCCATGCCTCTGGTCTACCCCAAACGCTTGCATGTCACCAATAGCCGCGTTCCATCGAATCGATGTCCTGTGATAGTGCCATATGTTGGAAGAGACCCTCTATCGTACTGCTCCGTTGGGAACTTGAGCACGCTTCACACCAGTATTGCCTTTGCGTGCGCCTTTGACAGGCGAATGTTGGCCTTTTCGGGATTTGCTAGATTTGACTGGCGAACGAGCGTTCTCTACACGTACTGCCTTGGCCTTTGGCTGGACTTCGGGCGAAAGTGATCCAAACTCGTACACAGGTGTGCTCGGCGCTGCGGGCGCCTTTCCTTTGGGTGTTTTCCGGTTAGGGTGCTGGAATGCTGATCTTGCAGGCGTATGAAGCTCTGGAAGCTCGACTGTAGGTTTGGTTATTTGCGGTGAATGTCGATTAAGTCTGTTTGACCTCCTAGGCGTTGTAGTGGCGAGTTGAGTTGCTTTTTTGGTGGATGGCTTTGCGGAAACGGCTGCATTTGATTCACCGTTGGTGAGCCCATGTCTTCCGCGCGTTGCTTCGACAAACTGGACTGCTTTTTTAGGCGTTGACTGGACTGGGAGTGCTTCATTGGAGACTATTCTGAGGAGCTCATTCGCACCATGCTGTTGTTGCGGGTGAGTTGGAGGCGGCATAAGTGGATCGTTTAATTTTCTCTTCTTCGTTACAGGCTCCTGAGCTTCATGGTCGTTTAAAATTGGGTTGTTCTTCTCGGAAGCTGGGTCTTGAGCATGTACACGTATGGTACCTTTCTTTTGCTTGGCTTGAGAGCGAGTCTCGCGTGGAATCGGGCCACGGTCTGGCACCTTCTTCTTGCGAGGCGTTTGAACGGTTTCTTTGCATGGAGTCTTGCCAGAAATTGGGGCAGACTGTTTTGATTTTGTCTGGCGAGGAGTCTTTGCAGGTAATTTCAACTCCTTCTGGCGAGGAGTTGGAGCTGGATTGTTGGGCTTTTGCTGTTGAGGCCCAGCGGTCAGCACTTCTAGTTTCCGTTTCCCTGGACTCAATATGACGATCAGCTTTGCAGGGGCTTGAGGCTGGACATTCTGTAGTGGAGGCTCCGTGGGGCTTGGAGCCCGCAACGGTTCTGCTGGATTCACTCGATTGACAATCTGGGTGGGCGGAAGCTGGTCGCCAGATGGACGATTTTGGGATGGACCTTGAAATGCTGAAGCCTCAGACTGTCGGCCAATCTCCCGAGATCGCTTAGGATCATGGATGGAAGGTCGCTGCATCATCCTAAACCTCGCCGACAAGTCAGCAGTTCTAGACGATGGCAGCAGCTTGGAGCCAGTAGTCCTACAACAAGTCAGCATTGTCACAACTTCGAGCAATAAGTACCCACGTGTGCGTATCATCAGCTCTTCTATCAGTATGAGGCTGCTCGCGATATGCATGCACACTCTCACTAGGGGTGCCAAAGATTTCATCTTCAGTGTCCGAGTCTTCAACGTGTGGCTGTCTGGACGGCGGCGGCAGTGTACGGCTGGGAGCTTGCCATCTGGCCTCCGTATGTGGCATTCTTGGCTCGATACCCAGGCTCGTCTCAACAGGAGCATTGGAGGCCTGGTACCCTATCGGTGGTGGCGCCATAGGTAGACTCTGGTCTTCGTAGCTGGTCGTACTGGGTGGGCCTATGACTTTGGGCAGTGGCCGCATCATCGTCATTGGGTTGTGTCGATTGGTCAATCCGATGGGAGGTATTTGAGGGTACATGATTTTGCTCGTCTTGCTCGATCTATGGACATCCGGCTGTCGAGAAGGCGATGGTATCATTTGCCTCGGAGCATATTCTGGAATGGCCTTCGCGCGCTGCACGTTAAGTTCCGCATATTGAGTCTGCCGCATGGTCATGAGATTGGCAACATCTCTCTCCAGCTTCTTGATGGTGTTTGCATCATTCATCCTGTCAGTTTCCAGACGCCCAATGCGGGCTGCAAGGATCTCGACCTCACGCGACGCGTCTTTGCTGATTTTATCAATCTCATCATCGACGCTTGAAACCTGCCTTTCGAGTTCGAGCTGCTTCTGCCGCACATTCTTATTCTTCTCAACGAAGATCTTGAACGTCTCGATTTCAGCTTCAGCCCATTTGTCGAATGGTCGGTCATGCTCATCGGACTCGATGGCTTCGACTTTCTTTTCGATGCTTCGGATTCGCGCAGTAGCAGCTTCTGCCGCTTCCGCGATAACTTCAGTGCTTTGTATGCGAGTCTCGTAGTTTTGATGCTGCTTCATAAGCTCGTGGACGCGGCTGTACAGTCGTTTCTGCTCATCGCGTGTCGCCTTGCCCCACAGTAATGCCTCAGCCGCCTCAATAGGCATGCGTGGAGGGCCATGAGAAGCTTGCGAGCTGCTTGGCCTGCTAGGTTGACTCATGGCGGTAGAGAGGCTAATGGTATGCCATATGAGGTGCTTCGAGAGGCGGAAAGTGAGTGACGCCTGGAATTAGTGATGGACCGGAGCTGAAAAGAACGGACGCGCTGAGGTGCTGATGTTGAGGGGAAAAAGGACAGACGATGGTGTTAGGTGAGTGGCCGGGCCAAGTCGAGTGAGGTTTAGTACGCGTGACTGGGTCTGGCAAGGAAGGCACGATGACGGGCGGGTCACCATCTACTGAGGGAACCTCGGAAGATTTTGAGACGCAACGATTGCTTGCAGCATGTGTTTGAAGCAGAGGACAGCTAGTCTCATTTGACTGCTTCACCCGGACTCACCTGGCCAGGAAGTTCAGTGCTTTGATCACGTGCGAAGTAACCATCAGGTGCATAGCTCAGAGCCAACTGAAGTAGCGTCCTCGCTTCTGCTACAATCAGGACCAACAAGCAACGTAACAAGACGACATGACAAGCTTAACTTATGAAGTAATCTCTTTCTTATTTCTTGCTACCTACTCAATCCCTCCACGTCCCATCAGATAGTCCGCTTCGGTCCTTTCGGCGCATCTAGAACCTCGTCTCTCTTCATGATTCTAATCTTAGTATCCTTCTTTGCGCTCTCTGGGTCGCTATCCTCCTCCTTCGGCCGCTCAGCCACACTCTTGTCGAAGCTGCTGGGATCGATGCCAAGTATGCCACCGACATTGTTGCGGTCGCCCGGAACGGAGAATTCCCGGAAAGCATATCTCCACTCGTTCAGGAAGCCTCGTATCGCTTTGCCGACCTTGTCCTTGCCGTTCTTGGAGTGATGACCGGTTCCTGTGATGGCGTAGACTGGGCGGGAGGAGGAGCTATGCTTGAGTAGAATGCCTTCGAGATATGATACTGATTCATCTGGGTGGAGGCCTGATGGAAAGTCAGCCAAGCAAGGTGAGAAGAGTACGATGACGCCAACGTACCATGCAGATCGACATAGAGCTCCCTAGAGCTATCGCTGTCCTTATTTCGGTCTTCGTAAAGAATTCGAGCAGCTTCTCGATGTGCTTCACGCATGAGATTGTTCTCACTTTGACCTCGGAGGCTGAGGGCCTTCGCAGCACGCGAGTCGCTGCGATTCCAAGCTTGCGCCGCACTAACCATAGTTAGTATGTTTCCTAACATCATATTATTTCAATCATACCTCTGCAGAAACTTGTTACGTAAACTGCCGTGCTTGAACGCTTCTGCTCGAGCCTTGAGATACATCTGATTGCCCTTCTCTCCGGTGTCGAGCCAAGGAATATGCTGTGGGGCAGGAATCGCTTGCGCAGCTGCACTGTTCTCGCGGGTACCGTTGAAGCTCTTTGCTGGCCTCAGACCCTTTCGGACAGGAGTTGCGGGCGCCGGGGCTGGGGACATGCGGACGATATCTGCCATGTTGTTCGGAGCTGAAATGTCTTTATGACCATGACCGCCTCGCTTGCCGTGATGTCGCTTTCCAGTCTTCGCAGCAGCAGACCCAAGACTGGGAAAAGCCTCGTTGTCGTCCACAGCGAGTATGGATGGAGTCGCGGCACGGGAAGGTTGGCGGCTGCCAGTGCGTGATTGCGGTCTACTACCGGCTCCGGGAGTGAAAGTTGGAAAGGGGCTAAGACCTGGGGGAGGGCGTGTTGCTCCGCCGGTCAAACCATACAACTGCTCCAGGGTAGTTGTCTCGGATGTGCTGATCTGCGGTGTCCCGAATGGCGACCCATTGGTGTGGAGAGTAGGGAACTCATAGTCAGTCATCTGAAAGTTCGGAATCGCTGACTGCAGGGGTGGAGTTGAGACATCTGAGACGGCCATACGGGCCATCAAAGCTGAAGGGTCGTGAGAGAACAAGCAAGTGTCTCCCGCCAAACAGTTGCCGTTCAAGAAGTACCTTGTACCCGATTAGCACTTGCTTGATAAAGTAGGGATGTAGCAACTCACTTGCAGAGCGTCTTGCTGGTGTCATGGCTGAATCTGCAGTCTGCTCGCGCGCAATGTCCTGTCGACAAGAAGTACTTGCACACAATGTTGCTCTTTTGCTGTCCCGCGGGAGTCGCAGGCCGGAATGTAGGGTTCATGGACTTTCCGACCAAATAACCAGTGTGCTCGTGGCTCGGTGTTGAAACCTGCTGTACATCCAGTTGTTGACCCATCAGCGCAAGAAGAGCGGCACTCAGATCGAACCCGTTAGCTTCAAGAACCTTCTCAAGCTCTTCGTCCGACCGATCGTCCCTAAGAATCGACCGGAGCATATCGTACGGGCCCATGTCCATGGTCTGGGGCTGCACCCACTCAGCTGCGCCGCCGTTGAGTGTGCCGTCCCCGAGCAGAGAGGATTCTGTGCTGCCTGAGTCATCGTTCACCAGCCAATCTACTGAATGGCTGTCAAGGTCACCATATGCATCTGTGTTGGGACTCGTGCCCTCGCTGAACTGGTACGCGCTTAGGCTCGGACTATGAGGGATATGGGGGCTGGAGAAGGCGAGGCGCGGAGATGGTCGCGGAGAGGTAAACGGGGACGCTGTCGATGACTTTGCGCGCGTAAAGGCTGGCGGCACTATGCCAAAGCCCGGCGGCGGATTGATGGTACGGGGCGAATTGTTCACGGGAGTGGACGCACGTTGCTGCCACGGTGCAGGAGAAGGGCGGCGTATGACAGTATGGCGGCTCGGGGGAGGACTACTCGACGAGCTGCCTGCGTCGCGGTAGCGCCAGAGACAGTCGAGGACGATATTCTCCAGCGACTTGCCCGTGAGGTTCGTCTCCTTGCGCATCAGCTCCTCGAGCTTGTCCGTCTTATCCTCCTCGTCCAGCGCGTCGTCCTGCAGCACCGGCAGCGCCTTCTCGTACAGGTCGTCGGCGATCATGGTGGCTGCACACGGCGGAGAAAATGGGGAACAAACGGGCTGGGGGCTACAGGCACGCGGGAGGTATTGTTGTTGTTGCGACTGGGGCGGTCGGGGGTGATTAAGGACTGCGGGTAGTGGCAGAAGAGGGCGGCCGGCGCGTCAGAAATCGAAGCTGCAATGAAGGACTTATTGTCCCGCAGGAACAGCTGCGACACACGCAGGTGCACCAACAGGGCCAAAGGAGTGAATGCTGCGCCGATGGGCAGGCGAATGAAGCTCGCTCGACACTAGTTCCGTGTGGGGATGGCTGCGGGATGTACCAGGAGCCTGATCTCAGTTCCAGGAATCTGGTGGCAGGCTGTGCGGCTGCAGCGACCTACTGTACGGTACTCTAGCAGCGCATTACATCATGCCGGAGACCATGTTATTCGCTGCTGAGCTGTGAGTGCGAGTGCGAGATGGACGATGCGGCCAGAGAAGGGTGCGGTGCCTGCAACTTGGCCTTGTCCCAGACGAGCATTGCATATGCACCCGCTCATCGTTCGCATTGGCTGCCTGGGATGTGAGGCTGAAGTCATGCAACATTGTCTGAGAAAGTACGAGATACGCCCAGAAGGCTGGATAGCTATACAATTATACACTCCATATAGCTCTATACTCAACAAAGACCCTGAGAAAATCTATACCATATGCATTCCCATGACCCCGTCTTCCCTGCCACACATGAGGCGCATGCTCCCGTCTCGGGGTCCGGAACCATGACGAAACCAGCAACTCACACTAGCGCGCGCAGTACACTGTAAGCTCCAACATACCCAGCAACCACGCCGTTTCGTCCCTCTATCCCCTTACAAACATATCCTACGCGATGCCTGCACGGTAATCTTGCCTTCTCACACATCACCACGCCCTTAATCCGCCCTCCCGCCTCGATCCGCGCCACTCCGCCCCAAGCCATGCCCGCCGACGACTACGATGCCCGCGCCCTGGCGCTCCCTCTCTCCGACGAAGAGACGGGCGAAACACCAGTCTGGAGTCGTCGCTCGACATCCTCGTTTCGAAGAAATCCGTCACAACATGGACAGGAGTCGCTGCGGCAGCGCATCATGACCAACTACGACAAGCTGAACCGGCGCGTGCAGGACCAGTACAACAAGCTCACGCCTGTGCAGAAGGTCTTGTTTATAGTCGGCAACATTGCGCTCGCGGTACTGGGGATCTTGTTCTTGATATACAATGAGAAGATCTTTGGGAGTTTATTGCCGGTCGCAAAGAAATGGCGGGATGTAAGAGCCGGATGGTTGATCCTATGGGCTTTGATCTTCACCGTCTCGTTCCCGCCGTTAATAGGGTACTCGTCACTTCTCACTATTGCGGGCTTTGTATATGGCTTTCCAAATGGGTATGTTGTCCTACTACCTCCAACTACATTCGCTAGAACCCAAGTACTGACTCCTGTTCCAGATGGTTCATAGCCGCCTCCGCGACCGTTGCTGGTAGCACCGCCTCCTTCATCCTCAGCCGCTCGCTCCTCAAGAACCTCGTCCACCGCCTCATTGCCAACGACAAGCGGTTCGCCGCACTCGCCCTGACACTCAAACACGATGGCTTGAAACTCCTCGTCATGATCCGCATGTGCCCCTTACCGTACTCACTATCCAACGGCGCGGTCGCGACTTTCCCAACCGTGCACTGGGCTTCGTATGCGCTCGCCACGGCAATTGTAAGCCCGAAGTTGATGCTGCATATTTTCATCGGCAGTCAGCTGGAGAAGATTGCCGAGTCGGGCGGGAAAATGGACGCAAGGACAAAGGCCATTTCCTACCTGTCCATTGCGATTGGTGCAGTAGCTGGTGTAGTGACAGGATGGTTCATGTACCGCAAGACGAAGCAACGCGCAGCGCAACTCGAAGCCGAGGAGCGCGCAGGAATACGGCGGTCAAGTGTTGAAGACTTGGACCGCGAGTACGCGGATGATCCGGCGGCGTTGGAGGCAGCGGAACGGTTGAGGGAGGATGACGATGACATTAGTCTGAGAACGACGTGGGATGACGAGTATCATGATGAGCCGAGTGAAGTCGACGACGCGATTGAAATTGGAGACGATCCGTTCAAGGACGGGGATGGCGAAGAAGATGAAGACAGAGAACGGAAATAGATGTGCAGATCAAAAGTCAATGGACTTGTAGATTGTATAGATGATAGATTTGAATATCGCAATGGGAGGCGCCAGGCGCTTGTCACATTCATCATGTATATCGTTGCCAATGGTCTACGATGGCGTGCTCGTGCTTGAAGGACATTGCGCGGAGCATAACCTCAAACATGCGTCTGTATAGCTTCAGCAACTTTCCAGCTCGAGTGTGGATACTTATGCTACATCCTGGAGGTAGCCAATGCCCTATTTTAGAACACTGGCCTGTTGAAGCTTAGCCATCTTAGCAAATGTTACATCACTACACAAGTGGTCTTAAAATGCATCGAACAAGGAACTCAATTCGCGATGTACATGTCCAGGTCTCATCAACTCACTCTGCCAACCGAAGCCGCATATGTACCGCTAACAGCAAAGGGAATCACAGGGTAGTCGGACTTGTCGGAGCAGGGCATGTACCTCCATCACGCACCAGTCCATCGCAATCAGAAAACGAACAAATCTTCCATATTGAGACAGCTGATGGCGAGGACGCATCTACTATTATACATCTATCCCCAGAGGACCAATCAGCACTTTTTGACCCCTTGGAAATGGTAAAATAGGGTTGACCCACTCTTCATCCTACTCTCGTCTACGAGAAGCTCTTGGTGAAGGTTGTGGAAACCTCCTTGAGCTTCGACTCCAAATCCTTGCTGAGCGCACCTTCCCGCTCGATCTGCTCAAGCATCTCGGTCTCGTTCGATCGGAGGTAGGCGAGGAAGTCGGCCTCCCACTGTTGGATCTTGGCAACGGGAACGTTGTCAATGATACCGTTGACACCGGAGTAGATGAGGGGAACCATCTCGTTGACGGCCATGGGGGAGTACTGCTTCTGCTTGAGGAGCTCGGTCAGACGCTCACCACGGGCAAGAGTCTGCTTGGTGGCAGCATCCAAATCGGAACCGAACTGGGCGAAGGCTGCGACCTCACGGTACTGGGCCAAGAAGAGCTTCAGGGAACCAGCAACCTGCTTCATGGCCTTGACCTGGGCAGCGGAACCGACACGGGAGACAGAAAGACCGACGTTAATGGCAGGGCGGACACCCTTGTAGAAGAGCTCAGCCTCCTAGAAGAATCGTTAGTAGAGGTTCACGAACAGAACCCAAAAGAGGGTACAAACCAAGAAGATCTGTCCATCGGTGATGGAAATGACGTTGGTGGGAATGTAGGCAGACACGTCACCACCCTGGGTCTCAATGACGGGAAGAGCAGTGAGCGAACCACCGCCGAGCTTCTCGTTCATCTTGGCCGCACGCTCGAGAAGACGAGAGTGGAGGTAGAAAACGTCACCGGGGTAGGCCTCACGACCAGGAGGACGACGGAGCAACAGAGACATTTGACGGTAAGCAACGGCCTGCTTCGTCAAATCGTCGTAGATGATGAGGGCGTGCTTGCCGTTGTCACGGAACCACTCTCCCTGTCGCAGCTGTTAATATCTTGAACGTGCCCTGAAGATAGACAGGCTTACCATGGAGCAACCGGTGAAGGGCGCGATGTACCTGGTGCAATTCGTCAGTTCTACATTTAATTTGAGTGTGGGAAAGCTTGGATGACGTACTGTAATGGAGCAGCTTCAGAGGCAGTAGCAGCAACGATGATGGTGTACTTCATGGCGTCGTTCTCCTCAAGAGTCTTGACGAGCTGGGCGACAGTGGAGCGCTTCTGGCCGACGGCGACGTAGATGCAGTAGAGCTTCTTCTTCTCGTCGGTGCCCTTGTTCCACCTGCCTGCGGAATTGTTAGACATGCATCCTGCGTCCTGCTTGCACGAAGTACTTGCCTTGGTTAAGCATGGCGTCGAGAGCAACAGCGGTCTTTCCGGTCTGACGATCACCAATGATCAACTCACGCTGACCACGGCCAATGGGCACCATGGCGTCGACGGACTTGAGACCAGTCTGGACGGGCTCGTTGACGGAACGACGGGGAAGGATACCGGGGGCCTTGAGCTGGGCACGACGCTTCTCGGTGGTCTTGATGGGACCCTTTCCATCGATGGGGTTGCCGAGCGCGTCAACGACACGTCCGAGAAGAGCCTCGCCGACGGGAACATCGACCTATAGTTGTTAGACGGTCGCGAAGACATCCAGGGTAGGCTCTACGCACAATCTCTCCGGTACGCTTGACGGTCTCGCCCTCCTTGACCAATCGATCGGAACCGAACAGCACAACACCGACCTGGCCGGCTTCCAAGTTCATGCACATGCCCTTGACACCGGATGCGAACCTGCAATCCTGTTAGCGTGCTGTTGTCGAGCTTGCATCTGGGCTTGGCGTACTCAACGAGCTCCTCGGCCTGGACGTTGTTCATGCCGTGGACACGGGCAATACCGTCACTGTGGTCCCTCGTCAGCTCCTGTTCTTTGGCAAAGTGTGCGATGCGCGTCTGCGGCGTACCCAACGGAAAGCACACGTCCGGTCTCGGCGAGGCCGCTCTCCTCCTGGACACCGCGGATCCTCTGCTCCAAGATGGAGGAGACCTCGGTGGGGGTGGCCTTCGCATCGGCGGCGTAGGTTCGGACGGCCTTGGAGGCAGCGAAGGCGGGCGCGCGGGTCTGGAGAGAAAAGTTCCGTCAGTACTCGTTCTCGGTCTCGGCAATGAAGAGCTCGTCGCCGCCCGCCGCGGCCCCAGATCCATCAACAAAGCTCTCGGGCGACGCCAATGGCATCGCGGCGCGCTTCGTGAAGCTCCAGGTGATGGCTGCGACGGCGGCGGGCGCCATTGGAGGCAAATACGATGGACTTACCGACGCAATTCTGCTCGACGCAGAGATTGCAGCGACCCGGCGGCTCGACTGGCGGATGGCTCTTGAGAACATTGTGGTGGTGCTCAAGAGGCTATTGGGATAGCTCTGCAACCAATTGAGATTGATGCAGGAGAAACGGAGTGGAGTGGGTGATGAAGAGAGAGCTCTGAAGACTTCTGGCGGTTGATTCGGGAGAGTTTGGGATTGAGAAAGCGCTGTCGCCAAGCACGGCCTAACCCGAAAAGCTACCCCAACACAGACCTCCACCAGGCCGAGCTCCAACAACCGGCAGTGTCTGGAGCATCTGTGAATACTGCGTTCTGTGAAAGTTGGAGGCTCACAGTCTGGACCAAGACAGGCAAACTGTACCCTCCACCTTACTGCAGCTTCGCCATTTCTGAGCTTCGGGTGAAGCATTCGGAGCTCTGCCGCGAGCAGCCACGACAACTTTTTCGAGGCTGAAAACCTCGGAAATGGTATACAGCCACGGTCACGATTTATCTGCATCTCGACCGCGCGCTATTCCCCTAGAACGAGCTTATGGCTTGAACGGTGCTTCCGCAACGCCTGGGTAGTACATATGTTTATGATTGTCCTGAACACAAGTCTTCATTTTACATCACTATATAAACTCAAGACATGTAACGCGATGCAGGCGGCAAGACCAGTTCACATTTACTTAGAGACTATCAACTACATCAGCGAATTGTGACTGGCGAATAATCGTATTAGGATGTCAACACTAAAACTCAAAATGCCAACAGCAACGAATTTGCTTGAATGCTTGACCGCTATCCAGAAGGGCTGCGAAATCGACATACGACAACATGTATTCACCTCCAAACTCCCAGTACACCATGCTCCAGGAATGCTATGCGCACCGTCTGTATCGATACAACTCAACGTGATACGTCCTCCCCAACCCGCCTCTTACGTGCTTCTGCCGGGTATCGCAGCATTATGTGGTGTCTAATGACTGGCGAAGACTCCACGCTCTCTATGGGCCCACCAACAAGCACATTAATAATCTGCTCATTTGGCAGAGCCATTTTGCCCCTTCTCCTTGCTCTTCCTGAACTTCTGGATGTCCTGTTCCACCGCGGCATCGATGCGGCGCTTGAGCTCGGGACGGTAGCCGAGCGAAAAGAGGATCTCGAACCATACGAAGAACGGCGCCAGGAAGATGGCCTGAACAAGATTGTCGAGCAACGCTGGGGCTCTCCCTTCAAACTTGCCATGTCCAATAAACTGCGCTATCCAGCACACAATATTGATTGAGGCCGCCCAGTAGTTTGCTGTTGCACCGTAGGTCGAGGTCAAGTGATTTGAGAACGCTGTCGCACCGATCAGAATAGGAGCAAGGAGCGCTCCTGCTACAGGTTCCATGAGTATGTACAGCGTCGAGTACAGAGCAGCGCCCGCCGTGCCGACATTAAGAGGGAGATTCGGAACAGAGAGCCATGACGGTAATGGCACGGCGGGGGTGTTTGTGAGCTATGCTTTTGTTAGGTCTTGCTCTACATGTTCGCAGTATCTCTTACAAGTAGGAAGGCCGTCAACAAGATCGGAGGCACACAAATTATGTGAACTGCGACGTTCACCTGCGTGTGTTGTTAGCTGACATGTGATAACGTCGTGAGGTTGAGCCGCCGTACTCGGTTGTGGTGGTAGGCTCCATACTGCCGGCAAGTTAATATGAATCAGTCAAGCTCTCCAAAATGACGTACAAATTGGAGCTGCTTCTCCAGGTTGAGAGACATGGCGCCGGATGCGGTACTTTCTCGCGTGTCGAAGGGTGGAACAGTCGGCGGCTACCAAAACATGCTTGGGAAGCTATCGCGATGCCGAGGCAGGAATGTGAGAGGTAGTCGACGGCTAGGATGTGAGATGGGAACAGACGCAGGTGCTCGTGTCACGACATAGACGGGTGGGGCGCGAGTGCTGGCAGGTGGTGCACCACGCTGGGACCGAAGGATAATCCGAGCGCCAAGCATCTTTCTTGTGATCTTCCGAAGCAACAGCTACTGCCATTGTTCTCCACACCACCTCCACGCGCAACTCCTACAATTGTGTCAACGGACACCGAGAAGAGGCGCGAATACCTGGCGACTTCGCGCATGGACTCTAGGCAATAATCTGAGAGCCGGGCAGTTGGTGGCAGTAGTCTCTCCCTCTAGGCGGGCGCGTGGTTCCATTCACTCACCACGGTCGCATCACGACGAACAATAAGACAATAGAGTCGCGTACACTCAAGGAACACCTCTTGAAACTTGCTCTCCATCTCCGTCAACCACCGTCCAACCCGTGCACTTCGCCCATATCTGCCTCAAAGCCACGCGCGCACCAAGTAGATTTGCGCCGCGGCAGTCGCCAGACGCGTAACCATGTTCTTCCTCAAAGAGCTCGAGAAAACAATACAACTACATCCCTCGTACTTCGGCCCCCTCATTCGCTCACACATTCATCGCGAGCTGTTACAGAAAGAGGAGGGCTCAAGCACCGGAAAGTACACGATAGTGTGCATACTAGACGCCTTCGACATATCTGACGGCAAAGTGCTGCCTGGCTCGGGCCATGCGGAATATATTGTGCACTACAAAGCCATCGTATGGCGACCTTACAAGGGCGAGGTGGTAGGTGATCAGGTCGCCACAGGCAAGATTCCGAGTAGGGCTAATGTTATTAGATGGATGGCGTAGTCACATCAGTTCTCCGAACGGGCTTTTTCGTAGATTGTGGCTCTCTGCAGGCCTTTGTAGGACGCAATGTAAGGCTTATCCTGTGCTTCATGCAGGTAGCCGACCACTAACGTGCATAGATGATCCCATCAGATATTACTTTCGACGCAAATGCCACGCCACCACAGTGGACGGACAACGGAGAGCAGGTCATCGAAAAGGGCACGAACATTCGCATCAAAATCAAGGGTTTGAGGTCTGAAGTCGACAAGATGTATGCGGTAGGAACGATGAAAGAGGTAAGTTCAGAGCATGCAGGCACCTCGATTGCTGGCTAACTGAATCTCACAGGATTATCTTGGCCCGTTGCCCTCATAGTTCTCTGTATTTATCGCTTTGCTCTGCCAGAACGGGCGAGTCATAGTGAGGGAAACAAGAGCTTGCTTTCTTGAGGCTTTTCTGATAGAACGAAAGTCCAGAAAGATTGCACAGTTGGAACAGGGTTGTGCGCGTTGGAATGCTCAGTCCCAAATGTCAGATTGCAGCCTTGGATCATGGGAAGGATGGTGAGCGTATTCACATGCGGCTCTGCTATTAAAGCCTGCAAATAGTAGCGTCACCTGCAGCGCAGGTCTAGACCATTAAGCTTTCGGAAGGGCTTCCTAGATCATGTACAACAACATTCTCAAAAAGGATTTGAATAGAAATCATCGATTCGTCCCTTTGTCTCTAATATGCTTCTCATACTGGACCCTGTGTCAAAGGGTGGCTTGGGCCGTTTCGGCCAGTGCGAGCTGCTACACCTCCGCCTTGAACTCCGCAACACACGTCTCCAAGATTACCCGCAGATTACGCCGACTCGCAACACAGCCTGCCTTTGTCGACAGTCGGTGTGGGCATCTGCGATGGCTGTATAGCACCATGAGAACATCATAAACAGTCCATACACGACCAACGCCACAATGCCGCGTCCGCGCAACGTGAACGAGGAGGAGACGGAGCTCCTAGCTAGGCACGACTCTTCAACGCGCCCTTCTGAGGACGGCTCCGAAGCCTCCGGTTCCTCCATTTCAACCATCTCGCTCGTTCTCGAACACATCAACGACGGAACAATCAATGGTACACATGCGAGGCTAGGGGAGAAGTACACAGATGAAGACAACGATGGGCCTCGACAAGCCAGCGAGCGCTTTGATGTCGAAGAGGGCAAATTCCACCCACTCACGCCCGTAGATAAGAAAGCGCGACGTACACTTTGGATCGTTGGCACTATCTGTGTCCTTGGCTGGGCTCTTGCGCTCGTTTCGTTCCTCATGAATGGGAACTACAAGCATGCGTCGACCCGCCCACACGACCCGACCGCAAGTATCACAAAAGGTTCAGGAAAGAAGATTACCCTTGACAGCATCCTGGGTGGTCAATTTTGGCCCAGCTCACAAAGCGTATCGTGGATAGCTGGGCCGAATGGAGAAGATGGTCTGCTGCTGGAGAAGGATGTAGCGGGCAAAGAATATCTGGTTGTGGAAGACATTAGGAGCAAGGGCAATGCCGGCGTGACTGGTAACAAGTACACGCTGATGAAGAAGAGGAGCTTCCAGGTGGATAATGATCAATACGTCTACCCAAGCAACGTGTGGCCGAGCAACGACTTCAAAAAGGTTCTGGTTATGTCCGAGCAACAGAAGAACTGGAGACATTCGAATACTGGTCTATACTGGATCTTCGACGTTGAGAAACAGACGGGTGAAGCATTGGACCCAGATAATACAGGTCGCAGGGTACAGTTGGCGTCATGGTCACCTCAATCCGACGCAGTAGTCTTTACCAGAGACAACAATCTTTACTTGCGCAAACTCGACTCGAAGCAAGTCATCAAGATCACAGAAGACGGTGGCTCGGAGCTCTTCTATGGTGTCCCAGATTGGGTATACGAGGAGGAGGTTTTCCAAGGCAATAGCGCCACCTGGTGGTCCGAAGACGGAAAATATGTCGCGTTTCTGCGTACAGATGAATCGACAGTACCAACATACCCAGTACAATACTTCCTGTCGCGACCAAGCGGGGAAAAGCCAAAGCCAGGCCAGGAGTCCTACCCGGAAGTCCGCGATATCAAATATCCGAAAGCAGGCGCACCGAATCCCATCGTATCATTGCAGTTCTACGATGTCGAGAAAGGAGATGTCTTCAGCGTCGATATCGAAGATGACTTCGCCGACGATACTCGACTCATCACTGAAATCATTTGGGCGGGCAAGAGTGGGCAGGTCCTGGTTCGGGAGACGAATCGTGAAAGCGACACCCTAAAACTCATCCTGATCGACGTCGCGAAGCGCACGGGCAAAACTGTGAGGACTGAGAACGTAGCTGAACTAGACGGTGGATGGTTTGAGGTGTCACAAAAGACCACATTCGTGCCTGCAGATTCTGCCAATGGTCGCAAGGAGGACGGATACATCGACACTGTAATTCATGAAGGATATGATCACATCGGCTACTTCACGCCGCTCGACAGCGACAAACCAATCTTGCTTACCAAGGGCAAGTGGGAGGTCGCCGATGCTCCCTCGCGCGTTGATCTCAAGAATAACCTTGTCTACTACATCTCCACGGAAAAGAGCTCGATTGAGCGACATCCATATGTTGTTGCGCTCAACGGCACTGGCAAGCGGGAAGTCTTGGACAACAGCGGATCTGCATATTATGATGCTTCGTTTTCGACTGGCGGCTCATACGCTTTGGTGTCGTACAAAGGCCCCGGAATTCCATGGCAGAAAATCATTAGCACCCCTTCAAATACCGAGAAGTACGAGAAGGTGTTAGAGGAGAATAAGGCTCTTGAGAAGATGGTGCAGAAACACGAGCTTCCCATTCTAAAGTACGACACAATCGAGGTCGATGGTTTCACGCTGAACGTCCTCGAACGACGCCCGCCACATTTCAGCGAGAAGAGAAAGTATCCGGTGCTGTTCTACCAGTACAGTGGACCTGGCTCACAGCAGGTTCATAGGAAGTTCGAAGTCGATTTCCAGGCGTACATTGCTGCCACTCTTGGCTACATCGTGGTCACTGTGGACGGTCGCGGAACCGGCTTCTTGGGCCGCAAGCTTCGCTGCATCACCAGAGGGAACATCGGCTACTATGAGGCCCATGATCAGATAGCCGCAGGCAAGATCTGGGCTGGGAAGAAGTATGTCGATGCGAACAGAATGGCAATCTGGGGCTGGAGTTACGGCGGCTTCACTACACTCAAAACGATCGAGCAGGACGGCGGGGAAACATTCAAATATGGCATGGCCGTTGCACCTGTTACAGATTGGCGCTTCTATGGTACGAAAAGCGTCTTGTTTGTCTGCATACCTGACTGACCTCGCACTCTAGATTCTATCTACACCGAGCGCTATATGCACACTCCGCAACACAATGCTGCTGGGTACGATAACAGCTCTATCAGCGACGTGCAGTCTCTATCGAAGAACGTCCGCTTCCTCATCATGCACGGCGTTGCCGACGACAATGTGCACATGCAGAACACGCTCACATTGCTCGACAAGTTGGATCTAGCTGGCGTTGAGAACTACGATGTTCATGTGTTCCCGGATTCAGATCATAGTATATATTTCCACAATGCCAACAAGATTGTATATGATAGTAAGTCAATCCCGCAAGAGACGCAGAGAACACCCTTGGCGATGTCATGCTAACGTGGTATAGAGCTAAGCTGGTGGCTGACGAATGCCTTCAATGGAGAGTGGTTAAGGATTGAGAATGCCAAACCCAAAGCATGGGTGGACGGTAGGACGCTGGAAAGGTAGCATAATGGTGTTAGATCTAGGAGTGGTGGCGTTTGAAAGTGATTTTCTATGGCAGAAAGCCTGAATTCTCACTCCGAATCATCATCATAGCCACTGTATATATTCCTGTCTATAGAATGTCGAACTTCGTGAAAATAGTACACCTCCGCGGCCTCTTTGATGCATGATTGCTCGGTGGCGGCACGCGTCGCGTGTCTTTCTGCCCCACCCATCATCATGACGTCCGGCCAGACTCGCGAGATCCACCCGCAGGACAAAACGGCTCATCGGGACAGCGCCCATCAACTTACAACTGCTTGGATTCCCTAGCAAAACTGACCATAAGATTCCTAGAACCCGTTTCACAGGACTACATCAAATTCAAAATGGCGACCGCAACAAGAAAAGAGCTTCTCAAGAAGGTATACAATATGGTACCACCTATGCTTGAGAGCTTCCACAAAGGTATGTCGGGACTCCAGGGCTGCTAAATTCAATTTTCTAATGCATGGTAAAGGTCAATTGGGTCGTGTTGCCGTCATTGGCGGTAGTGAAGATTATACTGGTGCGCCGTACTTTTCCGCCATGGCTTCAGCAAAGTTGGGCTGCGATATGGTAACAATCAACACCTGTATTTTGTCCCGCAACCACGACTGACACCCACTGCAGTCACACGTAATATGTGAACCCGGCGCGGGCGCCGTCATCAAGACTTATTCACCTAACCTAATGGTACATCCCTACATGCGCCAATCCAAGAATGTCGCCCAGAACGAGAACATCGACACCGTCAAGTCAGAAGTCGTTGGCATGCTACCTCGCCTGCATGTCATCGTTATCGGTCCCGGCCTAGGTCGAGATCAGCTCATGCAAGATACTTGCGCAGAAGTCATCCAAGAAGCAAGAAAACAGGGTATTCCATTCGTGCTGGACGCAGATGGCCTTTACCTGGCGCAGACAAGACCCGAGTTGGTTGATGGTTGCACAGAGTGTATTCTTACACCCAACGTCGTTGAGTTTGGAAGACTAGCCAAGGCCAAGGGCGTCAATGTTGACGAGGGCGATCCATCAGAACTCTGCTCCAAACTGTCAAAGGCGTTCGGCGGCGTCACAATCATCCAGAAGGGCGCCAAAGATTACATCTCCAATGGCAAGACTACTCTCGTCTCAGACGGTGAGGGCGGTCTCAAGCGCTCCGGTGGTCAAGGCGATACTCTTACCGGCAGTCTGGCTACACTTCTCGCATACCGTAAAGCATACCACGACAAGATCTGGGACCATGAAAACGACATGGATCGTAGTGAGACTCTGGCACTTGCAGCGTACGGTGGCTCATGTATCACGAGAGAGTGCTCGAAGTTGGCGTTCAAGGAGAAGGGCAGGTCGCTGCAGGCGAGCGATTTGACAGAGCATGTACACACAGCGTTCTTGAATGTCATTGGCGAGAGGGAGGAGACGCCAAAATTGTAAGAATTCAGCAGAATAAGCTAGGAAACAACAAGCACATGCGGCATCGATAACCATGTAATGTACACAAAACGACCTGAGACGATTGCTCTTCGAATATCTGTGTGACCGGTGCATTATTTTCACCGAGAGTAGCGACTGTTCCCGCTGTTTTCCTGGGACAGGCTTGACTATCACTACTTCGAGTGCCTGGCTTTCCTCTCCTCCCTCGGCCGAAAAGCGTGTCACTCGACTGGGTCAACTTCAAGGCTTGTGACTAATTTGTATGCCTGTGAAGATCACCTTAACGAGGCGCAATATCAATGACAAGCGTGTCCAGGAGGGTCTGTGGAATGCAATAGGCAAGTTTCCTCAGGAGTCCGCCATAGAGGTCACACCTGTTGCGCAAACTTGAATCATATCATATTCAAGAGCTCCTGAACGGGTTAGTCGGAGTAGCAATCAGATCTGGGTCCATGTGATGTAGCCTGAAGATCATTTAAAATGGCAACGCCTGGCAGCAGAAGCATTGCATACTTCCAGTGCATGCTTAGTGCAACTGTACTTCATCGCGGAATTATGGCACAAAATATCAACTGCGCTGCCATTGGAATAACAGAATTCTGCCACGCTTTGAAGATGGTACCGTCGCAGCTCTTATACTGGTGAATGCGACATAGTCCTCATTCACTTCCGCTTTCACCTCACTTCATCTACCGCCCATATATATAGCACAAACCACGTCACTATAACCACACCAACCAAACAGCCATATTCCAAATTGAATTCTTCAGGCACTCAGAACACAAATACCATGTGCGACTCCATGATGTCCGTCAGTCTTGGAAGTGGCATTGACACCATCCACAAGGATGCAATGTAGGCACCAACCAGCACCATTCTGGCGCCGAACTCACACCGCACAGCTCCGACGTAAACCAGAGGACATCACCACTTCTTCGTCTGCCCGCCGAACTACGCAACAAGGTCTTCGAGCATCTCCTCAACAGCCTCGAAATCCGCATGTCATACAGTCAAAACAAGTACATGCAAATCGCAGCTCTTTATAGGCCAATCAACCACCCGGAAGCGCCATGGCGCCCAGCAACTCATCTCACAGCCATAATAGCAACTTGTCGCCAGCTTCGTGCTGAAACCCGACTCCTGTTGTTCACCTTCGACAATGTGTTCAGCGGACAGAGCGGGTGGTGTTTAGAAGTTCTACTGAAGAGGTTGAGTGAGGAGCAGCTCAGGCTGGCTGGACTCCATAGATTCAGCCCGAGTTATGGAAGAGCTGGAGAGGGCTTCTTCTTACTACAGATGCGTGGATGAGATGAGATGGGCTTCGGAAGGATTCGGGGATTTTAGGACGAGGAGTTTGAGTAGATGATGAAAGAGAATGGAGTTGGACTCGTTGGACGTATTCTGGATCAGAAATGCAAATTTCTGAATTGGTGTCATGGTCGATATACGCGTAATAATACTTGGAATTTATGCACGCCACTTCATAACTTTTTGGTTATGCCATATAGAGTACCTCCTCGATGTACCATTCCTAGTCTTCTGTCCACAAGGGCAACTGCGAAACTAAATGGGCACGTACGTAATGCGAGCATCGTACTTTTGACATCTCGTGAGTCACTCCGGGCTCTCCATTCCACTATAGCCTCCCCCTTCCCAAAGCGGCTAGTATTGTAAACGCACTCCCTCTCCTTCTCCACGCCTCTCACCCCACTTTGTCCATTCTCCCACTCGTAGCAACAGCCAATATGGCAAACTCAAAGCCACATCGAATTGCGAATCCATACCGTCCGCATAAGACCTGGCTCATCGACCATCTCGAAGCTCTGCGCAAAGACTGCGATGAGAAGTGAGTCCCCGATGACCGCTGTATAAGGCCTTTACTTACTTGAGACAGAACTCGTCGTAACAAGCGCGCCTCGCCGCTGCTACGCCTGCCCGCCAAACTCCGCCGCATGATCTGGAAGTACGCGTTAGAAAACTACCGCATCCGCATCTCATATCGCGGAGTGAAGTGCTCGCAACTCAACAATCCTTTCGATCGACCTCTCCACTTTGCAGACACAATCACCAACCTCAGTCGCGTGTCTCGGCAAACAAATAGAGAGGCTCGGCTTTTGCCATTCACCCTTGGCAACGAGTTCGACTTCGGGTCACGCGAAAGTGTCGCATTCTTTTGCAAGAAGGTAAGTCAGGAGCAGAGGAATGCGATTACACGCGTGCGTACACGAGAATGTCGTAGAATTCTCAAGAGCAGGAGAGACTGGACCGGTATGCAGCAGGCCGGCAGAGGGATATTACATGTGTTTCGCGAGATGAAGGGAGTGGGGCGTGTGACGTTGGAGGTAATGACGAGTGATACACCGAGCTATGGTGCAGCGCGCTATGGTATTCTCGGAACTATGGCTTTTGGAGAGAGAGATAAAGAGACTGGGGACAGAGGGAAGAGGATTGAGGTCAGGATGGTGATGGATCATGGAGGGTATGGAAGTTATCTTGATTGAGTGCTTGAGAAAGAGCCTAGAGGAAGACTTATTTGACCGAAAAGCTAGCAGTCGAGAGGGGGCCGAAAGAGAGATTGAGATCAAACCACATTTATCGCTGAGAAGATACAGGTACAGCATCTCCGCTACCGTCTCCTCGCTATCAATCATACACCTTTGGCGCAAACTCCAAGCCCAACTCTCTGACAGTATCCCAACAATGCCCCAACACCACCTTTCCATGCGTCCTCTTCTTTAGACTCTTAATCATCTGATGACTCTTAACCCACTCCGCATGATCCCTCGCGAGCCAGCCCTGGGGTACATCGTTCTCGAAATTCTCCTTCACGTGATACTGATCGCTAGTGAAGATCCACGTTCCAGAATTCTTCAGATTAATCTGCATAATGCTCAACCCTGGTGTATGCCCAGGTGCATGATGTAGGTTGATCCCTGGCGCGATTTCGTAGTACGAGCCGTGGAAGGGGACCCAGTTAATGTCGAAGGTGAGGTAGTGCGGGAGATAGACGCCGAGATCGGTCTTGGTGGCTACGCTGTAGAATGCGTACTTGAGTTCCAGCTCATGTACATAGACGGGTACGTTTCGGCCTTTGAAGAATTCCAAGCCGCCGGAGTGGTCGAGATGCAAGTGTCCTATAATCACCATCTTGACATCTTCGATTTTGTTTCCTGTGCGTGCGATTTGTGCATCGAGATTCATGGACGAGTCATAATCGACACGTGAGAAAATGTCTTGCACGGGCGCACCAACGACTTCTGGGTACTTCTCGCCGCCGCCGGTCTCGTATAGGATGAGGCCTTCCGTGGGGTGTGAGATGAGGAAAGAGAGCATGATGAGGCGGCGGCGAGCGTTGACGGGATTGGGGTTGGAGAGAGATGAGGCGTTGGCTGCACGCATGAACCATCCGTTATCGCACTCCAGGTCTCCAAGGTGGAGGATCTGGTGTTGAGATTAGAGCTGTTGCGCACTGGGAAGATGAGTATTGTTTCATACCCACATCTTGGTCCCCTGGGCATGATCAGCTTGATTATCTTCAATGTTTGCAACTTGAATACCTCTGGAGCCTGGTTGATTAGGTCTAAGGAAGTCGCCATATTACATCTGTAGATATTCGTGTGCTGTCGTGTATTGAGCTGTCGCCAGTCTTATATCCGCGGGCGTCATCGCCGGTAATATGTAAGCCGTCATCCCGTTGACCTAGAAGTTCCATGCGTCTATTCCCCACAGTCCTGTGTCATTACTAGTCTGGCAACAAATCCTATGCCTAGAATGAGGGGTAGCTTTATCCTTGTGCCCCACGACAGTCGATGTCTCGGTGGGGCAGCACTTATGTAGCTTCTCGATGGCTGCTAGCACCATTTTCGATGTTTCGATGTGTTCAAGATCGGTTCGCGTCGCTTTGTGTTTTGGTCGGATAACGTCCACAGCCGATGCAGCTCTAGTGTGTAACGCAATGCAGTACTGCTTCGACAGTCCATGGCTATTTGTGTTTACTCTTAGATTCGGGTGCAGGTCGAGCTGCAAGAGGTTCCAAATTGGTAAGCCAGCATGCCGTTGCAGCTTGTGTAGTCCGTGCACTGTTGTGCCGTGAAAGAGTACTGCTAGGACTAAATATTGTTCGAGCCACTCAAGTTGGTTTCACGACGCACTGGTTTTGTTCTGTACGATGGAGACTGCTAGATCGACTGCTCACAATGAAATGCGATGATGTTGTTTTTGGACCGAGGCTATGCGGCTCTGCGCATGCAAGGGGAATCGCCTAGGCGTCTCCCTCTCAATAGACCCAAGCGCAAGTCCCAAAGCCTACGTCTTACCCAGAACGCGTTCGGAATGTGCCGAAAATGTGTCTTTGTTCACCTGGCTGTGGCAATGAAGGCTCCGCCGGCTCATGCCATGAGAGCAGCATGGACGACTTGGGACAAAGAAAGATGTCGCCGAAGACCGAGGCGTGTCCAGCTCATCGTCCACGACCATAGATTGAACCCACCGCGCTACAGCTGTTGACTGCGAACTATCGTGATTCACCTTCTGGCGCGATGGTGGATATGATGAAAGACTATTACGACTTGCCTTCGGAATGGCTCCCGTCAGCAAACTTCGCCGGGAGACCTACCGGCGAGATCAGCGACCTGAACCTCATGGACGGAGTATGCACCTTCATTATATCATCGTCGTCATCATCCTCTTCGTCGACGTCTGGCGCTGAAGACGATCCGACTGGACACCCCCGAGATGCGGGTACTTCACCTCACACTGAGCCGAAAGCTCTGCATCGACCTTCGCTCAAGACACTATCTTCATCCGGAAGTACGCATAGAGAAAGAGTACGGAGCTGGAGTGACGACCATATCATGCCGGGCCCGCCCAGACTGCGAAGGAAAATTGCAACTGCACCTCCTGGTGCTCTTTCCATGCCCAACTATGCACCACAACCGCCGAGACGTGCAATTAGCACGAGGTTGGGAAGATCGAGCACAGCCAAAAAGAGGAAGCCGCAGTCAGTGAGAGTAGTAGCGGGAACATTCAACCCTGGTAAGGCGGCCAAAGATTCACAAGAGTCGCTGAGAATAGGACAACGTCCTCCAGGGCGGCGAGCAGTGCCGCAACCACAGCATTTTGTTGCCCTTTCCTTTGGAAACGGATGTGCGGGTGAGACGCAGCTGGTAGCCTCGTTTTCTCAAAAGGAGCGAGTGAAGAGGACTTTGAAAGGCAAAAATATCCAGAGGTTAGACACATCAATCGTCGACTTCGAATCACGCGGACTGCTGAGTACCCCAATGTCGATGTTGGAAACGCCGCGCGAGCTGTACGCGATCCCAGAACAGAGGTCGGCGACTCAGGATCCAACCAGTCCTCAGTCGAGAGATGCACGCAGGGCGATCATGTCCAGCCTGAGAAAGTCGTCCTCATCGACTCGACCCGTGAAGGCGCGAAGATCTTATGATTCGCAGCATCTGAGGGAACGAAACCAAAGAGAGGACCAAGAGCGGCATCGGATATACTTGCCTGGTGCGATATGTCTCAGAGCGGATTCCACGCCGCATAGAAGGGACTCGGTTGCGACTGCGGATCAAATTGATAAATTGATCGAGCCACCAGACAGACAAAACCCCGACATGTTAATGCTCGATACCATTACTAAGTACTTCGAAGAGCTCAGTGTTGTTCAGTATGCGACAGAGCATTGTCTGGACCAGTATTGGAAAGAGGCAACCCGGGGCCCACAGGGCGTCGCAGACTCACCGACCAGCGTCACGAGCGTGGATGAGCACACGCCAAGGAGCCCAATGAAGGAGCATAGTGGAGCAAGCCCTCGTGGCTCAAGGTTCTCCTTCTCCTCAGCGTCGTCCACGTCTTCACAACCACGCGTTGGCACCCCAATGCGACAGCGGGACAGGCTGAGAAGACTGTTGTCGCCGGCTTTTCCCGGCTCAGCCTTCCTGAAGACGTCAGATTGGGGCCAACATACAGACCGTTCGTGATCGACGAGCAGAGAGTTTGAGACGGAGACAAAGCAAATTATAAGTGATGAAAGCTGTGACGAAAGTACGAAATTGGCTCGCTTTGTGATGTTCCCGAAATGCTGTGATGAGTCCTCGGAGCTTAATGAGGCAGTTCGTGATGCGCATCAGATGTTGGAGCGCAACACGAGGGATCAGCCTGTCTGGACTCAGCCCATCTCCCGCGATTGCTAACTGCATGAGGGCGTCGAGGGTTGATCCGGTGTGACTGCGGATCGTGGCCCTGGTTGGATGACGACGTCCTGCCCGTATGTGTGTCGCGCCAGACACATTGGCGGCACGCAGGGTGAGCGGCGAGTGGAGGACTCTCGCTGCCACTGACCGCAGAATTGTCCTGATGCGAAAGCTTGCAGAATTGTGGTTGCACTCGCGCTAAGCGATAGGGTAGATGCTGGTTCCGCTCGACAAGGGTCGGCCCTTCCACTTCCGAAAGCAAAAGCAAGGCAGCGAATGATCTTCACCCTGACGGCCTCTTCTCCAATCACACTCCAGACGACGGGTCGCGATCATCACGTTGTTTGCCCTTATCGACCTTGGCGTGGCCCTGTGGACTGTGGGCCGCAGTCGTCAGAGTCCTCCCACTCGAGCCAACGCATCGGCCACGTCCTCCTCCAACCCCGGACGGCCAGGCGCTTCTAAAAGCTCATCATTCCCTCTCGACCCGCTCCATCATCTATTGATCGCCTTGCTATTCTCAATTACCCCATTCGCCTTACCGTCACCTTCTCGACACCTCATTTTCCCGCACTGTAAGAGATCTTCCTCATTCCTGACGCACATTTGAGCGGTTTCGCTGATCACCATCAGCGCGCAGTTTGCTTCTGACAGCACTATTATTACAATATATCTTAGCCATCATGAACTCAACTATGTCCGACAGTAGTAGTAGTCGTAGTGAGGCCAACCATGTGCGCGAGCAAGCCCAAAGCTTCTTGCGCCTCTCAGAAGAGGAGCGTCGGGAGTTCTTCTTGCAGACCGCTTCGGCGCTATCCAGCAATGAGCTCCGGCCATCGCAAGCGGCCATGGCCCAAACGCCTCGGACGATGCCATCAACGTCGAACTTGGCACACCTTCCAGTATGGACACAACTTTGGTCTCCACTGCCCTCCTCTAACACATTCTAGGCCGCAAATTACGGCTTCATGGAGCGACGCATCTCCGCACCCGGCATGGGTCGTTCAGCCTCAGTGACTTCAGCCACACAACCCCTCCAGCGGTCGAATTCCGCCATGTCTGCCTGGCAGACGTCCGCCCAAGATGTGTCGAGTGCATACACACACTACTCGAGTAGCACAGCACCTACTCCATCGACCCTTCAGCCCATTGCCGAATCTGCATCGTATCGAAATGGCAGCATGGTTGAGTGGAGTCCAAATGACTACGTCTCCAACTGCATTGAGCCAGCAAGCTCTTCATCCCTTCCCCTCTACCCACAGCAGTTGCAACTGACTTCACCCAAWCTCCCGTGGGGTTCGTCTCCGGACGACTCCACCTCGCCTAGCACGCCCTCGACCACTGCTCTAATGACGCCAATTACTCATTCGAGCAATCCGATGAGCCGCCAGAGCAGCTACAACCCTCTTCTCTTTGACGATTCATGTAATTCTTCTTTTGTACTCCCAGTCCTCCTCGAGGATGGGAATTTTCCTTATCCTTTCAACGTTGATGCCAAAAGCATCAACAATTGCGTTGATTTTTCTCAATTGTCCTCCTTCACTGGTTCTACCAATGAAGATTTCCTTTCCTCTGTACACTCTTCTTCTCTAAGTGCGCAAGCACTTGCAACTTCGGAACACGACGTGCCGTACCTGGCGGAGGATATGCGGAGGTCGGCTTCGGCAACTTCAAGCGAGGGCAATGTGAGCGATGCTTCGGCGTCGTCTTCACTCTGCTCTCGTCTATCACTACGCGACCGCGAGATCAATGCGCAAGCAGCGGCTCGCAAGCTCGCACCTAAAGCTGCCGAACTCAATGATGAGATCGAGTCTGCGCCATCTAATGCTTCGATGGCAAGGATAAGATCTGAGGACGGAACGTCCAAGACGGTTGGTGTCATCACTAAAACGCCCTACGTGCGCCCTCATCACCCCAAGATCATGTGCCAGCACTGCAGTGAACGGCCAGAAGGCTTTCGCGGCACGCATGAGCTCGATCGCCACATTGCTCGTGCTCATGCACCCTCTAGAAAAGGGTACATTTGCATTGATGGATCAGCCGACAAAAGGTTTCTTGCTAACTGCAAACATTGCAAGAGCAAGAAGGTATATGGTGCATACTACAACGCTGCAGCTCACTTGCGCCGTGCTCATTTCCATCCCCGCAAGAGGGGCAGGAAGGGCAAGAACGACGAGAAGCGTGGTGGTATTGGCGGTGGTGATGACCCGCCAATGGACTTTCTCAAGATGCACTGGATCAGAGAGGTGGAAGTCCCAAATAGCCCCTCATCGCCTGCAAGTGCTTCCGACGACGCCACCGACGCCGCCGACAATCGCTACGAGTCGACGTTCGACCTTGACGCCCCCGTCTCGTACCCACCTCAGCAACCCCTACCGGCGGTAGTTGTGAACCAAGTGCACATGAACGCAAATCAGTTCGTGAGCTACGACATGTCCATGCCGCAGAGTGAGTTGGTGTCTTTTGACGCTGCTAACTTTGCCGTCTACGACAGTATGGCCCCTTCGACTGAGTTGAGTAGTTTCGAGTTCGACGCATACATGGGCAACTGAGCACATGTATGTTTCTATTTTTCCCGCTTTTCTTCTACGCATGTATGTAACGTTGGGTGTGTTGTTGGTGTATTGACCACCAGCCTTTTTGTCTAAGGAAGGCTGCGGTAGGCCTACACAGGGGCGTTTTGGTTTCACTTTGCGCAACATTTTGTTGGCCGAGACGCGTACGAGTTTCTTTCCGTACGACGGCTTATGTTTTGTAATCTCTTTATTTCTTTTCTTGGTTACTGCTGTCGGTTGATGGTGGTCATTGGCATGAGTGTGTTGCGCTGTTATTACCGTCGCGCTCTGAGCATTGTACAACGTTGTAATGCCTCTTGTCTGTAGCTACTGCTATAGACTTTACGAATACTATATACTCAACGTTCACTCTTGCGTGCTAAGCCTAACCATTCAATAGCTGCGCCATGACCCATTCTTTTGCAAGGTGCTTCTCCCATCCCGAATATTGAACGTAGGTATGTTCGTGAATGCCCAACCAACCGACATGCATATTCTAACAGTCCATGTGCTCTCACAGCAGATCTAAGAACCTAGTTATGTCGTCCTTGTGGTCTGTTGCACACTGGGTTTGGTGTATGCTCCAGAGCCTCTAAAGAACACACTAAAGTAAACACAGCAAGTAGTAACGCTCCCGCATACGCAATGTAGGATTAGGGGGATATGAGTGAAAAAAAGAAGTAGAGAATGAAGATATGCATAGATTGGTGAGAATGGATAGAGCATTCAGTGTCACACTGTTATTTCGTAATACATCGTAATTGTTACAGCGAGCAAAGCGTATACATGCTCGAACCATCATCTAACCAGACCCAGAGTTGGGATAATCATTCTGACCAACTGGATTCGCCGGTCCACCAGTCTGACCAGCCGCACCTCCCGCCGCGAAGCCATCGCCTTTCGACTGCTTAATCGCATTTCGAGCATCAGCCTGTTCAGCCTTCTTCCTATACAAGTCGTCAGCACTGCACCATCAACAACACCCACACACACATCAACAACATACCTATCCAAATCTGATGCCAAATCAGGCTCCGCACCACCGCCGCCCTGGCCCTTTCCACCCTTTGCTACAGCAGCAGCGACATCGCCCTCTCCTGACGCCCGCATTTGCGCTCCGTCAAGCTCATTGTGTCTGCCTACGTCCTCTTCTGTCAAGCCTTTTGCCTCTTCTCCTGCTGGTGCGCCGTGAATGCCGGCGCCTTCTCCGTACTTTGCGTTGCGGAGACCTTGCTCGTCGGTGGCTTGCTTGGTGGGAATGCGCTGGTCGGTTGAGGCGCTGTTATCGGCGGCATTGAACGAGGCTTGTTTCTGCTCCGAGGGGTTCGTGTCGGCTGGGTTGCCTGGTGTTGTGTATGCTTGGTTTTGCGTGGGCTGCGCTGCGCCTTTGGGGTCGAGTCCAGACATTGTGTGTGGTGAAAGGGTGGTGTTGACTTTTGAGGAGTGTTGGTGATATAGCTAAACGTGATTAACCACAGATGATTATGTGAGCTTCGTTTTGATCGACAGTGTCAGATTGAAATGGGGTAGTGGGAAAGAAAAGAGTTGTGCTCGTCCGGATGGTAAAGTTAGCTATGGGAATCTTAGATGCGTATGACGTATGGCGCGGGGGACCGTCATTCATTGTGCCCCACCATGCCATGTGAAGACGCGAGCAGCAGGACGATTTAGCGTGTAGATTATGATTGGGGTTAATTTGAGTACGTGGAGTAAACCAAAATGCGGCATCGACCTTCCTTATGTCTTTACGTAAGGTTATAGTCATCCTCCGAAGGCGGTGCCATGCGCTCCAGACTTGCTTCGCAAATGTTGTAAATCGCCAGAGCCAGAGAAAACAATTGTTGCAGCCTCGGGAAGCAAGTATTCTTATTCCTCCATGCAGTCCTTTCCTTTCCCAAACTCCTGTAAATGACCCGTCAAAACGCCTTCGCTATGCTCGAAACGTGAAATTGGACAATTTCACGACGTGTCCATGGTTATGTCCTCCGACTGCTCGCGCGTACCGGCATGGCTCGTAACTTCGCTTAAGTCGTGGCTGGCTTCGGCGGCTTTCGCAGCCATTTCTCGAGTCTTGCGACACCACGCTTCAATGGAATCCTCTGGCGCACCCTCGATCTTGACCGTCTTCGGTTCAGCAGGAACACCCAAAACTGTGCCCTGAAATCTTGACTCGACGCCCGTCTTGCTGTGCTTCTTCATGAGCGCTGCGCAGTTGTTAGCAGGCGTAGTACACCAGGATGGCATACATACTGTTGAGATAGTCCTCCATCTCCAACTGATCGAGCTGCATGGTCGGGTCTGTTATGATGGGCTTTAGAGTGCCTGCAATCCGCTGTATCTCCTTATTCTGATCGCCTGTGACCCAATCGATGAATTCTTTGACATCTGCCGTGTCTTCTGCGTCGCGTCGACGCTCCTCCATGTCACGGGCGCCACTTTCGGCCGTGTAGAAGTCGAGCGGCTTGCGCAGGATCTGCTTCCACTCTTCCTCGCCAGCAGTCAATGTGGGTACCAGCAGACCGCAGTCCTGCATAGCCATGCGCACATCGGTAACGGTAGGAGTCGCATCGTTGTGGTTCGACCACGCGTTGTAGGCTGTGCGCTCTGCTAACAGCGACAGATAGCGCGCAGTCAGATCTACCACCGTGTCGACGGCGGACGGCTTGCCGTGGTGGAACCCGGAGGCGCGTAGGATGTGAAGTACGGCGGGTCGGAGGAGGTTGAAGAACAGGTCGTCGGACGACATGGCGGCGTATCGTCTGTAACGCACAATAGCGTAGTTGCGGTGTGAGTCGCGAGATTATCGAGGCAGTAGGGATCGCATTGTTGGACTGGGTTGAGCTTGCGTCCTTTGGAGATGTGGGAGTGGCTCGGGGCTTTGATGCCTTCCACTGCGGTAGCTCCGTCGCCAAGGCGATGCTCGGTGCATTGATCCTCGTCCGCGCAACCTCACTCACTCGAACATTCACGCACCGACCGCGCAACCCATTAAGTGCGGCGCCAGAGGCGCAACGCGACTCACCATTTCACTCCAAGTAAAGGCAGCGCGCCCTACACGATGAAGCTCAAGATAAAAGTCCCCGGTGCGGCCGCCGCAGGCGCACCCACGTCCGCCGCTCCAGCTTCCACCCCAGATCAAGCTGCCCCAGCGCCGGTGCAGAAGTTGAAGTTCAAGCCCGTGGCTCCCATCGATCCTGACGCCCAGGAAAGCCAGGCTGCAGATGCGCCCAAGCCGAAGCGCAAATACACCAAGAAGGCGAAGGTTGATCGGGACGGTAATCCCGTTGCCCCAGGCAAGCCAGGGCCGAAGAAAAGAGCGCGCGAGGACGGCGAAGACGTCGACTCACCCGCAGCAAAGCGCAAGCCAAAGCCCACCGCAAAGAGCCTCGCCATGGTCAATGACAGCAGCGACGATGAGGACCTCATGGCTTCCGAGCCCGCATACGCAACGCCTCGGCCACAGCCGCCCGTGCGCACCCAGTCAATCAAGCTGTCCATCAAGCCCAAAGGCAGCGCGCCCAGTGCTCCACAAAGAACTGCTACTGCGATACTGAAGGTCAAGGGTGCCGGCAAGCCACCAGTCAGGCCCTACGGCGTTGGCTACGACAGCGAAGCCGACGAGGCGGAGCAAGACCCAGCAATAGAGTCGCAATTCGTCCTACGCATGATACCTGGACCGGACTGCGACCTCCTACGCAAGGCCATTGAGGAGAAGACGATTGGAAAGAGCATAAACCAGGGCGGTCCGGGCGTCTACTTCCGCTTCTTCGATCGCGAGGCTCGGCGGGCCATGGTAACTATCCAAGGGCGCCATTACGCAGCCTCTATGGTTGAACTGCCCACAGTCATAGAGACCATGAAAAGTTGGAACAAGAAAGATTGGGTGAAGACCGCAGACGTCTGTCAAATGCTGCTTGTACTAGGCCGAGTGCAGTCCGAGGAGGAGGCGAAGAAGTACCCGCGTCCAGCAATCATCGAGCCTGATTCTCACCGATTTCCCCATGGTCTCACGCCTCCTATGCGGTGGGTTCGCAGACTGCGCTTCCGGCCTCGAAAGTCTTATTTGGATGTAGAGCGCGCGGAAGCACAGATGAACCGACTGCTCAACGAAGACGAGAATGCCGAGTCTACCAAGTACGAACTGGTAGACAGTGACCATGCTTCGTCTCAAGAAGAGACTGACTCAGACGAAGAGGACGATGAGGACGAGATGATGGGAGATGTGCAGCAAGCCGAGGCGGAGACGCCCATGGAAGAGGTGGATGCGGATGCGCTCGAGCAGATGCTGCACGAAGGCTTGATGGAAGATGAAGAGGTGGAACTGCAAACAGATGAGCAGACACTTGGCGCACTCTTCGGAGGTGAGAACAGTGGCGTTGAGCCAGCCACGCCCGCGACTGCGCACGATGTTGCCCTACACGCCATAAATCAGAACGGCACCATTACCCTCGAACCAGAGACCGCAGCATCAACTCCAGCAGCTGTCACGTCCGCAACCGACGACGACGATGACGACGCTGACTCAGACGACGACGACGATGTAGACGATGCAGCCGTCGCGGAGGAGCAACGCAAGGAGCAGCTTCGAAATGAGATTGCAGAGCTAGACAAGGCCATCGAAGAAACCATCAAGCAGCGTGACCGCCAGACGAACATTCTCTTCCGGAAACGTATGAATGCGACTATCGAGAAGCAGACAGCCGACCGGGAGATCAAGCGGAAACAGCTTCACGAGGATGTGGACGAATAGTGCAATACTTACGGTCGGAATTGAGTTGCGAATGGGGGTTTGAGCTATACTGTATCACCAGGAATATTTCTGCATTGCTTTGGCGCACTTGGGACGGGGGCATCGCATTGGCGCAGGGTCAGGACATCAGGATCAAATATGCAGGCGTGCTAGGCCTACAGATACATTACTATTTGGCTCATGATCGAGGCAAACAATGACACTACAGTCATCTCGCAAGTTGAGCTTGAATGGACTCTGTGTTCTTTGAGTGATATATGTTCATCTGTGCCTGAAAATACTGATGAAACGCTTCGTGGTAGGGTTGTATATCCTCAGCACACCACAGTCAGGTTCCGATATGTGTGCCTGGATACCCTCGCGCTGATACGCTGTTTCAGTCATTTAAAGGTACGAGAGCCTAGAGGCTGCTGTTGTTTAGCAGGAGTGTATAGTACATATGAAAGTGGCGCGTGAATGTCTCCAGCACATTGCCGACATGTCACGATATGTATGCCTGTACGTCTTCAACACATCGAAGTGGCCGCAAATCCGCCGAAGCTGCCGCGCTTAGACCGCTGCTTGAAGTATATGCGCGAAGGCAGCAGCCCCACTTTGTAACCGGGGTGAAGCAGAATCGCGTGATCACGTGTGACACTAGCGCCGCCAAGACCTTTCCATCTGATATCACGCCCCGCAACTTCAACGCCTTTGTCCTGTTCTTTCTTCAGCAGTACTAACGACAGGCACTGTTTTGTTTGTTTTTCAAACAAAACTTTTACTAACACCTGTGCAGAAGACCAAAGACAACAACAGCCATGATCCGCACGAAACTCGACCTCCCACCGCGACCATACCAAGGTCAAGACATATCCAAATTACCTCCCGATGAGCAGATACGCGCGAGAGCCTCTATTGCCAGTATGCCGAGAAATTCTTTTGCGCGCCCTGCTGATTTGCTAACACATGTGTAGGCTGGGTGGCTCTAGTGAAGAGAATGAGAGAAGAACAAGACCGCATCGATGCTGCATCGCAAACACCCAACTCCGCTGCTGCGCCAGTTTCCGCCACTACTTTCGCTCCGAGTTACACCGCTGCGCCCAACTACAGCTCCCGCGGCGGCGGACATCACAGCACGACATATCGCGGCGGCGGCCACCACGGCGCACATCATTACGGTACAGGATACCATGCCGGACCACACTATGGCAGAGGTGCGCACCAGTATGGCAGAGGAGGTCGCGCTGGATACTCGCCGTACGCAGGCACGCCACGCTTCCGGAACCGCTCCGCTGTGTTCAATAGTGCAGACTCTTCCTACGACAACTCGGACGCAGATGAGGCAACAACTCTCACGGCTTCACCGCAGCGCAACCTGCAGCCAGTCGAGAAGAAGGAGCTCTGCGCCACATTCACCCTCACAGGTAAAGCTGCAGGCCACTGTGTTTACGCCCTTCTTCCAATGTGTGCAACTAATCCTCGTGAAGGTATCTGCTCCAGGCCCGGATGTTCCCTTGACCACGATCCAAACAAGCTGTCAATCTGCAAGACCTGGCTCTTCAAAGGCGACTGCCCCGATGGTGAGGATTGTTCGCTTTCCCACGAGGCCACGGAGCACAACACTCCTCACTGTCAACACTTCCAGAAGGGCCGCTGCACCAAGGACGACTGCCAGTTTCCTCATGTCCGACTGAACCCAGCTGCTCCCAATTGCGAGGCATTCGGTCAGAAGGGCTACTGCGAGAAAGGCTCGAGTTGCGCTGAGCTACATGCGCACGAGTGCCCGACCTTCGCAAATACCGGCACATGTCGCTATGGTACCAAGTGTCGCCTAGGTCACGTTCACCGCGCCTCCAGGATGAAAAAGGCTGCCCCCCGCCCCTCTGACACTCCATCGCCACTTTCAGATTCCGCGCCTGAAGCCTTGGATAGTACTGACGCCGGAGAAGCCAGGAACACTGCCATACAAGTGTGCGACGCCGAAGCCATGGATGCCAGCGATACCAATGACAGCAAGACCTTCGCCAAACCAGTCAGCGATGCCGAGAATCTGCACCACTTTTCTCAACAGGTCGACTACGTCCCCTTAGAGTGATCGAGCTTTCCGGATCCTGGACTACAGTAGGTTATACCTTTCTCCCCGGGTCTCATTGTCTATCCTAACGAGTCCTCTACCCTTCAAGTTCCTCTCCCTGCAAGTCTTTTCAGGCCTTCTTCAACCCTTCTCATCGCCAGTCTCTTCGTCGGCGGTCTTTTCAGCGAGCGTTGTCTCTTCGCCCTCAACGGTAGGTCCGTTGAACTCTTACTACTGACATCACGCCGCACAGGCGGGGATGTCTGAACCTCATTTTTCGAGCATTTGGAGGGAGTTACGGTGCATCTTGGGACTTTTCCGGTGATACCCATTGGTCTCTAGTGGCCACTTTCATTTTCTTTTCTCGAGCATTGTCTCTACGAACGGCAGCACATGGCTGGCACATGGGACTGGGCCCCAAGTGGACAGATCCGCAAAACAACTGAAAGAAGAAGAAAAAGCATGTAAAGAGAAATACAATCAATAATTGAGCAAATGCTGTGTCCTTGCATTGAATGTGATGTCCGTGCTTGCAACGTCTTCTCTTCACTAGGCTGATGTTTGCCCGCAGTATCAGCTCTATTTGTGCTCTGTGGACGAGGCGGGCGTTCGATGAGGAGGCTGAGGCGGGCTGCGGCTGTGCTAGTCCCTTGTCTTACTGCAACGGCCGCCCTCCATTCGATGCAATGCGCCAGCCGCAATTGCTCACGATGCGCCCTGCCACGTTCGCTGAGGAACTGCGAAACTATAAGACAACATTGAGGATCCGATAGCGCGACCAACTGAGCGATTGCATTGTCGTACGTGAAGTCGTCGCTCTGTTGCTCGCCCGCTCACCCCTTGCTGCGCAGTACCGCGATCCCAATCGCGCAACATCATGACTTTGAAGGATTTATTGAAGAAGAAGGACAAGATCAAGGACGAGGGCGCGGCGCCTACGACTCGCTCCGGGCCGACTCTTTCCCCCGACGTCCCAGAGTTTCAATTCTTTCGTACGACGACCTCGACCCAAGAGACCATCGAGCCCCCGAGCTTCCCAGGCGACCCAACGCGCGAACAGCATGGGCTCGCGCCCGAACCGCGCGGCGCATTCGGAAGATTCAGGAGACACAGCAATGCATCTTCTCAGGGCGGACACAACGCTGATGGGGTAGCCAAAGGCCTGGAGCGCCTGCACTTTGGGCGCAACAGGTCCAGCAGCTCTGCCAACGTACCAGAGAATCTACCAGATGTTGGCGGAGATGGCGTCGCGCGGACAGAAGAGGAAGAGGCAAAGTGGGAGAAGAGGGCGACCGTTCTCGTAACAGAGGGCCCGCTCAATCAGATGGCGGGCACAAGCAGACCTACAACCCCGAGGGTCGAGGTCGCGGCTCCATTGTCACCGGGAGGGCAGAGAGGAAGGAGCAGGAGTCCCAGTATCGCTGCGCCAGAGGATGAGGAGAACATACAAGAAGCTATTCGGTTGCACGAGAAGGGCAATTTGGAAGCTTCAACGGCACTCTTTGGAAGACTGGCAGATCCCAATGGCCACAACAATGCACTTGCACAGGTACTCTATGGGCTGGCTCTGAGGTATGATACTTCCACCTGCAAAGGAATGCACACTTCAAACCGATTGTTGGCCCAAACCTACCCAACACACTACTAACCCGCCACAGACATGCCTGGGGAATCGAAGCCAACCAAGAACAAGCCGTGCACTACCTCAGCATGGCGGCCTCCAACAGTGCCGAAGTGGAGAAACTCGCTCTCGGGGCCGGCATGAAGAAAGGCGGTGCCGCCAAAGGCGAGCTTGTGCTGGCCATGTACGAGCTGGCAAACTGCTTTCGCAACGGCTGGGGAATCAAGAAGGATCCCGCTGCCGCGAAACAGTATTACGAAACGGCTGCGAATCTGGGCGACACAGATGCCATGAACGAAGTTGCTTGGTGCTATACCGAGGGGTTTGGCACCAAGAAGGACAAGGTATGTCATGGTCTCTCTGTGTGTTGTTCTTTGTTTACCAGACGCGTTGTCGCGCTGTTCTCCGCGCATCCACTTTGGAAATCTTGTGCGGCTGCTTCACCGGTCGCGCTCGAGTCGTGTGGCCATTCAATGCTCATGCGACGCGCGACGCGAATGGTAAGCTCGGGGTCCAAAGACGGACAGTTCTCGATGCGTAGTTTACGATCTAGCATCACACGCGGGTGGCTTTGTGAGACAAGGTCAACGTCAACGAGCGTTCGCTTTGCCCGTTCCGTCCGCTGCACATGCCGGGTTTCCCCTCTTTTCTTCAGCCTCATTGTTTGGGCAGCAATCTATTCTCATCGGTGTCTTTGTTGCCTTGCGGCTACTGCGGGAGAACCGGCCGTTTTGTTGTTTCGCTTCGTCCGCTAATTCGTGCATCGATTAGTTCAAAGCGGCGCAGTTCTTGCGACTTGCCGAGTCCAAAGGGAACAAGACATTGGGCAATACTTGGTACGTTTTTGTGCTATGTTTCCTTGTTCATCATTCTTTTATGCTGGTATCGCCTGGATCTCCATGCTGGTCTTGGACGGGAGAGCATCGAGATCTCGTTGCAGCGACGATCGATTCAGCTCGCGACAAACTGCCGCGGCAACCTCCATCCCACATCACCACTTCATCCACATCCAACATGCGGGCCATCCAAATTCGCACCCACCCACACCACCTTCACGCTGCATCTTAATCAATATCTCGCAACACCACACGCATCACTCAACACCGGCTGCATGACCGCATACCAGCCAGTTTCGACGCGCATACGCCAAGCCCACATCATTGGCTCACGACGTCCGATTTCACGCACACCCCTCGCTTACGGCAGCCCCGCTGGTACGGCCCTCGCCCTCACCCGCAGCAGGACCTGTCACATTGGCACGGCCTGCGGGACTGCTGCTTTGGGTCTGGATGCCGCGAGGCGCGAGGTGCTGCAGTTGTCAGGCGGACCCGGTGGCTTGGGTATGTGTTTACACGTGGCATGCTGTTGTCGTCTCGCTTGGTGGGTGATGGTGTGAGAGCCGATGACGGAGGGTGGTGTGGGATGTTGGCGTATTGATGATGGCGATGATGCTGAGCAGGAAGAATTGTTGCAAGACACGCCTGCCGCGACGTGAACGGGGAACACGCCAACCTGCCAGATAGGTTGCATTGGATACTGTTGACTGGCATCCGACTCGCTGCCTATCCCGCGCTCATCACCAGACCGGATCTCAACGATATTCCTACCGGCTGGACAAGTCAAATCCATTTACTGTGCACGTGCTGACAATCTCGTCTCAACAGGATCTGGAAAGACAAGTACAATCCGAAATAAGTCTCACCTTGGCTCGTAACGTAGCCCGATGGAGTATTTGCCTCCGCGCAGTCCGGTCCGGAGAAGCAGTGTCGCGTGCTAGGCTGGCGGAGCGGTGCTTTGCTTTTGCCGCAGGTTGGTGCGATACCCTCGTTTGCGCGGGAGGTGTTGTGCAGAACTGTACAGCATGGCTACATGTTTCCGTACTGCTTTAGTATTAGCAAGTTAGCTTATCGTTTGATGGTGGAGGTAATTGTTGTACTTTGCAAAACGTCACACGTTCACTTCATGCTCAACTGGTTCTGTTGCCCTGATACCTAGTACGGCCGTTACTCTAGCCCCGACCTCAGCCCCCCAGACGAGGCGTTTCTGACTGCAGCTGTACTTCATTCAAGCACCGATAGGTCGAACCCAGCCAAACACAGCCAAATCTAGCATCTCCCTCTGTCATCGATAGTGGCGGCTGAGGTTTCTTAGTATCGGTGGCACAACAACGATACGCAGTGGCACGTTTCAACCCGTCCTGCTTTCTGCCTTGTCGATCATGCTGGGGAGCGAAGCATGTGGAGTGCGGAGTGCGTTAGCGAAGTGTGTGATGTGTGTCTTGTGCTACCATCAGCACACGCTCGATAGTCTACACACCCACCACAGCTTGCACACACGCGCAATACCAAAATATGGTGTGAAAGCGCGCTTACTCGGAAGATTAGACCGTTGGTATAAGATCAGCAGCAAGGGTCACATTCAGTCGAGATGATCATCAATACAGTCAAGTGTGTGTGTCTGCTGAGCCCTCTAGGAACAGTTACTTCGCCTCCATGTGTGTGTAGTGTATGTACATATGTATTGCCGACCAGAATTATCACAAACGTGACCAATCAGAGATCACGAAATCCAATATTTCCCTCGTACGCAACACACAATAAAATAGACCGCGTAAAGCTGCATTAGTTCATATGGCTATCGTGTTTCACCATGCTCTTGGGGAAATATTGTTGCCACCCATTAAATCCAAGTTTTTTTTGGGTCCTGGCCTTGTCCTTGACCTTGTTCAGCCCTATCATCAGAGAAACCCGATGACGAGTACGTATTTTTAAGCTCGGATCTCGGTGTGCGTTCGGAGAGTTGCGGATCTGGATGTTGGATTGGAACTGGGAATATCCCAGTTCTTCATTCTTTACCGCATCTTCGACCAGTCTATCGATAAGTGAAAGCGAACAGTGGGCGTGGGGAGTGATCAGCTCATGGCCTGGGACGTGTGGGTTGGCAAAGTCACTTTTCTTGGACTTGTTGCGCAGTGTTGTTCCAGTTGTATTTGATTCCGCAACCGATGTGCATGAATCGATGGAGTGCGCATGCGAGATGCACCGCGCGTGGACACGCCGCGTCTAGCGTCCACGAACGGCGAAAGGGGACGGATGATGCAGTGATGCGAGGTACGCGTGTGTGCGTGGGGTGGGTGATGCCACAGGATCACGGGTGGAGTGAGATCAGCGTGGACTTTCAGGGAACTGGGATGGGTGTGCGAGGGCAGGGAGGAAGGTCCAGACGGCGCCTGTGGAGTCATTGCAGGATTGTCGGCAGGTTGAGGATCAGGCTTGGTCTGGATTACAGGAAGTGGCGATCTCATATTCCCATTGGCTCTGATACCAACGAGTAAGATGTGAAGCCGAACATTGGTCAACGAGTGAAGTCCAGGAGCGAAGCAAGAGTGGAGACGATTGTCCGTGAGCGATGTGAAGAAGCGATTCAAGCGCCGAGCATAGCATAGTTGTATGCGCATTTGCATTATCGCTACCAGAGCTGCCAGTGAAGGCAGACAGGAGGTCGCTACGATACAGTCTTCCGCCCAAACGCGACCAGCAAAAACGCCAGGACGAAACACAGCTGGTATCTGAAGGAAAACAGGGTTGGACGTCGGTCCAGCTTGGGGTATTATGGAATCGTGGGAGGTCGTATCGAATGTGTATGGGGGGATAGGAATAATCATCTCTTGAATAATAACAACGATCCAACTTCTTCAAGCCAAACCCATTCCTCCTCCAAGCACACCCCCAAAGCCTTGGGAGGTGGCAGTCCCATCGTGCAAAGCAATCTTTCGTGCCAGTCATATACAGTAATGTCGTTTCGTCGCCAGATACATATAGTGTGTGTTGCCTTCGTTTCGTGACAATCTCGTGAAGCATATAGACAAAGGAAATCCAACGCACGCTCGCTACGCTCTGCAATATGAACAAAATCCAAATGTGCTCGCTCGCTAAATAGCCCGATATGAAAGAATACGGGGGAGAAAACCCCGCAATGGACAAAAAGACCTTGTGAACAAAAGGCAGTGAGGTCGTGTGACCGATCACGAACAAGAAGCAGAATCCAACCGCCGTGTATGCTTAGCGATGTAGGTAACGTGTACCCGAAATCGACGTTGCCGTCCCAGATGTTGTAGAAATATGGCCTGGCTGTGGAGGCCGAGGCGATGGAAGGAAACGGTGGCGGGTGCGATGCTCGTTGTGAGCGCTCGAGGAAACGCGCAAAGAACGGATTCCAGCCCATATGCAAATTGTCCCTACAGGTGCCCCGATGAAGGGGTAGAAGTGAAGCGCTATGCTATAAAACGAATAATGCAACTTAGGAGACGACGGGTTGTCGACATAGAAAATGGGGCGAAGTTGTTGTGTGTTTAGCCGACAGGCTCGGCTTTGGGGCCATTGGATGTGGTGGGTCGGGACATGGCGGCAGATTCCTCGACGATGCGCTTGAACTCGTGAACGACCTCAGGTGCGATCTTGTCCCAGAGCAAGCTTCGTGTGTAGATCTCGGCAGCCGAATCGCCCTTATTTTGCTCGCGCATGGCGGCCAAGGTTTCAGCGAGGTTGCGGCGGTGCGAAGGTTGAGAGCCGGGAGACAGAGGGTCGGAAAGATCGTCACTAGTGATGCTGTAGCGAGGGCGAGTGAAGTCCAGTGAGGTCATGCTGTTGTACTGGGCAGGCGTGATCGAGAACAGCTGCTCAGCTTCTTGGTCCTTGGTCGGGGCAGTGAGGTGAGAATGCAGCTGGTCGAGATGAGAACCAGAGATGCCAGCGAGTTCAGAGCCAGAGAGAGTTGTCTTCGGCCAGGCGACGCCAGACGGGCCAGGCTCGAAAGCGGAGACGTGGTTGGCAACAATACCCTGCTCGGCCAGAGTGGTCGAGACACCAGCATCCTTGAAGATGCTGTCGAGGACTGTAGCCGATGCCGCACGAACCTCATCGGGCATGCGAGGAATGGGAGGAGCAGCGTTGCCAGACTTGCTGGCGACGAACGCACCACAGAGCAGGAGCATAAGCAGAAGACCAGAAGCGACAGGCTTGTCCTCGTCCTTTCCGCGGGGTACAACAGCCATGTTCTGGTCGTGGTTCTGGGGAGGTGTCTGCTCGTCGGAGGCAAAGTCGTTGACGAAGATGTAGTTGTCCCAGTCGTTGCTGCCCATGTGAAGATTGTCCATCTCAGAGGCGAAGTCGGTGAAGGTGGTGCTGGGTGCGACAGCCATGCCATTGCCAGTAGCGTTCTCAAGGCGTTCAGTGAGGACGGACACCTTCTTGCGAAGTTCTCCAGTCTCCTGCGTGTGGTTGCGGACAAGCTCTTCCTTGTCGAACTGGAGCTGGTTGATCATGTGATGCATGTCCATGGACTCGCGATGCCAGTTCTCCTTCTCGACAAGCAGTGCTTCATACTCGATGCGGATGCGGCCGAATTCTTCTTCCATGCCGCACATCTTGTCCATCCACTGCTTCTTCTCTTCCTCGAGCTCTTCAGTGTGCTTCTTCTTGCGTTGCCTGGAGTCAAGTCTGTGACGACGTTAGCTAGTGCATAAGGAGGGGATCATATACCAAATGGCGGAATGGACCAAACGAGGAACGCCAGACCAAATGCCAAGAGGGGGTACGTACGCGGCCTGTCTGTTACGGAGGAGTCGTTTTTGTTGTTTGAGCTCCTTGAGATCGTCTTCGTTGGTGCAGCTCTGGATGAGGTTGTCGATGTTGAGCAGGTTTCGCTCGGCCGGGATGTCGAAGCGGGCGTTCTTCTTCCTGATACCACCGTCACGGCGGGGTGAGAAGGAGCGAGGCGGCGTGTTGGGACGCATACGCTTGGGTCCGGGCCGCGAGTCCATCTCCTGCTGGTTGAAAGCCATCCAATCCGAGTGCGTGTGGGGCGACATGGGTTGCTCAGGAGCGCTTGGGGGAAAGACAGCACTGGGCCTGACGTTGCTGTGCACGGGAAGTCCGTGATATTGCATCTGTTGCTGCGACTCAGCGACGAATGGGGTCGCTCCAAAGTCACCAGGACCAAACGGGTTCAACGGCTTGGAGGCAGTCGGCGTCCGCGAGCCAGAGTTGTCGGCCATTGGCCACGTCTGTTGGCCATAGGTTGCGGCTTGGTTTGGAGGCAGACGGGCGAACGGGTTGTTGCTCTGCTCCGTGAAGAAGGGATTGTTGCCGTTGGTGTTGACAACGGAGCTCGTGGCGGTGCGGTCCACGAACTGGCCGGTGGAGAAGTCTTCCCAGATAGAGGTGTCGGGTGAGAAGATGCCCTGGGTGCTGGTGGTGGGCGACATCAGGACGGGCGTATCCAGGATGTTGGAGTCGAGCGTCGCGTTGTCGTCGAAGCTGAAGGTGGAAGGTTTCCGGTCAATGTGGCTCAGTGTCGACGACGGGCGGTGGAAATCCATGTGGTTGGCGTTGTTGGTGGAGGAAAAGTCCATGGCGGGCTCTTGTAGCAAAGTACCGGTGTAGCCGGACTGGCGGTGTGGATTGCTCTTTTCGGCAATCTCGATCGCAGGAGGGCCCAGCGATGGAGAAGAAGTGTTAGGACTGCGAACGGGGACAGAAGACGGCAACGATGAGGTGCACGTCGGAGAGCGAGTGTCTTCTCTCACTTTGAGCTACGGCGTCGGCGGCGCAGCGTAGGGGCAGGGCAGGGTGGTGGTGATGGGCGAGGTGGGGAGCGGCGGGCTAGTGGTAGATAAAGCTGGATTCTCAGGCTGGGCGGGGTGTGCAGGCACTGGCAGGCATGTTTTGGCAGGTGCTGGGGGTGGTCGCTTCCGTGGGATGCACGCGAAACAGAGCCACGCCTTGTCATTCGGCGCCCCAAGGTCCGTCGGGTAGCAGTGCTGCAGGCTCAGTCCCACGCTCCCAACGACTGGCTGGCGCTGTCCTGGAGCGCCAGCCATGGGCCGTCCCCTTCTCCGCGTCCAGCGCCCGCTGTTTGCCCTGCTGCCACAGCTGGCCGCCCGCTGGATCGCAGGCCGTCTGCCAGAGTGATGCTTGCCGTTTGCGCCCAGTCCGCTGTCACGGTGCGCGCGCGCTCGCTGGAATCCATGGAAATTCATGGCGTGCCATTCACAGCCCGCGAGCGCCTGTCACCGCAGCGCGCGCTGGTACGACCGCTGCGCTGCGACGCCGGCCGGTGGCTCCCGTGCCGCGGTGCCAGAGAGTGGAGTACGTATCGATGTGCAGAGCGTGACTGGCTTAGCCCAGGCGGCCCGACCCTTTCACAGCGACCGTCTCCCCGTGCCAGATCGCTCATTCGCCGCGCCCGCCGAGAGTGAAAACTCTGCTCGAAAGAGTCAAGACGAGCAGCGCTTGACCAGGCTCGCTCGTCCCAGCGCGCTGCTCCATCTGCCCCGTCTGGTCTGCTCCAGCGTGGTCGCTGTGCTGCATCGCGTCTTCTCGTGTAATCGTGAGCACGGCCCGATTCTGCTGAGTGCAACTCGGCCCGCGTTCTTCCGACGCCCTCACCACCCACACGACGAGTCTCATATTGCCCGTCAGCCGACTCCAGACCAAGTGCCCACACTGGCAAGCCTTATTCGTGCTGCTGGCAAGGGGTCCCTCTCGATTCGCGCTCGCGGCCTTCATGATTGTGTCATCCGTCCAACTTTCGGCTCCCTTCGCGCGCACGAGTCATCTCACCGCTTAACCCGCGCAGCGTGCTTCCCTGCCCGTTTTGGCCTTTACGCAACCATTTCTGTGCTCCTGTACCCTCGCCATTATCGTGAAGAGGGGCCTGGTGTAAGGTACCAGGCGGCCGCATCTCCATCTGGCTGGAGCATGCTTGCTTGAGCGATCCGAGGCAAACGCTGCAGCACGGCAGCCACTTGATGCCGTTCTGTGCCACGACCTTGCTCGGAGTCAGTCTACCGACTGCACGGGTCCATTGAAGCGGTGTTGCGCTGTGCGTCATTGGCTGATTATCAGAGATAATCGAGCTTGCTTGCCATTATTTGCCCAGTCCAAGATCGCGCCGTTTGTCCCTTTTTGGTAGGGTGAAGTCATTCGCGATCGTGATCATAGCAAGCAATGAGTTCCTTGCTCGCTATAGAACATCGCAAGATTTTCCGGCGATTGTGCTCGCTGCCCGTAACCGTGTAACTCTTAATACCGCAAAGTAAGACAACCCACCCTCAACCAGGCGTCTACAGATCGCGTCACACCAAAGAAGCGGACGGTGATTTGGGAAAGGGACACCGCCAGTGTTGCGAATGACAAGCCAGGGCGGCCCCCAACACAGCCACTGTCAGAGCCTGCCAATTCTTGCCTGCGCTGTGTCTGGCCAGCCGTTGTTGTTGATCATCGTACCATTGCGCGTACACTACAGTCCAGTCTGTGGCACAAGCGTGCATGGGTCATGGCAGAGCATCGAATCCTTTGACCCAGGCGATGCTCCACCCAATGTTTACCATTGCTTCTAGTCGCTCCCATTATGAGACGATAGTCTCTTTCACCGGAAAGATTCACCGATATCGAAGCAATGCGGTCGCATGATTGATGGCTGTATTGCACGTTGGAGCCCAACATCTAGGGCGCATAGTACGAGTCCTCCAAGACGGCCTCTTTGCTATTCGGTGGCTGTTGCAAAAAGGTGAGGCGGTAGCGGTGTATGTATGCCTCGCTTGACCTGTTCCACTTTCCGCATCCGCGCTTGCGCTTCAGCCACTTACATTTGTTTGTTATGTTTTATTCTTGTCCATATCAAAGTTGTTGATATCTTGGCATGGACAAAGATTGATCTTCTGGCTATGAGTCACATGTTTTTTGCACTTCATTGCTGCGAAATTACCAGGCGCTTGGATACCGGGCGATGACGGCAAGCGCTCAATGATGGCCCAGGATGCCTGCAGTTAGGAAAAAATGGTGCTCTTCCGAATGCCAAACACCAATTGCCATTCAGGGGAAGCGGTGTGCTGAGTAATTGCTGTGTTTGGACGACCATCTGGACCAGAGACCAACCTGAAACCAACACTACTGTAAAGCTGTGGATCACCTTGCGGTGAGTGGCATCGTTGTTGTTGATTGTCTCTGACTGTCAATTCACAGTGTGTGTAAAGTCTGGCCCTTGCTTTAGGCAAGTGAGGAAGGTGGCCCGGTGCCATGTTCAGTCGTTATGGTAGCAACGTGATGGCTTCGTGTAACCTCCGCTGAGTAACCTCCGGAGAGCGCACGTGGTCAGAAGGAGTAACGGCCGGTGTGTGACGCGTGCATCTCTTGAATTGGTTGACACATGCATGTTAATCGCGACGTTGGTGACCGAGCGCAGATCTTTACACAGAGATAGCTGACCGAGGAAGAAAGATAGTGAAATCCGCGGCCGTCATGATCTCAAGACAGTCCGAGTGTCGGAGGAGGGGCACAAGTGAATGACTGGGACGTGTACAACGCACTGAGGATTCGCGAATCCAACCGACTGGAGACCGAGGGGTATCTCGTTGAGCTATGAACTTTTTGTGTTCGTCATCCGCGTTGCGTGAGACGTACAGAGGGCACTAACCTTGCAAAGTCGCGTCCTCCTCTTAATTACACGCAGCAGCCGAGGCATTCTATCAGAGAGTATTGTGACTGCTGCGGTCTTACGATGCCTTCCGTGACCTGGAGAGGTGTTACTGTTCAGATTCCAGCATTGTCGTCCCTAGCCCACAGCTTGATAGTCCGATCTTTTCCACCACTGACAATCCATGCAGCGTCGCTCGTCACATCAGTACTGAAAACGGGTCCTGAGTGTCCTGATAGCGTCTTGCAGTGCGCCCAGTCATCAGCTGAGAAAATTTGGATGTTCTTGTCGAATCCTGATGATACGACGAATGTTGACGCTTTCTTCGGAATCAGGTCGCCGTCGCTGTTCTCTTGCATGGCTATGCCGCTGTTAGGACCATCTGTGCCTTTGAACCATCGCAAGTCAGTGACACCACCGGTGTTTGCGGCAATCGAGTTGGATTCTCGCATCGCCCGAACATCCCAGCACTTCATGAAGCCATCGCCCGAGCCAGACAATAGACGGTGGCCATCAGTGTTCCAGTCAAGACCATATATAGGCTTGATATGACTTTCGAGCATGTATATTACGCGACCAGTACGCACGTCCCAGACGCGGCCAATACTGTCCAAGCCGGCGCTGGCGACAAGCGAGCCGTCTCCGTTGAAGCTCACGGTATAGACCTCTTTCGAGTGCCCCTCTTGCGTTAAAAGCTCCTGACCGGTGTTTACGTCCCATAGGCGCCATGTCGTGTCTTCGGAAGCAGAAGCAAGAAACCTGCCTGATGGGTGGAATGATACACGGCATACTCGATCTGAGTGGCCTTCAAGGGTTCGTAATGGCTTGTCGGCCTCCAACGACCACAGCTGGACCTTTCCTCCTGCACCTCCTGATGCAAAGTTGACACTTGATGTTGAAACGTTGCTCCCAGCCAAAGTTGCACCTGGCATCCAATCGATACCAGTTGCCCTTTCGGTGTGGCCTCCTCGATATGCCCTCTTTTGCTCCAGACTAGGTATTTCCAGCAGAGCCACTTTGCCACCCCATGTGCCATATGCGACATACTGCCCATTCGGCGACACCCGAACAATGCTGACTGGGCGATCCGCGGTTTGCGACCCGTATAGTTCAAAGCCCTTGAGGTGGTCCTTGATCTTGTTTCGGAACTCGATGTGTGTCTTGAGTGGTATGGTAGCTTCGCGGCGCTGATACGCGACTCGCTCTTTGGCCCGTGGCAGGGAATATCTGGCAACGTCATGCCGTGCATCGAGCAACGATTGGGTGCCTTGTGTGTAGAACTCCTCCTGTTCGTCCCCAGGTGCCTCATCCGCCTCTTGCATCTCCACATCGGGCGCATCTTCGCCTAGAGCTTCGGCAGCTTCTGCCAGCAATGCTCGAAGTCGATCGCGACGGTCCGCTGGTCCCTCGCCGAATAGAGTGATTGGCTCCCCTCTGGATCGCAATTTTGCCTTGACATCGCGGTCGGCAGTCGGTACTATCAGTTGCGCGGCTCTGCGTTTCCGGTCGAATTCTTCTAGTAATGTCGAAGCTTGCTCGTTGCCTCCCCCAGGCATCGCATGGTTGCGGTCAAGAGCTAGGCTTGTTAGACTGTGTTACAGCTACACGAGCAGAGAATACTGTACTTACGGACATTGGCAAGGTCAATACCCTCCATGGCGTCATCCTGCGAATGCAAGTTAGCTTGAGCCATGCAAGATTTACTTTACTTCAGCTCTTGTATCTCATGTGAAAGGATAGCATAGTACAACAAACAAAAAGATTGTATCGGAACATGTACTTACTGCGCCATTCTCCTCCTCAACATACGCTTGCCGCGATGGATGTATGTTCATCGTGACTGCGTCACTCACAGCGGAGAGTGAGGTGGAATCTGTGGGGTCGAAGTCGCGATGGAGTTTCTCTGACGCGACGCCGGGGTTTATCCGATAAGGCTGCGACTAGCGCCGGTTATGTCATAACTTCATGTTCGAAACACGATCGCGCCTGCTGCGTTTGGAGTTGCCAGCTGGTCTGAGAAGAGTGCACACATCGCCAGCAAGTCTACGATAAACGAAGCAGCATCATTGCAATGTTATGCAGTGGATATAAGAGTAACTAGCATCTTCCCACACTATGCTCCAGATAATTGTAAGTACACGGTCAGGGACTAAGCCGGATCGGCCAGATATCGCCCGCCAATGCGTGAATCCCTAGTCCAAAAGTCTCTTTTCACTCCACGACGTCTGTCGCAAAGGTACAACTCGCCACTATGCTTTTCAATCGATGCGCCACCGTCTCATCACTACTCTCACCTTGTACTGACTTGTAATTTCCAGGCTTGGGCCGCGGCCATGTCATTTGCGATAGCTAGCACAGCGGGTCTTGCTCGGCTCTCGTCCGTATCGCGTCGCGCAACCACTGGCCTGCTTCTCTTTGCCCTTTCCACTTCCTCCTTGATCGCACCTGCGCATTCGTCGCGTACAGCTGGCCTCCACACACGGCGGACAGTATCCCTGCATGCCCAACCAACATGTCCGCTGAATCGAGACACCTCCCCAGCATCCATCGGCCTGCGGTCCTTCCACTCAACCTCGCACAACTGGAGTAGCACGCCCCAGTATACCTACCATGTTGCCGCCTCCTACTCTGCGAAACAGGATCGGTTCAACGCTGACGCCAATCTGTTCACCAATCCTCCGTACGATGCGAGCAAAAGCACGATTGCCAATCTGAAGGCGTGCAAAGAGGCCGTAGACAAGCGCCGTCGCGCGAAGAGCGGACAGGATGCTTTCTTTTTCAGCCAGATAGGGAACACGAATGCTGCAGCTCTTGGTGTGGCGGACGGCGTAGGAGGATGGGTCGAGTCTGGCTTGGACCCCGCCGACTTCTCCCATGGCTTGTGCGAGTACATGACCTGCGCTGCGCGCTCGTGGCCACAAGGATCGAACACAACATCGTTGCACCCGAAAGACCTGCTCCAGGTCGCGTACGACGAGGTCACCGAGGATGACAGCATTGAGGGAGGTGGCAGCACGGCATGCCTGGCTGTTGCAGAACCGGACGGAAATGTTGAAGTGGCCAATCTTGGAGACTCTGGCTTTATGCATCTTGGGGGCAACGCCGTGCGACACTTCACACAGCCTCAGACGCATGCCTTTAACACGCCATATCAGCTCTCTAAAACCCCTCAGCGCATGCTCGTGCAAATGGCTGTGTTTGGCGGACCTACCACTCTTTCCGATCTACCCAAAGAGTCCAGTGTGACACATCACAAAGTGCGCCATGGTGACGTGCTCGTCTTCGCGACGGACGGCGTCTGGGACAATCTAAGCCCACAGGACGCGCTGGGTATCATCAGCCGTCAGATGGTCGATCTTGGCGCATGGGTAGAAAGAAACGGCGCGATCGAAGTTGGACATGATTTGGCTAAGCTTGTGCAAGCAGGTTCAGCTAAGCAAGCGGGGAAATCTTCTCTCCAGGCAAAAGTTGCAGTGGCTATTGCGAAAGAGGCGAAGGAGACGGGACTCAACACTCGCAGGGACGGACCGTTCGCCAAAGAGGTCCAGAAAGCGTATCCTGGAGAGAATTGGCACGGCGGCAAGCCAGATGACATTGCTGCGGTGGTCGCTATTGTGCTCGAAGAAGCCCCGCAGTCGGCTTGATTAGAAATGTGTTGTATCAGCGTCCGGTTATTTGGGCTGCATGGTTGGCGTTTGAAGACGGAGTCACGACATGGAGGGGCGGCGTCTTTGCATAGACCGCAATAGGGTGGTGACAGGTGTAGCTATCATGGCTTGATCTCGCTTATACGTTATGTACTCTTGATTGCATGGCAGCAGCGCATGGCTGACTGCGTCTCCTTCACGGTCACTTTGAGGGTGATATCAACTAATCAAGATCGTTAAGCAACTTCATCTCGGCTTCTCCTCTGTGACGCACTCATCCATTTGCGTCTCAAGCAACATGGCTCTTTGCTTTTGTTGTGTAATAGCTCTTATAGCATAGTAGATCTCTCTAGCTGGTATGCGTCGCGCGCAGTCCTTCGATGGCGTCGGATGCACTCTCAACATGGGTCAATGAGCAGTGAATGCGTCGAAGACTTTGGAGAAGGTTGCGAAGGTCGTCGCAACAATTGTCATGCGCGGGATGCAGCAGGCAGTTGGGAACCCTTCGTGACTACCTTTCCGTCCACATAGCCGACGGAGACGATATGTCGCCCATGCAGCATTAGTGCTGTCGCAATTGAGACTTTGTGCAAAGCTTGTAGAGTTTGACCTTCGGCGCAGACCCAGTGTTTACCCGAGCAGTTGCTAGGCAACGCGGCCACGCGAACAACCAGGATCTGGCTGGCGCGCGCTCACAACCTCAGAACTCACCCACCGCCAGCATCCCTACTGCGAACAGACGCCTACGCCTTGGTCCTTATGTATGCGCAACTAACACTACAGTCGACATTCGCTAGCCCGACAGCACTTCTACCCCGATTATAGCGACGCGCCCAACACGCAACGCGCCGCAATGGCTACTGCATCTCCCACGCCCATGGGCGGCTCATCCTACGGGCGCATGCGCTCGCACTCGATAATCCGCCCGAGGAGAGACTCTCCGCTGTCGGTGCTGGGGCAATCGCAGGGATTTTCGGCAGACGCGCCCATGATGCAGAACATCGACATTGGCGACAGCTCCGACGACGAAATACCACAGCCCATGAAGCTGAGCGCCTTGACGACAGCACTGCTCGCGCAAAACGACGTCAACTCCCCGGAAAAGAGGAAGCCAAAGCTCAAAATCTCCCGTAATGGCTCTGGCTCGAACACGCCGGTGCACGACACGGTAACACCAGCGCCAAGTTTGCGCATTAAACGAGTACCACTCCGGGGTGCGCCTATGAGGCGGCTAAGGCGGACTCCCCAGAGCGAAGAGGAGCACCCACCGTCGCAGGACCAGGAAAACCTACCCATCTCGATAGTAAAAGACGTCCCACTCAACGTGCCAGATTCTGTAATGAAAGTTACAGGGTCAGTCATGAAGGTCCAGGAGGATCGGAGCATGCAACCACCACCACAGACACAGTCGCCAATTCAAAGACAACCATTGCAGCAACAGGAGCGGCCTGTTCCCCTACAACAAATGAGTGCGAATACCCCACGAAGACCAGCACCGCCGCCCCCACCAAAAATGTCTGTACTTGAGACAGCTACCGCGGCAGCAGGAGCAGCAACTACCAAGACAAGGGAGAGGAAAAAGCGTAGTACGCTGGCTGTCAATGGGAAGCATTATTCCCAGATGGACAGAATAGGAAGAGGCGGCAGTTCGGCAGTGTATCGAGTAATGGCAGAGAACTTCAAACTCCTGGCGTTGAAGAGGGTGAAGCTCGAGGATGCGGACGAAGCTGCAGTCCGCGGCTACAAGGGCGAGATCGATCTGCTACAAAAGCTCAAGAACGTGGATCGCGTTGTGAGACTGTACGATTGGGAAGTCGACGAACAGCGCCAGGTTCTCAGTGTGGTAAGTAACATGACTTTAGACTCGGATTTCGTTTCCGCAAAGGCATTCTTGTACTAACCCATCGTAGCTCATGGAACTTGGAGAGTCTGATCTTGCCCGAATAATAAGAATGAAGCTAGACCCCGCAGATGGAGACGGCAAGCTGGATCTAAGTTTCACCCGTTACTACTGGAAGGAAATGCTCGAATGTGTCGGCGCGGTGCACGATCATGACATCGTCCACTCTGATCTCAAACCCGCAAATTTTCTCCTCGTTTCTGGCCGCTTGAAGCTCATTGACTTCGGAATTGCAAACGCCATCGAAGTCGACCATACTGTGAATGTTCATCGCGATTCACACATCGGAACCCCAAACTATATGTCACCCGAATCTCTCGAGGATTCTTCTGGTGGCGCTAGAGGCCTCCTATCCAACGGCGCTGGCACCAAAGACATGGCTCTAGGCAAGCCGTCCGACGTCTGGAGTCTCGGCTGCATCCTGTACCAAATGGTCTACGGCCGCCCTCCCTTCGCCCACATCGCCAACCAAATGGCCCGCGTTCTCGCCATCGTCAATCGCGACTACCAGATCGAGTTTCCCGACTTCGGCGTTGGCGACATGCGCGTCCCGCCCGGTCTGAAAGCCACGCTTCGTCGCTGCCTTCAACGCGATCCCTCCCGGCGCCCCAATGTTGCACAGCTCCTCGACGAGCGCGATGTGTTCCTCTACCCCGATGGTGGTGAGGACTTGCGTATACCGCAGGATTTGTTGGGGCAAATCATCCAGCGTGTTGCAGATCGCTTCCGCGATCCGAATAAACCGAGCCCAACTGACGACGAGATTCGCCAGTATCCGGCGAGTTTTTACGAAAAGATTAGGCAGCTGTTGGAAACGGACTGACCCTTTTGATTTTCTCATACAATTTTTCTTGCTTCTTGGCCACGGCGCTTTGGGAAAAAGGTGCTCACTACTATTGATGATTGATTGATTGATTGATTGGGAACTTGGATTGCATGGCTCTTATTACCCCCTCATTTTCTTCTTCTCGCGACGCATTTTGAGCGTTTGTTTCTATTTTGATTAGCGATGGCGCATGGCGCTGTGTTTCTCCTTTGTTCATGGGTTTTGGATGAAGATGCATGATTGGATAAGTGGTGACGGGAGGGAAGGTGGTCTCACGCGGAAACTTTTGATTGTATATACCCGTGTTGAGTGCAAAGAGATTCTTCTGCTGTGCATATATCTTTCTCTGGAATGCTTGATGCTTTGCGTGTGCCTCTCTTCTGCTAGTCCAGCATGTGCTCGGCAGGGAATTCGAGCCCGTGTCCACGATGCAGCCTAAAGTCTTCTTGTTGGGTGAGCAGCAGAAATAAAGCCGAAGCGATCTCAGAGAGATCTGCATCCCGAGCACTCTTGATTTGTGCCACTGTTATCTTTCGAAATGTGAGAGTTCCAGCCATTCAGTATGATCTCTTCCTAATTGAAGATCTTGCGTAGGCTGCCTTGATTAGATCGATCAGCAGGTGATTACTATGTCTCAGTTGTTGTCTCGCCAATTCAACCAATAAAGTCCGTGCCGTTGTCTAGTTGTCCGGGAGCTTAAGGTGTTGGGTAAAGTCATGTCCAATCATGAATTTGTGATACTTGGTCGAGATCCCGACAAATTTGCCAAATCCAGTCAAGTCGCACTCATGTTGACTATTTCTCTTGTATGATCCAGTGTGGTGAAAGACATGTTCGTGGTAGCGAATGCCATTGTTTTAATTCAATGATCGCAAAGCTAAGTCCTCCACGGTCAGTCGAGCACATAACACAGAGCAAACCATGTTCAGAGCTATTTCCCCTACGGCCGTTAACACTGACAGTATTATAAGGTGACATAAGCGTATCTATAACCATGGCCCGGTAGCAGTGCCGTGCGATGACTCTCATCACACCATTCTTCGGTACCTCATCTGTAAGTCTTGTCAGAATTCAAAGCACCAATCAAGTGAAGATGCACAACCCTGCTAGTTGCCCTTATGGAGTTGATTGTATGCATCGTTATTGCATTTAGGTACCGCAAACACGGTTCACGGATCACTCAACGCATACACCGAAGATACCGAAGATCATCACCGGGACCCTCGCATCTTCCTTGGCTCCTCAGAAGCCCCACGATACATGGTACTGCTGACATGTTCCTCGTACGACCTAGATCTGGTGTGTCTTCAGCGCTTGTCTTTTTCTAGGTATTACGCGGATGCAACCCGGCACATCACTGCCTCGGGAGTACGTAGGAGAAGGAGACGGCAGATATGCATGAACTGAATGTTGGTAATATCAGATCGTTCGAGACTATTAGGTGTTACAATCAGTCCTTCCTTTTGTCTTAGTAAATTTATAACTGACATGTTTCGTCCGGCTTGGAGACCTATCATAAGCGATGCCTGTCTATTAGTAATCGTGGGGAGGGATCCCCAGCCTTGCATCTTGGCAAGCCCTTACACGATCCAGTCACATCACCACATTCCCACCCTGGCGATCGCGGGTGCCAAGCCCGTGCCCATAATTTCAACAGCCGCGTTCCAGGGTTCTTCGAGCATGCCGTCCTGGGCTTCATCACTCATTGGTGATGTATCGCATGATAGCAACAAGGACGGGCACTATTGTGGATACTCCCCCGGCTTCTCCACGTGCGGAGTCCCCGCATGTTTATCACTTGAGGACTGTGAGCCCGAAACCCGGGACGGATCCTTGATGGACCGGTCTGCTGGGGTACATAATGGACCCATGATCTGCTGATGTTCTGCCTCAAAGCTGCTTGGACCTTTACTTCACCTCCCTCCCTAGTCTTCGCAGTATCGGATTCGCAGTATCGGCCGTTGACGCGTCAACCTCCAGTTTGCGAGCGAAGTCAAGATGTCGAACCAAGATTCAAACAACGATGTCGAGGCTACATCCCTCAGCATGGACGAGAAGAGCGGAAAGCACGTTGCAGAACAATATGAGAACGAACCGAGCTTTTCGCCTCAACAGACAAGAAAGCTACTATCAAAGATGGACATTGCAATTCTTCCTCTTGTTGCCACCATGTACCTTCTCTCTTTCCTCGATCGATCGAACATTGGCAATGCGCGCCTGGCTGGACTAGAAGCCGACTTGGGCATGAAGGGTTGGGACTACGCCGTAAGCTCTCAATACTCTCTCCATTATGACGAGAAGTATGTTCTGACTAATGATGATTTTATAGACAGCGGTCTCGGTGTTCTTCCCTTTCTACATTGCTTCCGAGGTACCGTCCAATCTCGCAATGAAGAAGTTTCGTCCATCCATCTGGATTCCCTCAATCATGGTAACGTGGGGCGTGGTAATGACGCTGATGGGTCTGGTCCACAACTTCGAAGGACTTCTAGCATCTCGCATGATGCTTGGACTTGCGGAAGGTGGTCTCTTTCCTGGCGTCACCTACTAGTCAGTGGTCCAAGTCTATTCCATCTTCGAAACTTCATTGCTAACAAATGTCCAGCATCACCTTGTGGTATCGTCGTCACGAATGTGGTCTTAGAATCGCCATCTTCTTTTCCGCAGCAACGGCCGCGGGTGCTTTTGGAGGTCTGCTCGCCCGCGGAATCATGGAAATGGACGGAGTGGGCGGAAGGCAGGGATGGCAATGGATTTTCATCCTCGAGGGTATCTTGACTGTTGTTGTTGGTGAGTCTACGGCATTGCGGATCATTGCTATCATTTTTACTTACTTTGATTAGCCGGCATTTCGTTCTTCTACCTCCACGACTATCCTGATACCGCAAAGTTTCTCACCGAGGATGAGCGTAAAGAGGTTGTACGCCGCTTGAAAGACGACAATACGGCGCTGTCGCATGAGATTAAGGGCCAATTCATCAAAGATGCTTTCAAGGACTGGAAGATCTGGGTCAACTGTCTTATTGCGATATCGAACTTTCTCCCGCTCTACTCCATCTCAGTCTTCCTGCCTACCATCATCAGGGGCCTTGGATATACCAACGAAAAGGCTCAACTGATGACTGTGCCACCCTATATCCTGGCGTGTATTTGTACCATTGGAATGGGCTACTGGACAGACAAACGCCAGACACGTGGTGTCTATGTCATTGGCATTGCTTTTGTTGCGTAAGTGTCATTCGACCCAAAATTTCCGGGCCACCACAGCTAAGACTACGACAGAATAATCGGTTTCATCATTCTGCTCAGCGTGGAGAGCAATGGCGTCAAATACTTCGCCACTTTCCTCGTTCTGTTGGGCATCTTCCCAAATGTTCCGCAATTGACCTCTTGGAATAGTAATAACATCGGTGGAAGCGTAAAGCGGGGTGTAGGTGTCGCTATGCAGATTGGTGCCGTGAGTCAAACGATGTCTGCTGCCAGTACGTTGCTGACAATCAAATAGGGAAACATTGGCGGTGCAGTTTCAGGTTTCATCTTCCAAGCAAAAGACGCTCCCCACTATCGTATGGGCCATGGCATCCTTCTCGGTTTGTGTGGGCTTACGATGTTGCTCGGAGCCTTCATGACCGTGTATCTGCGCAGGGAGAACGCAAGACGGGATGCTGCACACAAGGCGCCTAGCGAGTATTCTTTTGCGGAAATGGAGTTGGAAAAAGACAAAGGTGACTATGCCACCTTCTTCCGGTACACCATTTGATCCCGGAGTGAGTATAAATCACAAAACTTGTGTAGATTGTGTACATAGCTTGTCAGGATGATTTCCAATGCTACAATTTGCTTTTCGATTGACGTTTATGCTCCTGCTCGACTTTGAATTGTCGAATCGCTTCCACGTACTCTTCAGAGCCAAATCTCTCCTGCTCTATAATTGCACATTCGCGATCATTTGCATCTAGCAAATCTTGAAGCACTGGTTGCTTCATAAGCTTTTTCGTAGTTTTAAGAGCCCCGGGTGGCGAGTTGGCGATCCGGCATGCAATTTGAAGTACATTGGAGAGAAAATTGTTGTTGTCGTTGGGGAGAATCTTGGTTACGAGGTTTAATCGCTCCGCTTCCTCGGCCGAGATAGTCTCTCCAGCGAGACACAACGCCGCAGCCTTTTGATGCCCCATGAGTCTTGCGAACGTGAAGCTCGAAGCTCCTTCCGTAGTCATTCCCCACTTTACAAATGGCGTAAAGAAGTAGGCGTTTGGAACACTGTAGACGAGATCGAAAAGCGCAAGGCTACTGACACCATAGCCGGCTGCAGGACCATTGACGGCGGCAATGATGATTTTTTCGGTCGTGATGAGTATTTTGTTCAACGTGTGGAACTCGTTACCAGTCCCGAAAGACAGTGGCGCTTCTGTATCCACCAGCTCCATGCCGGTACAAAAGAATCGTCCTTCTCCTGTCTGAACAATGACCCGAATATCAGGCTGGGCATCTGCCCACTTCAACGCAGATAACATATCCGAGAGCAGCTGGGGATGAAGGGAATTACCCGTTTTAGGTCGATTGTATTTTACAATTGCTACTCGACCAGCAGCTTCCAGCCCAACGTGGACGTAGCGGAACGAGGGCGGCTCCATGGTCATCGGAAGAAGGACTGAATGTCGCAAGTGATGCCTCGATAATCTCTTTGTGTTTAGAAAAGGTATGCAATGGTCAGGCTCCTATTGCCGACGTCTGTATGAGGTGTAGTTGAAGCATGGTAGTCGCTTCCCCACAGATATTTGACCGACGCAGCAACTGCCGGTAATTCTAGTAGCCAAGGGTTTGCTTGCCGCCTTTCCGAAATCTGAAAGCCAACGATCCTTCCATGCTTCATCATCCAGTCAGGTACCCCGCGCCACGGCCCATCCGCGCCAAGCCCGTCCCCACAAATTCTGTTCCACCCCCTTATTGGAGAAAAGCGCGTCCATGGTTGCCGGGTTCTCCAGAAAAAGATCTTGACTACCCGTGCTACCATATCTTGGTGTCTTCATGCTACGTTGAGTCCGCGATACATTCTTCTAAGCTTCCCCTCTGATCATATCATCCTCATGACACGGGTGCATCGCAAAGGTGGATTTTCCTTATTGACAGGACCTCCTATTCCGTAATTATGCCTTCTGAGAGGTTACGTTAGTACCACCTACGACGGAGTCGAATGTGGGAACGAGGATAGATCGTGAACGTCATTCCTATCTCAAACATTTTCATCGATTTTGGGGAGCGTACCGGACCCCTACTATCTCGCACCTAAGGGTCTCCTTGCACCACCATAATCTGCACACCATCTCTTCCACCATAGTGCAGGAATCTAGTCTTGAGGTGGTGAGCCACTACCCGAGGCTTATTACTCCAAGCTATGCCGAAAGGCCGTCAATCCACTCTGTAACTTCAATTTACATTAACTTCAGCTTTCGCAAGCCTCCGAGCGATCCGATCATGATATCCAAAGCCGCTTATATTGGTCAATTCTCGCTGTCCACCAGGTTCCTGCGATGGATAATAAGGCAAACATTTGTGAGCGACTGAATCTGATTAGTGTTCAATCGCGAAGCACACGCCCCTTTAACGTTAAGAACGAACTCATTCATCTTGAAAGGCAAGAGGCATGTCTGGTTATGGATTTATCGACATGTCTTGCTGAGCGCCAGCAGATCGTTCAGGTTGCCAAAGGGTCGACATGGAAATGTTTCAACACTCGTGGAGGGCGGACGATGCGTACGTGGCCCCGCCATTCGAATAGATCCGCCTATTTCCGAAAACATGCTGGTAGAATGCATTTCACGGTTCCGGGGCCAACCAGGGAAAAGATGATTGCCATTCAGAGTTGTCTGAGCTGGTACATGTCAGCCGAAGAATGATGTCCGTTGAATCCGGGAGACATATGCGACACTGTGCTCGATTCTTTCACTTCATCCACTCCAGCAGTTATCAGAAAGGTAGTTGGAAGAGCTGTCGTAGCCGCAGTCTTAGGCAAGGAGACGAGCAAGCGCCATAGCAAGCAGCGGAAGCGAATACAGAAAGGCCCTCAACGCATATGACGAAAAATATATCCAGTCATAGCAACACGAGCATCGCAGTCACGTCGGTTCAGTGGAGCAAACATTCTTGCTCGAAGGCTTAGCCTTAGTTCGGACTACTGCCCATTTTTGGTCCCTTGACCATCTCCGTCAATTTCACTTCGCCCTTCTCCTTCACACTGTAATTTGTCAGATCAAGCTCCTCCACTAGAGCCACTTCAAACCCAAGTTTCTGATAAAGCTCCTTCGCACTCAAGAAAGCACGACATGCCCGTCTCTTCCGATACCTCAATACCTGGACTTGTTTACAAGCAATGTACCCGCGTATCGTCGATAATCTTCCGGCGATGTGGCAAGAAGAGCCATGACTATGTTATAGACATGTCAGTGAGTGATAATCATTGTGGTTGCAGACATTGGGAGAAAACGTTGTCCGTTTCGTAGGTTCCAGGGTTGTCGTATGTGGTTTACTAAACGATGCCAAGTCTGACCCTTCTTTCAAGCGCCCACGCTTGCCAGCACTCACTCAATATTCGTTGTATGAGTGTTTCTGTAGACTAATATATCGTTCCAGCTTCGGCTACTCTTGAGGTATGAATATGTGGGCGCAGTCCACATGTCTGCGCAACTGGTTCAAACCGCCCCCCTCACCGCTCATGCATTAGCGTGGCCGCCAGCCGCACCAATCATCGCTCTTCAGTGGAGGTCTATGTCTCGATCTGGTACCAAAACGTATGTGGAGGGGCTAAAATAGCGCGACTGAGCCCGCTCTTCGCCGCCTAGTGCAGATTGGTGTCAGCAGTATGCTTCATCTTTCGGACTTTGAGAAGGGGTTAAGATGGGATGATGTAAAGAGTCGGGTTTTTGTTCGAGCAAGAGAGTGTATATAAAGGATGGAGGAAACGATGCTAAGATTATCTATCAACATCATAAGCACTTCATTCAATCAACAACGTCTGCAAATCACTTCCTTTCACACGCTATAATATAAGTCATATTCTATTTATTCGAAACATCTACCGTATCTCAAAATGGCTCACCAAAACCGCCTCGCTAATGCCCATGTTCTCATCTTCGGTGGGACATCCGGCATCGGCTTCGGCGTCGCCAACATGGCCCTATCCAACGGAGCTCGCGTCACGATCTCTGGGTCCGCCCAGCCCAAAGTCGACCAAAAGGTGGAAAAGTTGCGGTCCTTTTATCCAAACATGCCTGCCTCGAACGCGACTGGTTTCGCCTGCGACTTGAGCGACAAAGAGAACATGGAAGCCAACATCACCGCGCTTTTTGAGAAGGCGACCGACGGCGGCAAGAACAAGATCGACCATATTGTGTCTACAGCTGGTAACTCCATCGGCCTTCCGCAGGTAAATGAAGTCACGGTGGAGAGCGCTTTGGCAGGCTTCACAGTCCGCTTTGTTGCTCCAGCACTTGTGGCCAAGGTCCTGTCCAGCGGCAAATATGTGTCACTGACTGCAAAGTCGTCCTACACGCTGACAGGTGGAACCAATACATATCGACCATTCCCCGGCTGGACATATCCTGCGGCGTGGATGGGGGCCGTCGATGGCCTAGTGAGAGGGCTGGCAAATGATATGCAGCCCTTCCGAGTAAACTTGGTCATTCCTGGGGCGATCCAGACGGAGCTGCTCCAGGGTATGCTGGATAATATTGGCGAGGCAGCGGGAAAGAAGATGGCGAGGGACAACAGCCTGACCAACTCATTCGGACAGCCTGAGGACATTGCGGAGGCGTATGGGTATCTGATGCGGGACCGCTTTGCTAGCGGATCTTTCGTAACTTGTGATGGGGGCAGGCTGCTCGTGACACCAAGTCCTGGCGAGACGAAATCGTTGGGATGAGTGCAGTGTCAAAGCCCGCATACTCACTTAAGAAGCAACTGATGCGTCTTGCGTCCATTTTAGCTTCCCTCTTTTTCATGTAACATCAATCAATATGCCTCGCCGCTGCACTTCCTCTTTCACATGTGACCACTTCGAGCAATCGGCCAACAACCCACGAAGACCACGAATCATAAGCTGTCTTAGATCCTCCTTGCTCTTTCTGATATCATACTCCAGCGCGAACTTGAATTTCATCCCAAGAAAAACGAATACCTCGTTCATACGATCGAATACCATCTCAAAGAGCTTGATCTCCTCTCTCAAAACGTCGTCTCCGGTAATGCGCCACTCGATCACAAGAATACATGCTGCGACGTAGAGTGAGGATCCAATATGAGCGGACATAAGGAGTTCTGGTGACAGGCGAGAGGCATCTCTGATGATTTGGGCGATGTTACGTGCCGCGACTACGGCAAGTATGAATGGAGCTCGAGCGTCAGCATCGGTATCCCCACTCAGACGTCGATAATTCAACATCATGTCGCAAGTATTCAGCATGACCTGGAGCCAGATGACCTGCGCGCGGTCTCCCGGTGAAGCGTCGAAGATGGAAGTTGCTTGACGCGGTAGGCTCAGTCGGAACTCCACAATGGAAGTATCCAGTTCCGCGCAGTCTTCAGCATACTCCGTCGAGTCTGGCGCGTGATGAAGAGAGTGAACAAGTTCAGAGACTCTACCAAGAATTACGTGAACGATGCAGATATATTGGAAGATGTTGCAAGGCTCTTTCTGAATAGTTGAGTTCGCGATAAGCCGTTCAAGCTTGCGAGTGAAAGGTGTATTCTCACAGAGGCTAGTCTTCAGAGCGAGCTCCATCATTTTGAAATCCTTGTCGGCGACAGGCATGTCCACCATGAAATGAAGCTCTGAGACAGTATTGGGCCATGCAGTAGGCCACGCCATGTTCCTGTCCATGATGAACATGAGCCAGAGCGTTCGTCGGCGTTCTTCTTTCTCCACCGCTGTCGTACCTTCTGGCTTCCATAAATCGCGATGGTTTGGGTTGATCGCAGCTGTATCCATGGGTTGCATGCCTAAGCTTGCAGCATTACTTGCGTCCATGCGATTCATACCCAACGCGACAGCTTGCCGCCAGGCCTTGCCGAGGAAAAGCCAACCAGCAGAGAAGTCGCCAGCGGTGTAGGCATGGAGAATAAGCACTAAGGCTGCTTGAATGGTGCGGAGAGCAGGATAGGGGTCGCGCTGCGTGAGATCGTAATTGAACTTCGCTTGCGCGTACCAATCTTTATCGCGCCTCTTGACTGACGGATCTGGGTGATATCGCGCCGCTACACAGCATATGGCGTACAAAATCAAAGGCGACTCGTCTTGTAAGGTACCTTCGTTCAACTGTGACTCAAACCTGACCCGGTGGAAACATGGGTACATGGGGTATAAATGGTCAAAGAAGAGCCCGACCAATTCCGCCATGAGTGCAGGTGGTGGTAGCTGAAATTCCGTCAAGACATTATCCTGATCTACCGCAGCGCCTGGAATCTGAAAGTAATCTTTTGACAACGAGTTTCCTTGCTCCTGTATTGAGAAGTCGAAGTTCAAGCTGGGCAGCGGCATCGGGTTCAGTGCGTCAAAAGCGCCCAGACCGAAAACAAGCGGCTCAGCTGGTCGTACTGCTGGGACGCCGTCTCGAATCGAAGCGTCAGGGGGATTGCGATCATACCGAGGAACGTCTGGTTTATATTCGCAAACAATGCCCCATTTTCTGCAAAGAGAGCACGATGGGTGTCCCGCCTATCACCCATTAGTGCCAATCATCAAGGCTCTCTCGATTGCATGCATACATCGCATTTCTTCTTTCGCTGCCTGCAGCCTCGACAAGCTTGTTTTCGCTTTGTAACTGAAGCTGGGATTGTTAGGGTCTGCATTGCTGAGGTGTGATGGAAATAGAAGTGACCCTGGGGAGAAGCACTTGCGTCACACCTCTACTAGTTTTCGGACTTAGCTCGGATATAAGACCAAACGGGGAAGCGCGGCTCGATACACATACATGAATAGCGAGATTGGAAGGACTTCTTATCTTAAATTCTTGTTTTGGGCATTTTTTGACTATACTTCTCGCTCACCAGAACATGGAATCAAGAAAATATTGTTCATCAATAGAAATGTCCTTACAACTGCGCCACATCACCATTCGCATCTATAACACCTACCGCTCCTCCGGCCTGGCACTCAGCAACTGGCGATCCCTGATTTAAAATGCTGACCTCGTTTGGAGGAATGAATTGTGAGCAGCGACCAAAGCGATCACATTCGCCGACTTGTCGGCCGACTTGGCATTCCAGGCCGACATTGCCGAAGACTTCGTTGCCTTCGCCGGATGCGAAAGAACCAGATCCAAACTGCGGTGCGGGAGCTAGAAAAGGATGTTGTTATTTTCCGTCTGATTGAGTGGGTGCGTGAATTGGTGAAGTGGAAGGGAGTGGAAAAAAGCTTGTGGATGTATTGGGGAATCAACAAGAGGCATGGAAAGATTCTTTTTGGTAATGTTAGATTTGGGGTGGGCTTTGGGACAAGAGAACAGTGAGAACGGAAAGTGCAGATACATGGGATCTTGTAATGTATGCGACAGGAAAGACAAGAAGCTGGTGAGTATGTCGCGATGTGGAAGACTCATGGAGTTGCAGAAGTGAAAACAACTTACCAGCAAAAGCAATTCCGGCAGCGATCGCCAAGAACGAAACGATGAAGCTGGTATACATCTCGATTATGTTGATTTTGGTTGATTTTGGTTGAAGAGAGTGGTAGATATATTGACCGAAAGAGGTAAGCGAACTGCAAGGATAGTACAATAGAACGATCGATCGAAACCTGCGATGATGATCCTTCAAAGCCTCAAAGAACCTATTCTACTTATACATGCCTGAATTCGGCCCTAAGACCTTGCCTCAGGCTTAAACGCGGCAAGTTTCGCAGTCCAGCGCAACGATGCCAAGATGTGCTGAAACATCACCCCGTGTGTATGAACTTCGGAACACCCATGGACATCGGACGAGAATTACCTAAATGCCTCGCGCGCGCAAGAAACATGAACATGAAGCAGGATTTTGGCATGATGTCTTACTCGTGTGCTCGTCTAGAGTCAGTCTCAAGAGTATAGATGTGGTAATCCCCGGTTCTTGGCATCGAGATAAACGACTGACGCCACTGAGGGATCGCGAGTACACGTTTCGATCATCTTGGCGATTTCATGCCTCGATTCAATATAAGCGTTGTTAAGCTATTGATGAACTTTTCATTATTATTTACTCTATGTCTATACTCCTGGCGTGGTGATTGGATCAGTTGGTCCTACCATTCTTATACTTGCTTTAAGTTTCTCGTGCTTGACGTCCTTCTGGTGCCTCTTCCACGCATCACGCGCATCTCTAGCTTTATCGAAAATACCAGCATGCATCACTCGCTTGTGCACAAAGTCTTCTCCAGTCGCACTATCCGTACGCTTGTGCCTCCTCCATGGTGGAGTACTGGTGGAGAGTGGCGATGATGCCGGAAGTGAATTCGGAACACGGGATGAATTCGGTGGGGGCGGTGGTGTACGAGGAAACTCGATTTCGTGTGCCAACGGCGATGTCGGCGGAGAAGGTGTACCTGAGCGTGACTGCGGCGAATCCGGTGAGCCGAAAGAAGTACGTAGTCTTCTGTTGATCGCCCTCCCTGGGGCTACTGGAGAATGCGAGCCCTGGCTGTACAGGGAAGATAGCGGCCTCTCAGGAGTACACATATCGAAGCCAGGAAAGTCATCAGGTGGGTTTGATCGCGGGTCCTCCACAGGCGATATGTTCAGAAAGCTCGTCGGTTGTGACTGAGGCGTCGAAGTTGTAGTCTGGCGCACGATGGCAAGACCACCCGGAAGCCGGAGAAGAGGTTTGGGCTGCTCCAGAGGTGAGTTTATGAGAGGTGGGGTTGGTTGAAAAGGAATCGATGGAGATCCTGATCCTATTGCTCTATTTCTTGTGGTTCTAGCACGTTTCCTCTTCGGTCTGAAGCCTTTGACTTTAGGAACGAAATCAGTGAGGTGAAACTCCCGAGGCGATCGACTCTCATCCGATCCAAAAATCCTCTTGCGAGAGGGTACTGATGGCTCGCTCGCCGACCGAGGGCTTTCATCATGATCGAGTCTTAGTTGCTTGTGCGCATGGCCTAGCTGATGTATTGGTACCCAAGACGAAAATTTTCGATGACGTTTCTTCCTGTCTGATGTATGAATGTCCGAATTAACGCGGCGTACCTCGGCACTACCGTGTGAAGAACCGTCACAGTCCTTCTTCCAAGATAGTGGCCTAGGGACCATTTCGTGGTTCTTCGCTGATGAGGTGTGTCTATCCCCTGCAGCCTTCCGGCTTTTGTCCATCTGTATCGGATCACGAGAAGTGTGAATATGAGATTCATGATATTGATCAGCCAGGACGTTATGATAGTCCTGAGAGATGCTAAGCTTCTCTAACTTCTCGCCAAGCTTGGTATCCTCTGGATGATCCTCGAGTATCGGTTTGCGATGATTGAGAGTGTTGGGCATCTTGCCTTGTAGCAATGGATCAGAGTGCATCGAAACTGGCGGTACAGAGCAGGGCTTCAGTGTGTCGACTTTGGGCGAGTTTAATGGGGATTTTGCTTTTGTTGAAGTTGCCAGTCCAGCATCGCTATCCGCAGAAGGCTTCTGAAAACGCAGTGTGCGCGATGGATGACGAGGTGGAAGCGACGGACTATCTTTCTCCTCAATTGGCTCTAGAGGAGAATGTTGTGTGACGGCAACGCTATATGGCCATGGCATTGGCTCGAGCATGTCGAAGACTCCAGGCGATGGTTCGGGCAGAAGCGGAGCATATATACGAGTACTGAATATATGAGGACTTTGAGGCTCTGGATGCATGGTGCTGGGATCGTCCCACTCGGCGGGTGGCCTCCAAGAAGTGATGCTGCTAGAGTGATCGAACGCCGCTCGTGTTTTCGATTGTGCATCGGTGGGCGATATTGGCGTTGGTGGCAATGGCTTATCGTGGTCATGCGCTCCTGGGTTCGGCGGTGCAGTGCGTCTGAACGACTTGAATGAACGTACAGGTCGCTCCATTCCTTCTAGAGAGGTGATCCATAGGATATCTTGCTTGACTGGGGCTGTTTGCTCTCGTTTAGTGTTCATTCCTCGGACGTCGTGAACAGCGAAGCAAGGAAAGATTTACCTACCAGAGAGGCGCTTCTCGAAGGTTTCCAAACAAAGAATTTGAATGCAGGTCATCGCACGTGGGCAAGGACGAATGCGGAGACACGTGACAATTGCAGTAACGAGAACAAAGACGATCTTGGGAGCTTATTGTCATTTTCTTTGAAAGATCGACGAAAACAGAAACACTGTATGAGAAGACCATCGACCAGGAATCGCGTATATAGCACGAAGTACGTGACGAAATCCTCGAGATAGGATCGTTTTGTCCACCTCGTGACGTGGGTCGCACGCCGTAAACGGCAAAATCATGCTCGTCTGCGAGAGGCTCTGCGCCTGCGATAGGCTCTGCACAAAGTTATCATCTACATCTGAATCTACTATGAGACAGTTGACTCATTTCTCGTTGTAGTATGCGCGCGTGGTAAGCAAACTGCTTGCATTGCCGAATGTCGATGAAAACATCAAAGAGAGTGAAAATGGCCGTTTCCGGAAGGCTACTCAGCACCAAACGTTACAGGCTTCCGCAAACTTACTATCTCCTCCCGCAGATGTGCCATCGCGCACAAGAACGGTTGAAATCGCGCATGTCGCAATGATTCAGCACCTGAATTGTCGTGACGTTATGCTCAGAAGGTGTGATCGGAGTGATTTGATGGTCCAGGTCCGATCAGATCGTGTGTGGCTTGAACGCAATCGGCCCAAATGTCAGGCCGACCCAATCTCAGCACCGCCTTCCACCACTGCAACAACAATCGCGCGCAACTTGTGACCGCCATTTCGTCCGTGCCTCGTAACAATGTCGAATTATCCCGATAGCATGCGCACGCGATTGGCTTAATCGCAGCCTTCGTATACAGAGGTCCGTGTTTCGTGGCTGCCATCGCGCCTCGCCTTACCAGATGTGGCACTCCATTCGCGAAACTCTGCCTCGTGTATCGATGCGGCTAGCGGCTGTTGAACAGGAACTCCGACATGTCCTGCTGGCCTGATAGGCAAAGTTCCTCCGACTTTGGTAATCAAGCCATCGAGCGGGTGTGTTGCACTCAACGTTATGCCGATTTTGCGACATGGCTTGCGTAGATTTTCTGATACAAAGTAGAAACTTGGTTGGAGTAGCTATATATCAGGAGAGTACTTCACGACAATGGTATGGACAACACCAAGCTCGCAACAACAATCTAGACTTCAGTTCAAGTCAATAGACGTCCCTTTCTCTACCTTTTGTTGCTCAGATTGAGTTGAACCCCTTTTGTCCTCGTTCGTAATGGCAACTCCATCATCACAGTCCCTTGCGGACGATCTGAAGCCTGAAGTCCCCCAGACAGGGCCGCTCAGCGACTCGACATCAGAAAAGTCGCAAGCTTCGATACCAGAGAAGTTCCAACCAGGATGGCGCTTCCTGGCTGCCTTTGGCAGTCTCTGCATCATTACACTCATGGCTGCTCTTGATGCGACTTCACTCTCCGTGGCACTGCCGGTATGCTTGAGCATCACGCAACACTCTGCACATCAAGTCTAATGACCCATAGATCATGGCCAGAGCACTCGGTGGCTCTGCGATCGAAGCCTTCTGGGCAGGAACATCGTTTCTGCTGACATCGACCGTCTTCCAGCCTGTCCTTGGATCGTTCTCTCACATCTTCGGACGCAAGGCGTTGATCTACGTCAGTCTGGCGTTCTTCCTCGCTGGCTCAATCATACCCGCCGTGGCAACAAACTTCACCATCGTTCTGGTCGGTCGATCAATCCAGGGTGTTGGCGGTGGAGGCATCATCAGCTTGACTGAACTAGTTGTCGTCGATACTGTCCCTCTTCGCGAGCGTGGCAAGTGGTTCAGCTTCTTTGGCGCTATGTGGAGCATCGGTACCGTCGCGGGGCCTCTGCTAGGCGGAGGGTTTTCGCAAAACGTCTCGTGGAGATGGGTCTTTTGGATCAATCTGCCATTCTTGGGTCTCGGGGCCATTTTGATTACCATCTTCCTACAACTTCACCAGAGGCACGGTGATTTCCTCACCAAGCTGAAGGAAGTCGACTGGATTGGCATGGTTCTCTTCCTTGCTTCGACCACTGGTTTCCTGATTCCCATTACCTGGGGCGGTGTCCAGTATCCCTGGGACTCGTGGCGTACGCTCGTCCCATTGATCGTCTGCGCCTTCGGCATGGTCGCATTTGTCATTCACATCGAGTACTTCGCACCACACCCGCTCATTCGCACTTCAGTCTTCAAGAATAAGTCCGCGGCAATCCTGTTCGTGACAACTACGATCCACGGCATAATTCTATGGGCGATTCTATACTACATGCCGCTGTACTTCGAAGCAGTGAAGGGCATGGGTCCTATCATGGCTGGTGTCAGCATGTTTCCATGGACCTTTACTGTGGCGCCTGGCTCTGTCGCTACAGGTATCGCAATTGCGGTGACTGGCAAGTACCGCTGGGCTAACTGGGCTGGCTGGTTCCTTGCCACCCTCGGCATGGGCCTGCTCATCATGCTCAAGCCTGATACTTCAACCGCTGCCTGGGTATTCCTAAACCTCGTTGGCGGTATCGGTACCGGTATTCTCTTCCCGGCAATGGCGCTCGCTGTGCAAGCTTCCGCCGCCGTCAAAGACCAAGCCTACGCTGCCAACATGTTCTCCTTCTTCCGTGCCTTTGGCCAGACCATCGGTGTCGCGATCGGTGGTGTCATCTTCCAGAATCAGATGAAGCAGAAGATGCTCAGCTTCCCTCTGCTTGCCGACTTGGCGAGCGAGTACTCCAAGGACGCTGCGGGACTTGTACAGATCATCAAGTCGATGCCAGCCGGCGACATGAAGGATCAGTTGAGAGAGAGCTACACGGATGCGCTCAAGTACATCTGGATTGTCATGACTGTGCTCTCTGCGGTATCACTCCTCGCAACTCTGTTCATTCATGAGTACGATATGAATACGGCGATGGATACGGAGATGGGCTTCAAGGATAAAGACAAGGTCAAGGATGTAGAGAAGGAGCAACACTGAAAGCTTCACATCTTTCCCAGTACGGCTACGCCACTGGCAAATAATACCTTTGCTTAGCATTAGCGCGGCGTTCGACTTACACATAGACCTAGATAATGACTCCCTCATGGTAGATAACGATAATGTTCACTTCTTTTACTGGTCATTTGCATCTCAACGTGCATGCATGTAACAAGTCATGACCCAATCACCTCCAGCACTCGATGACTGGTTAGCACATGCCAGACTTGCATCAAGCATGCAGGTTGTGTCAGAAGCGACCAGGATGAGTTGTGAAACAAGCCGTTGGTAGGCATGGCAGCCAGTGCAAGGGTCGGAAGCATGGTGACGGGTGCATGGCCCTTGCATCATGACGACTGCTGAAGCCGACGTTGCCACCGCGATGTCTTGTCGTGCAGGTGATCTTCAATTCGAATGGTGGTGTTTTTGATGTTGGAGATGCAGCTTGCTGGAGGAGGATTTGAGAATGTAGCGGATAACTTCACACCTTCGTCATCTCGGGTGACTGTTGCAAGGGACAGGGCGTCCCACTTGCCTGAGGCAACCAGACCAAACGGCCACAGTCTCGAGTGTCAAGGCGGGAAGAGGAGGCGCTGGTTACTGTGATCTTGTGCTCGCCTTGGAGGGCCCCAAAGCCCAGCATCACCGTGGGAGCTGGAGAGATATAAATGGATTGAGCATCGCCACGGCGACTCCACGCGTCGGAGTCAGTGCGTAGTCGGAGAATTTCACAATGCGAGGAACACCCTGTCTCAGGCTTGTGAATAGTGAAGTCGCGGTGACAAGAGCGTGAAAGACGCATTGTTACACTGCGCCCGCAAGGACTCGGTTCCCAATGGTCTCTGTGTCACGCCAGCCACGATGACGGGAAGTGCACAACGTGAGGACAAAATGATGGGACGCACGCTAGGCTCGATGAACGGATGAGTGTCTGGGATAAAGGGGACCCTGCCATGCCCACCCGCTCCGGCCAATGCCCGTCTGCCATGCGCAATCTGCCCGCCAACAACGCACAGCGACACCCTCTCCCAGAAGGCTTCGAGAACTGCGATTGCCCTCGTCTGTCGAATTGGCCCTGGTGTGGTGTGCAAGTGAGCATCGAATCGTTCTTCACCGTTGGCCGTGCGCAGGTGGGCCTAGTTTAGCGGTGCATTCCTTGCCAATCAGCGTTGCCGCATCGACGCCGCGGCGCCTCGACCCCAGCTCTCTTCATCACCGACGACGCACACGCTTGCTGCCGCGCTGCCCCGGCATCTTCCCCTTTGACGCGAGCTGCGACAATCTGACAACACCCTCGCAGCCACACCGCGAGGCTGCTCTCACGGCTCACAGCACATCACATCCCTCACCTCAGTCATTCGTTTCAGAATCCGCGAGCAATCGATACCGCAAGCAATAGCACGCCCTCCTAATTTCACGTCACACCGACCGCCAAGCGACTGCATCATTTCTCCGCCCGGCTGCGCTCGAACCCGACACTGCAAGAGCGACCAGCGACCACACCTCCCTCGTGACTTCCCCGACTCACAGCGCAGGCAGGAGCCCCTCGCGCACCCTCGCGACACTCAATTGACTGTTGCGCAGAGTGAGGACGTCGCCCACGTCGCTCTTTCCCGCGCGCGCGATCGTCGCTTCCCGTTAGCCAGCAAACCGTCGATCGTTGGTCATGCCTGTGGCCACCACCTCATAACGAACGACCACCGCCGCTCCCACACTCCACATCGCACTATTCTTCCACCACACTGCCCGCCGCCGCGATGAGGGAGTCTTTCGCTTCCCTCCTGGCCACGGGCGCCGGCAGATTCGCCCTCTCGCTGCTCCTCGCGTCAGCGCCTCTGACGTCTGCATTCACCTTCAAGCAGGTGGCATCGCCTAACCTGAAGCTGGACGACCTGGGCCGGATAGCTTTCGCGGGAGACTTTGACGCGATATCACTATACGAATATGAAGGCCAGACGCAGGAGACTCCGAGCCGGAACGGAACCCTCCTCTCGCGCTACCCCAATGGCGTCTTCGCATCAATAAACACCACCGACGCCGACATCAAGGCCATGTGCAGTCTCAACATCAATGGCACTGAGCGCGTCGTCTTTGCTGGCAACTTCACCAGCGTCGGAACCATGCCCACTCCTGGCGGCATTGCTCTACTTAATACAACAACAGGCCAAGTGCAGGCCCTGGCAGGCCTTGATGGCTCTGTCAACACCCTCTTTTGCGACAAAAGCGCCGACCAAGTCTACGTCGGAGGCCTGTTCCGAGGACTCAACTCGACTAATGCGATTATCTGGAAGAATGGCTGGCAGGAGCTATCCTTTGCCGGCTTCAACGGAGCCGTTCACTCCATTGCGAAGACCTCCAATGGTAACATGATATTTGGAGGAGAGTTCAACGGCCTCGGCAGCGGTAATGCGACTGTCTCTGCTGAGAATGCGACCCAGATCATCCCCATCAGCAGCGCCAATATCTCTGCCCAGACCAGCTCCGGGCTACCAGGCTTCACCGACCCGAAAGTCATCGCTTGCAAGAGTGACTTCAAAACGCAAGGTGCGGATCAGACATGGCTCCTCTCAGACAATGCGCCAGGCTTCTGGAAGGCCGATTTCGGCTTTGGCTTCGAGCCAACCAGGTTGAACATGTACAACACGGACTATCAGAACCGCGGCACCAAGACCTGGCGGTTCACCGCGCTCCCGGACGGCGGCATCATGAACATGTCCTATGTCGACCCCTCCAACGGCCGCGTGTCTTACTGTGACGCAAGATGTCCCCTCCCAGAACGCAACACGACGGCACAGGAATTTACCTTCGTTAATGTCGTTGGTATGAACTCCTTCCGGATCGATGTCTCGGATTGGTACGGCTCTGGAGCTGGCTTGAACGGCATTCAGCTGTTTCAAGATGCCATTTATTCGTATGCTATCAACGACTTCAACGAGCCTGCCAACTGCGGCCCCACGACTGCAAGGTCCGAATCCACCAGGACTGGAAACTGGCAGAACACGCCATCGCATAACAGCTATTCACAGTACCTCACTGCTACCCTGCAAGGAAGTCCTATCGATCCCGCATCTGCTGCCGTCACTTTCCTCCCTGATCTGAAGCAATCTGGAAACTACTCGGTTACCATCTACACGCCCGGATGTCAGGGCGATGGGACCTGCGGTACCCGTGGCCGTGTCAATGTTACAGCCTCCATGTCCCAAGGCGCCAGTGAACAGTCTGAATTCTGGCAAACAAACAACTTCGACAAGTACGACGAGGTGTATAGAGGCTATATTGATGCAACCAGCGGCTTCCGACCAAACGTTGTGCTACGTCCTGCAACCGGACAAGGGCCCACGGTCACATTTGTTGCGCAGCGAGTCCGTTTTACACTTCTCAATGCCACTTCCGGCAACATCAACGGGCTCTTTGAGTTCAAGCCAGGGCAGAGTCTCGAATCTCAGGACGTCGCCTCTTCGGTCATCAATTCTGCCGGCGCCAGCCTTGAGCCGCGAGAGAATGCTTTCGTTACGAGTCTGGCTACTGACGGCCAGAATCTGTACGTTGCCGGCAACTTCTCGAGCAACGATGGTCGCAACAACATCTTCTCTGTGCGACGGGATGCCACCAACCCTTCGGCGCTTCCTGGGCGTGGCCTGAATAGCCAGGTCATGACAATGTACCAAATTGACAGCACGCTCTACGTCGGTGGCAACTTCACAAATACTGTGGAGAACAACGCGCAAGGACTCAGCGGCGTTGCCGCCCTCGTCAATAACCAATGGCGTCCACTTGGTGCCGGCGTTAATGGTGTCGTCCTCTATCTTGTGCCATTCGCCCTCAACATCACCGCCAACCGTCCCGAGCAGGTCCTTGCTGTCAGCGGCTTCTTCAACCGTGTCAATGCCTTCGGCAACAATTCAGCGACTAACGTACAAGACTTCGCGGTCTGGGTCCCGTCTCGCGGCAACTGGCTGCACAACCTGGACTTCTACTCGCTTGCCATGTCAGGTCGCCTAATGACATTCGCTGATGTGACCGGAGGCGACAGATGGTTCGGAGGATCTGTGTCTTCTGGTTCTCTTCTTGCAAGTGGCACTGCAGAACTACAAAGCAACGGTGGTGATCTGTCCCTTGGAGCCTTCCCGGTCGATTTGCAAGCTCAACGGGAGCAGACTTCGTCACGACGCAAGAGAGCAATCCTCCAAGGCCAGGATTTGAACACTACAGGAGTCCGTACGGGCACATTCTACAAAGAGAACGGCAACAACAAGACCATCCTCGCTGGTCACTTTGCTACCACTGGAGCCGACGGCCAGAATATCACCAACGTTATCATTATTGACGGTGCCAATGGAGATAGGATCACAGGCTTTGGTGAGCAGCTTGATGCTAATTCGACTTTCACCGCTCTTGCTGTGTCAAACAACATCCTCTTCGCTGGAGGTATGGTCACAGGTCAGCTCAACAACAATCGCGTTGCTGGACTGGTTACATACGACCTCGGCTCCAACAATTTCGCATCCTCTCAGCCACCTCCGCTGCAAGGGCAGAACGTCACAGTGAATTCAATCTCACCAAGGCCAAAGTCGAATGACATCTATGTTGGCGGTCGATTCCAGTCTGCAGGTGCACTGACCTGCGCAGCTGTGTGCATTTGGAATACCGATCGCAGCCAGTGGACGAGCCCAGGAAATGGTCTCTCTGGCGAAGTATCTTCGCTTACCTGGGTCTCGGACAACAAGCTCTATATTGCTGGCAACCTTACATCTGGAAACAATGTTACCACGATCCTGTCGTTCGATTCATCAAGCAACCAATTCACCGCCGTACCTGGCGCGAGCAATCTGCCAGGTCCGGTGAATGCACTGACCATCGCCACCGGTAACGGTAACGAGCTTTGGGCTGCTGGCACTGCAACTAATGGCAGTGCGTATCTTCATCGCTTCGACGGCCAAAACTGGATGCCAGTCAACAGCAGTCTCTTCGACCGAGATACCGACATCCGCGGCATTCAGGTGCTTAGCTTGTCAGAAAACCATGGCAGTGCAGACCTCATCGACCAAGGCCAGGACCTTCTACTCATGGGAACAATCAACATTCGTGGCTTCGGCACTGTCTCCGGTGCTCTTTACAACGGCACAAACCTCATACCCTTTCTCCTTGCCACAAAGGGCGCAGACGGCCAGACTACAGATGGTAGCCTGTCGTCAATCTTCGTGGAGAACCCAAATTCGTTCTTCATGCAGTCAAGTAAGTCACTCAGGTGCAGCTTCACAGGTCATTACTAACAGTCACAGACAAGCACCTCGCACTTTGGGCCATTGTTCTCATTGGTCTCGCTATCGCTCTCGTCCTCACGTTCCTGCTCGTCGTGGCCGGTATAATCCTCGAATGGTACCGCAAGAAGGCCAAAGGCTACTCACCTGCCCCACAATCGTACCCCGACCGGCTTGGCAACGTAGGCCGCTTGCCGCCGGAGCAACTATTCGGGACGCTACAGGGTCCACGGGCACCAGCGATATAGGCCAGGGCAAGCGCCCAATGACACCGGATTCCGACACATTGATTTTGACGTCCTCTCTCGCAGCCAATGAAGTTAGCAACGCCATCTCGACTGACGACAAAGTTCTACCTGAGGATTCCATATCTCCGCTGTAGGACAACGTTGATGTACCATCGCAAAAGCGCGGGGTCGCTGCAAGCTCAACATCGAGCAGGTTTCATGAGCATTTGTGAAAGCACTGTACAAAAAGGCCTGCGATACGAAGACGTATGGGCCGTTTTTACCTGCACTACATCTCTTCATCGACACGAGCTGTTCACACGACTTGATTATCAGAGGAAGTTATTTTCTTTCCGACGGTACCCTCCTTTGGTCTCTGCGCAAGGACAGCGACAATCGCTGAACATTTTTCCGCTTCGAGATTTGGAGCAAAAAGGTGTTGATGATGCGCATCAACAGGGTGGATGAAGAGGGTGGTGATTTGTTCGGTTTCTTCTGCGTGCTCACCTTTTCTGAGAGCGTTTGATACCACTGGTGCGCTTCTACAGCCCAGCCCTTTCACAAGAGTTTTCTTATCCTTTCGTACTGTGTACCAATGTCCTTTCCTTGAGTGATTCTGTCTGTCATAGACTACGTACGTAATGTTTACTGTACTCTCCGCGAGTCTCGTAGTAATAAGTCTGGGAGGGAAGGAAGGACGAGGTTGCGTGCAAGTCGCGCGCCGAGGATGGGCAGGGAAGGTGAGAGTGATGGGGCGGAGTGTGTATAGCTATCTGTATCTACGGCGGAAGGAGGACGGAAAGGGCAAAGGGCCAGGCAAGTGTAGTTAGTTCAAATCCTGCGAGCACAGTAGTAATTCAAGGATATCATCCAATTAGTCCTGATGTGCAAGTCGAGCCTCGGCCAGTCTGACATGCTTACACGCTTTCTCATGTCAGAAGCTTCAGAGAGTGTCAGAATATCGAGTCAGTGCTATCGATTGGTTGGACGCAACCCTGTGTGGTTGGTCAGCTCCAGGCCTCCCAGCACCAAGACAACCAGGCGCCCAGTTTCCGCATAGTGCGTATACCTCGCAGTATGTTCCGCGAGTGGCTTAGCCGGGGTGGGACGTCAGGTCGTATAAGATTACCCCACCGTCTGCGTGCGTGCTTAGGTGGGTACCATACGTACATTATTGACTTCGGACGAACGAGCTACATGTCAGATGAGAGAGTGAGAGGATTACAAAGAAAGAAGTGCATTTATTTAGCTGTGTGAGATCGATCGCTGTATCGAGTAGGAGCATAAGATCTCGCTCGAGGAACGAGTATATAACCTCAAACAACGCCATCACCTCCAATCGCCCACAACTCTACCAACCACACACGCATTACATACCTCAAATATCCTATCAAAGGTCTCATCGTCAATCCCCATCGCCAAAATGTCGTCCAAACCAACCATCCTCCTCGTCCCAGGCTCCTTCTGTCCCCCAACAGCTTACACGGCAACAATCGCACACCTCCGCAGTCTCGGCTACCCCGCCGTAGCGCTGAGCTTGCCGTCTACCACGAAGCGCATGCCTCTTGACCCCGCGACCATGAGCGAGGACGCGGATGTGATTAAACGTGCTGCGGAGACGGTGATTGCGCAGGGGAAAGATGTCGTCGTGAGTCCTGACGCTAGCAATGTGCAAGGCGAATATCAATGGATGCTGACAGGATGTGTGAAAGGTTGTGTGTCATTCCTACGGCGGGACGCCGACGAGTCAGGGTCTTGCGGGGGTTAAAGTCAAGCGCATTGTGTATTTGAGTGCGATTGTGCCGAGGGTCGGGGAGACGCAGGTTAAGGCGTATTCGGGAGGTGATGAGTTGACTATGGAGGAAGTTGTGAGTTCCCAATTCTATTTCCATTTCCTCTCTAGATATGGTGGTACTAACCATTTCTGCGCTGACAGGGCGGATACATGCACATCGACCCCGTCGCCATGTCGGGCGCGACGTGTAACGATTTGCCCTGGGAGATTGGGTATGAGCATACTTTGGCGTTGCAGCATCATTCTGCGGCGTCGTTTTTGGAGCCTGTGACCGCGGTGGGGTATAAAGATGTGCCGGTTACGTATCTGCTGTGAGTGACTTCCTTTCCTTGTCCTTACGGCGCCTTCTGTTTGGTGAGTGTATTGGAGATGAGCATGGGCTAACGGAACTTAAAGGTGTGAGGATGATTTGATTGTTCCTCCGGAGAAACAGAAGGCATTCATTCAGGTGTTGGAGGAGCAGAGCGGGAATAAAGTCGAGGTTGTGAATTTGAAGGCTGGACATTGCCCGAATTGGAGTATGCCGGAGAAGCTGGGTGATGTTATTGCTGCGGAGGCTGAGAGGGCTTGAGCGTGGTTGGGAAGAAATCAACTGGACCTTTGGTAGGCTACCTGATAACTGATGTCGAGCTAAGTTAATGAATGGTCGCTTTCTTATCTCCTGCTCTCATGTAGTCCCTACATGTTTTTCTCGACCCTTCTTTCGCCTAACACTTGATATGGTAAAGTCCGTTCGACAGTGCAGTCCTGCTTCTCGGCTGATTATTCGTTCTTGAGGACTGCTGATGGCCTTCGAGCCTATGGGAGGGCGTGAAATTGTACTCATAAGTAAGTAACATCCTCCTCATTGCTATATGGTCTGCATGAAGAGGTTACAGTCACGCCCCAGGAACTACACAATCTCCACCTCCCGCACGGTGAACAGTGCAAGAAGTCTTTCCATATTCTGTGCCTCCAGCTCGGATTTTGTTGTTCTCCAGTCTGTACTCTGCATACCCTTTCTTTTGTAGCCCACTTCCAGAGGACCAAGCCTTTCGTATTTTGTTTTCATCTTCTCGTTGAGCATAAGCATCCTGCCTGTACCATCGACAACGCTACCTGTATATGTAATTGTGCTTGCAGACATCAAGACGAGCACCAGTTGGGCATCGGGATTGACTCTCTCGTGGACCCGGAAAGGTTGAATCTGAACGAAAAGTTGATCGACACCATTGTCTAGGATCGGTACTTTTGGACGGTAGGAATTGAATGTGTCAGCCGTGATTACCAATGTTGGACCTTTCAGTCGAATACTGGCAGAAATTACCTTGCCCATGTTGGGAGACCCGTCGTAAATGACGTCTAAGCTGGTGAGCGTTGTTGTGGATGTGCCGTGCATCGGCGGCCAGAACCCGACCCCCTCCCGGATACATGCCCAAGACCATGTAGGAAGGTCTGGTACCACATTGCAATTTCTGACTCCGTAGAAACCCAAATCTTGCAGCAAGGTGCTCTTCCACATGCCTGCTACGTATACGTCGTCTTTTCGCTGACGTCCTTCGCGCTCAACAATGCCGGCCAGTGCAGGAAGACGGTCGCCACTCTTCATGAATTTCATTCCTGAGTACAGCGAAATTGTATTTGACCAATTTCGATCTCCGCGTTCAGGTACATCTTGAATTGCGTTCATAATAGGGTGGACAGGTGAGTCAGGATCCGAACTGGACCGGAACGTTGACCTGCATTCCCAGAATATTTGGTCTTTGGCATAGTGAATGACTCGTGTTGATAAGCGTCGTTCTTGGCATACCTTGGAATCGAACGGTGTTATTGCAGACCTTCAAACTGACAAGCTAGACATGCTTACCCAGCCTCGGCTAAGAAGTGGCCAATTCGCTTCGTGAGACTGTGAAACCCCGGACAGCGGAAATTCCGGCAGTGCTCTACGCGCATACAGCCCGGTGTTACCAAGTCTAACCTCCCGATACTCATCCCGAAGCCGAGAAAAGCAACCGCCGTTGGTGTTGTTCGACCCTGACGCTGCGATGGTCAAATATGCATTCTCGTAAATACTTGCCATGACTTGGGCCGTTGACGTCCAATCATCAAGATTGTCTTGTAGAATGCCTGGCAACAGTTAGCTATAACTACTCAAGAAGCTGCTAGAACTGTGGTTCATACATAATGCGTCAATCCATAAGAACTTGATGTCTAATTTGACACAAATGTCTACCGCATCTCGAAATGTCCTTGGGAGATGCATGCTGGCGAACCCGCGTTTGAGCTCATCGACGTTGTGGGAAGTAAGCTGAAGCGCGGGCCCCTCCTTGCCCCAACAATGGGAAAGGCAAGCGTAGGTCGCTTCTTCGCCCGAGTATTCACGGAGATAGACATCTGTTGTAGTAATTTCGAGAATACGCTTTGGTAAAGTAGGGGCACTACAATTGTTACATTGATCATGGGCCTGCAAACACTCTTGAAGCCAGCTTCTAACTTGACGAAATGCATGCTCTGATGATGTATCTCGTATCAAGTATTGCCGTCGGAATATATTGGACCATTCGGGATCGGCGGATGGACTAGCTGAGCAATCAAGTAAGTCAGTACGAGGAAAGTGAACAAGCACAATTGTTGCATGTACCCTCGAGTCTCTGCAAATTTGCTCGTCGTGAATGCTCGACTTTGCTGACTGTATTGAAGAACTTCTGGAGAGACTTACCAGGAGATCTAAAGATCTCAAACTGTGTGTGCCAAGTGGTGTCTACCTTGTAAGGTAACTCGGCGCTCATCCGTATCTTCAATTCTGGTGATTTTTCATCGCTGGTGTGATTGTCGAAATACAACGCGACTCTACATGGCTCATGTATATCCTCCAGGAAATGTTCAAGGATACTGATCATCAAAGAACAATCACGACAGCCCGCTCTTGCTCCCTGGTTGAGTAGCTGCGAATCGAGAGGCTCAGTCGCATAAATGCTCCGCTGCTCCCCCTGGTTCCTTAGTTCTGCACATCGGACTGTGATGGCAGATTTGCAGACACAGCACCGGCTTGTAGGGAATGTGGAGTGCGGCAGCGCTTGCGGTGTTCTGGCAAGGGATTGTCCCAACACGGAAGCCCATCTCGGAGTCTTGAATCTGGAAGGCAGAGGGCGACTCAAGAAAGACTGAGCTACCGCAACTTTTGAGGTTGCCTTTGTCTTACGGCTTGCTCTTTGAGATGGATCTTCGCTTCCTTTGAAGACTGCTACGTCCATGTCTGCGTCGTCGCGTGGCGGCCTCTCGCCAGCATTAGGTGCGCTTGTATCCTCCACAACGTTAATAGCATGGCTGCTAAACGTATTGAAGCTGCTTTCCATGTTGAAGTTCGTCGTGACACGTGTGCTCGAGATATTTTTCCTGTTAAATCAAACGAAAAGTCGTCAGGCAATAGTGGTGGAAGGCTGAATCTGCCAAGCGGACGTCTGTTGCATGCTTCCGTAGCCTCGTCTCGGTTACGGACGAATGAAAAGAAAAGTAAAATTGCAGGAACCAACGAATGAGGGAAGAAGGCTGAAAGCAGCAGCTGAATGAAAACATTACGGTGAGCTTAAACCAATTAAACCGAGCTCGTTGCAAGGAGTACCAAAGTGTACTGTGCAACATATTTGTTCAGCTTTACAGCGGTGTGCTCACCTAAGTTTAGCAACAAATCCATAAGAACGTCTGGACTCCTCGAAGTCCACTTCACGGGCCAGGGAATCTGAGCATTTGCTTGCTCGCCGAATGCCATGGATATGCTAGTGATTTTGCGGACTGAGGTCGTTTCCCTGACCATGGTGTTTCCAAGGCCTTTCAAATATCGATTTTTTATCGTTGCGCGGCCATGCTCCTGCATACAATTGTCTGCGGAAAATTGTAAGTTTTCCGAACCTTCAATGAAGTCATGCGTCAGGAGGATGAATACCACTTCCCGCAAGGACCTGTACCAACGTATGTAGACTCTCTGTGCGCGTACGGTCTCATTGATGTTGCGGCATCTTTTAGCGCTCTCACCTTAGCAAAGAAAAGACTCTGGAAGTGTGAGTTGCTTAACACCCTCCCGGACAGAGGCAATTTATCGTGAGATTAGGCCAATCGAGGTGTGATGCGATACGGTTGTGCTTTTCCGTATGGTGACTCTGCGCACACTGCCGTGCTTCTAAGCCATTGTTTAACAATCTTCTAGAAAAGGGAGCATAAACTGGCAATTCACGGAGGTTTTGGTGCGAAATGGACGATCAATTGTGATTAGAGCTTCCGAAGCGCCACACGCTTAACTAATGCAGAATAGTGAGCTACGATGGCCAGGTTATCGCTCCGGTCAGAGTCGGCCGAGGCTTGAAATCAATGACCAATGACAAGTTTACTAATCTTTCATCTGTCCCCAGTCTCCTTTCAGTGATCCACCAATCATGCCACTAGTTGCTCTAATATTTCCTGCGCAGAATCGAACGCAAAACCAGTGAAAAACATGTCTTTATCGCTAGAGCCCCGCTCCTGTGGACCGACGGTACAACCATCAGGCCGGATGGGGAGGGGAAAATCATGTCACTTTGTACCAGGATCCTTGCCACTGCCCAATTGAATATGAAAGAACCCCCAGTTCTGAAAGGCTGCCATCGCGCACTCTGTTTTCACCAATAAATTGCAAAACAACACCTTTACGCAACATCAATTCCCACGTTTACTCCTCACATCCAACACAATGAAAGCACTTGTAACCAACAACAACATTCTCTCAAGAGTCGCCAATCTCGCTCTAGGAAAGTCCTTTGGCTCAAACAGCGCTCAATGGAAGGATGTCCCCATTCCTAGCATTTCAGACAACGAGATCCTCGTCAAGGTGCGGGCTGTTGCTTTGAATCCTACCGATTTCAAGCACATTGATGCGATATCTCCTCCTGGCTCTATCGTTGGCTGCGACTACGCTGGCGAGGTGTTCAAAGTGGGCAACAACCCAACAAAGGCCTGGAAAGTCGGCGATCGCGTAGCTGGCGTTGTACATGGAGGCTTATTTCCTGACCGAGGTTCCTTTGCCGAATATCTCAGGATGGACAGCGACTTGGTCTGGAAGGTACCCGACGACGTGGATGATGCTGCTGCAACAACATATGGCGTATCGGCCGTTACTGCCATGCAGGCTCTGAACGCGCGTCTCGGTCTTCCTTGGCTTGACGAGCGGACCGAGCAATCATCCGGTGAAGCGCCGACTATTCTCGTCTACGCTGCCTCTACATCTGCTGGTCTGTTCACGACACAGCTGGCCAAAGCGATCGGATGCAAAGTTGTCGGAACCGCCTCGCCGCATTCATTTGACCTGGTTAAGAGCTACGGTGCCGACGCCGTCTTCAACTACCGCGACAGCGATGTGGCCGAACAGATCTCAAAGGCGTATCCCGACATCACCCAGGCAGTAGACTGCATTTCAGAAGGCAAATCGGCCGAAGTTTGCGACAATGTTATTGGAACGAAAGGTGGAAAGGTTCTTACTTTGCTGCCGACTACGAAGCCCAAGGTCCAGAATGTTGAGCATGACATGGTCCTGGCATATACTCTCATGGGCCAGCCATTCCAGTGGCTTCCCCCGGTCGGACCGAAATTCGCTGCAGTACCGTCGGACCGCGAGGCTCTTGCTCGCTTCTACGCGAATCTGCCAAAATTCACCAAGACTCTGAAGCCTCTTCCGGTGACATTGGAAGCTGGCGGTATGGATGGGATACTACCTGGATTAGATAAACTCCGGAACGGAAAGGTCTCAGGTGGTAAATTGGTAGTGAAATTCTAATGGTCGTACAGTTCTTCGCAAGCGGTTTGTAGTTTATGAGCAGATATCAAAGTCGACTATTTAAATGGCTTTTCACTTTCTACTTTGCTACATTTAGAGCCCTAGTGCACATGTGCAACTTATTCCATTAGTGAATTACTTACACTAGGAAGTAACCCAAATTTCGCCAAGCTTATGCTCTATACCTTCAACCCTACACATCTTGGCTGTTATTGTCCGTTTCTCCACCCATGAGGTGAATGTGGAGTGGTCCAAGCGCGCCTGCCGTTTGTAGATCTTTCTCACTCACTCTCGCCTTTCTCAATTCCACAACATTCTTTTCCACTCCACACCAGAGGTAGATCTCACAACACCCTGAACGACCGCGACATCTTACAAAAACACCAGAAGCCCCCAAGCCGGGATTGTCAGCTCTGGCCCACCCCAACGCGCGCCCGACCGTGCACCTCATAGCCTCTGACACCATCCACACCAAGAATCTCACGAGCCGTACTCGCCCTACTCTCGTCTTGGTGGTGTTCCCACGTCCGGCGTGGACAACACGATCTGAGAGGTCGACGCGACGCTACACTTGCTGCTTAGCTCGTGGCCAAGTCGCACTACCTCCTTTCATCCTGGATGCCCAGGACTCGACTATCCCACTGCGGATACCGAGCCTGGCGACGACATTCGCACTAGTGGATCTTCCACGCATGGTCGAATGCACCGTCGGTGACGCCTGAGCACCCTGGCCGCGGAGGTAATAGCCAAACCCTCCACGCGTGAGTCTCAAGCCGGATCTTGGGCTCGCGCGGTGGAACGTGCGAGACAGATTGCGCCGGCGTGAACTGTCTCATGGTCCCAGCAGGTAGCGGGAGTAACTCGAGCGGCGCTCGTGCCCGTGGGTGTCAGACTTTGAGAATAGCGTGGTCTGTTCAGAGTCACTCCCCAGCTCAGGATGTCGCTATTGTGCTACATGAGGTTTCTTTTTCATTGGGTATGTGCCTGGATGGTGCTGCTTGAGGAAGAAGGACACAGGGGTTGCAGTAAGTGGTGCATACTTATTGCGTGGATACTGACTTCGCTGTATGCAGAAATGAGGGTAGAGTGAGAGGACTCATCGCTTTTCTCGACTGAACGCAAATCCACATGAGAAAACACGCAACGTGACTCATCTCAATATGCCTCACTCTGCTAAGTCGCGCGACAAAGTCACTCAATCTGATAAGACAACCACGCTTTCATTTTAGACACAAGAACACAGAAATGTTTCGTCGCTAACGCCGTTTGACAGTGAGGTATCATAACCCGTTCCATCCGCAACCCAAACCACAAAGCCAAATCAGTACACTATGCTGAACACATATATTTACCCTTCCGTCTTCCCTACATGCAACTTAGCATGTCTCCGACATTACATCCCTTCATCAATTTACAGCCCAAATGCATGATATGATGCGCGCGCAGTTTAATTCGAGAATAAGCCCTCGCCGCTCCGTTCACCATTCCTCGACTCGGTCGCGCCGTACGAAGACTGCTTGGAACGACCGGTGATATCCTGCCACGTGGCGTTGAACCTGCGGCCGGTGCTGGCAAGCAGACCTTCCTCTTCCTCCTCTTCGAGATCGCGGTCGACTTGATCCTGGTCGATCTTTGGGACTCTGAAAAGAGTCGTAACGAACACAATCAGGTAGACACCAAGGAAGGCGAATTGCGCCCAGAAGAGCACGACGCCGAAGAAGGGAAAGTTGATTGTGACGCGGTTGATGAAGGTGCTGAGCACGGATGGTGTGCACACATCCTGCGCGGCAGGGTTCGTGGCAAGCTCGCTGCACGACTTGATCAGGTCCTTGTGCTCCGAGCAGTCAGGGACCTCATCGCGGGAGTTGGTCGACAGATCACAGTATGTCTGAGGCCCGAAAGTGGCGTATTGAGGCGCGACGACCATGGCAACTGAGTAGTTGATACCAAGTGTGATCAGGGTAAGCAGAACGGTCGCCATGAGCAGAGCCTGAGGAGAAGTGTGGCCCTTGCGGATCTTGAAGATGGTGAGCCAGAGGAAGCGGATACCTGCAGTGGCGATTCCGACAACCGATGCGGAGAAGAAGAACAAGACCAGGAGGAGGAACAGAACATAGTCGATAGGGAAGACCTTGGAGGACTTGACGAGCACCCAGTTGAGAGGCTGGAAAATATTGATGTGGCCAAGAATGTAGCCGCAGTGAGCTCCACAGATGGAGTTCTTGGCCTTATCGATGCCAGTGATGAGCATGCTCGTGAAGACGATCAGGGCCACAACGATCAAGAGCAATCCACCGATGAGCTTGAGTGGGCGGAAGACAGCCTCGATCTTGATCCAAGCCTTCACGATCCAGTGGCGGTCCTCACCGCTGGACTCAGCAGCGAGGCGTTCGCGGCGGATGAGGGTACGCTCCTCGCGAATGAGAGACTCAAGCTCGCGCCTGTCTCGTGCATCCAATCCACCCTCGCGGCCTTCGTTGCGGCCTTCAAGCTGCCTTTGACGCTCCCGGTTGGCCTCCAGCTGCGAGGCGGTGCTGGCAGCCAGGGCTGGGTTCGAGACGTATGGAGCGGACTTGATCATGGCAACGGGTAGAAGTGCCATGCCGGCGCCCGTGTAGAGGACGAAGAGGACGGTGCCAATGGTCATGAGCAGACCGAGGCCGAAGGCAAGAGCTCGCTCGCCATCTGTGCATGTTAGCCAAGTCTTGCTCAGAGGGTGGGTTTGGTACTTACGGTTCTCGGACAGGAGGTGCTTGAAGTAGTCGAGATCAAGACGCTTGTCGTCCTTGGCCTGCTTCGCGAAGGGTACGAAGAAGCCGATCAAGAAGATGATGACGACGAAGACGATGAAGGCGATGGTGTACTTGAAGGCGCCCAAGATGCGCTGGCCGACTGTCTGCTCCCCGTGTTCAGTCGCGTCCTCGTCGTACTCCTCATAGTAGAAGTAGGTGAAGGGCACCACGAGCAGGCAGAGGATTGCATCAAGCGAGTAAAGCGTATAGTAGACGATCTCGAGGGTGTGGACAATGTCGTGGACCTTCTCTGGCGTGGCCCAGTCCTTCTTGCGGCCTTCGCTCGATTTGGACGTAGATGAGACGAGAGCAACGTCGACCGGGATGAGAAGTACCGTTGCGAGCAGCGCAAGCGTGGTGAAGATGCACACAATCGTGACTGAAGCTGCGCGGTCGCGTGGCTTCTGGTACAGGAAGACAAAGATGGCAGCTATGGCGAGGAGGATGCCGATGGCGACGGCGTAGGCCACCCAGATGAGGCTGGTTTGGATGAGCGCCATGATGAGACAGCTCTGGGATGGAGGTCAGTTGTGAGCACTTTTTCAACCGACTGAATGGATTAATGAAGATTTTCCATCTCATACATACCTTTTGACTATTACCACAGTGTGACCAGGTTGTGGGGAGAGGAAGCGCCTGCCTGTTTGTTGTGCAGGCTCGCAGCAGCAGGATGACGTTTGGCCTGCGGGCGGGGATCGACGGTGCATAGTGGGCCAGGCAGTCCAAGCTCCCTGCCTCCTGTGCGCTCCTGTCGCACTAGCGCGTCTCGGCGCATCGACAGCTCTTTGTCGCGTCCAACACCACAGAATCATCGCGGCCTTGTTCCCCCACCACATATCATAGCCTCACGCTATGATCAGCTGGGGCACACCTGCTCCACACCACCATGCAGGTCTACACTGAGATTGCGCCGCCCACGGCTGTCAGTCACGCCATCAATCTCCCCTTTCTTTCATCGCGCGCAAATAATCTCGTTGTCGCGAAGAACTCGCTGCTGCAGATCTTTGAGCTCAAGGCGACGGTGACTGAAGTCGCGCCGGGTGCAGGTGATGACGCAGACAATGCAACTGCCAACTTCGACACAGAGGCGGCAGACGTGCCGCTGCAGCGCACTGAAAACACGGCCAAGCTGGTGCTGGTGGGCGAGTTCCCGCTGGCCGGCACCGTCATATCGCTCGCGCGCATAAAGGCGCTGAACACGCGGTCCAAGGGTGAGGCGCTGCTGGTGGCATTCCGGGACGCAAAGCTGAGCTTGGTGGAGTGGGACCCCGAGACGTACAACCTCCATACAATATCAATACACTACTATGAGAATCCAGACTTGCCCGGTCTTGCCCCGTGGGATGCTGAGCTGAAAGACACGTACAACTTCCTGACGGCAGACCCCACCAGCAGATGCGCCGCCCTCAAGTTTGGCACCCACAACCTCGCCATCCTGCCCTTTCGCCAGCGCGACCTGGCCGAGGACGAGTACGACTCGGACGCCGAGGCGCAGGAGGGCAAGGCCGGGCCGGCAAATGGCGCTGATGGCGAAGACGCGCACAAGACGCCTTACTCATCCTCCTTCGTGCTGCCTCTCACCAATCTCGATCCCACCCTCACCCATCCCGTCCACCTCGCCTTCCTGCACGAATACCGCGAGCCTACTTTTGGCATCATCGCAGCGTCGCGAGCCACCGCCCCATCGCTGCTCGCCGCCCGCAAGGACATCCTCACCTATACCGTCTTCACCCTCGACCTCGAACAAAAGGCCTCCACGACACTCCTTTCTGTGTCGGGATTGCCATACGACATCACGAGGGTAGTCCCGCTCCCACATCCAATTGGAGGAGCGTTGCTCGTTGGCAGCAATGAGATTATACACGTTGATCAGGCAGGCAAAACGAATGGAGTGGCGGTCAATGAGTTCGCGAGGATCTGCTCGTCGTTCCCACTCAGCGATCAGTCGGACCTGGCATTGCATCTCGAGGGTTGTGCCGTTGACCTGCTCTCGCAAGACACGGGCGACGTGCTGCTAGTGCTCAACAATGGGAGGATCCTCATTCTGACCTTCACCCTGGACGGTCGGAATGTGTCCGCCATGACTATACAAAAGGTCGACCAGGATCACGGCGGCTACATTCTCAATGCTCGTGCGTCGTGCTCCAGCAATCTGGGACGCGGACGGCTCTTCATTGGCAGCGAAGACGGGGAATCGGTTTTGATGGGCTGGACTAGCACATCCAACCAGCTACGACGAAAGCAGTCTACCGTTGATACGGAGGATGAAGAGATGTCAGACGCGGAAGACGAAGATGTTGATGACCTCGACGACGATCTGTACAACGATACCACACCAGCCGTGAAAAAGGTGACAGCGGCCGCAGCTGAGCCCACAGCGCCAGGATCCTACACATTCAGAATGCACGATATTCTTCCTAGTATAGCACCGATCCGAGATGCTGTGATACATCCTGGCAAAGACAGCGAATCTCTCACTAAGGGCGAGATCATGCTTTCAACTGGCCGAGGTGCTGCTGCAGCCATCACTGCCTTAAATCGGGAGTTACATCCTACCATATCGGCGCAAACCGAGCTGACCTCGGCACGCGGTGTATGGGCTATTCACGCAAGGAAGCAGGCTCCCGATGGCGTTGTCGCCGAATTTGGGCAGGACGCAGAAGCTAATGCATCCTCGGACGTAGATTATGACCAGTACCTGGTCGTGTCCAAAACGGGCGATGACGGTACTGAAAGCACAGTCGTGTACGAGGTCAACGGCAATGAGCTCTCTGAGACAGAGAAAGGTGACTTCGAGCGCGAAGAGGGCTCAACGCTAAGCGTTGGAGTGCTAGCTCATGGAACAAAGGTTGTGCAAGTCTTGCGAACCGCTGTACATACTTACGACTCAGGTGAGTCATGACACTTTGATACAAGCTTCTGCCGTACTGACTGGGCATCTAGAACTTGGCATGATACAGATCATCCCCATGGAGGACGAAGAGACGGGTGACGAGCTCAACATCATCAACGCAAGTTTCGCTGACCCCTATGTTCTGATTCAACGAGAAGACTCAAGCGTAAAGATCTTCAAAGCCAGTGGTGATGGTGAGCTAGAAGATGTCGAAGCTAGTGGTTTCTCCTCGACCCAGTGGCTATCAGCCAGCTTATTCAAGTCATCCACGTTCACTGAAGTCTTTGCTTTCCTACTGACCGCAGAGGGCGGCCTCCGTGTTTTTGCCATGTCCCAACTAGACAAGCCAAGCTATGTCGCTGAAGCTTTGGGCTTCTTGCCGCCGATCCTTACCATGGATTATGTACCACGGCGAAGCACTGCCAAAGCTACCATCACTGAGATACTGGCTGCTGATCTCGGTGATACGACATCAAAATCGCCACATTTGATCGTGAGTGTGCAGCATGATGTATTCTGTGTAATCGGCTAACTTAGTAAAGGTTCGAACATCCACCGATGACCTGGTCATATACAAGGCATTCCACTCGCCACCTAGGTCGGCGTCTGATCTGTGGACAAAGAACCTGCGCTGGGTCAAACTGTCACAACAACATGTTCCGCGGTACACGGAAGATGCAGGCTCAGAGGACGTGGGTTTCGAAAGCACCTTGCTAGCATTGGACAACATAAGCGGTTATAGTACCGTCATCCAACGGGGTTCGTCACCAGCTTTTATTCTCAAAGAGGCATCCAGTGCACCGCGAGTTATCGGACTCAGCGGGAAGCCTGTGAAAAGCTTGAGCCGGTTCCACACGTCATCCTGCCAGCGAGGCTTTGCCTATCTCGATAGCACTGATACCCTTCGCATCTCACAACTACCACCTCAAACACACTACGGACACCTTGGCTGGGCAGCGCGACGAATGCCTATGAATTCAGAAGTACACGCCCTCGCGTACCACAGTAGCGGCTTGTACATCATCGGCACTGGCCAGTCTGAAGAATTTACTCTCGACCCCAACGACACATTCCACTATGACCTTCCAAAGGAGGATACAACCTTTAAACCTCATGTCGAGCAAGGCGTCATAAAAGTGATGGATGAGAAGACCTGGCAAATCATCGATACTCATGTCCTTGAGCCACAAGAGGTCATCTTGTGCATCAAGACACTAAATCTCGAAGTCTCCGAGAGCACCCACCAACGTAAGGACGTGATTGCTGTCGGTACAAGCATCGTGCACGGCGAGGATCTAGCAACCAAGGGCAACATACGGATCTTTGAGGTCATCACAGTCGTGCCTGAGCCTGACCGTCCCGAGACTAATAAGCGCCTCAAGCTCATCGTCAAGGACGAAGTCAAGGGCGCTGTGTCTGCAATCTCTGGTCTAGGCACGCAAGGCTTCATGATCATGGCGCAAGGCCAGAAGAGCATGGTCCGAGGTCTCAAAGAGGACGGTACATTATTACCTGTGGCATTTATGGACATGCAGACTTATGTCACAACGCTCAAGAACTTACCAAACACTGGTATGCTATTGATGGGCGACGCATATAAGGGTGTTTGGTTCACAGGTTATACCGTAAGTGTAATCGTTTCAGCTTTTTTCGCGATATGTACTAACATCCACATAGGAAGAGCCATACAAAATGCTCCTTTTCGGCCGCTCAAAACACCACCTCGAATGCATAACAACAGACTTCCTCCCCTTCGACCAAACTCTCCACATCATCGTCGCAGACGCAGACATGAACCTCCAAGTCCTCCAGTTCGACCCCGACCACCCCAAAAGTATGGGCGGCACACGACTCCTCCACAAGTCAACATTCCACACCGGTCACTTCCCAGCAACAATGCACCTCCTCCAATCCTCGCTCAAAATGCCCACCGCATCAGAATTCGGCGCCGCGAATAGCTTCGCAATGGACACGAGCGACGACTCCGCACCAACGCCACTCCACCAAATCCTCGTAACCTCGCAATCAGGCACGCTAGGCCTCATCACACCCATCTCCGAAACCTCATACCGCCGCTTATCAGGCCTCATAACTCATCTCCAGCAATTCTTGGACTCGGCATGTGGTCTCAATTCCAAGGCGTTCCGTGCCGGCGACGTCGCGGACGGTGGATGGGATGCTGGAACGGGTGCGAGAGGAATGCTGGATGGCAATTTGTTGATGCGGTGGGGTGAATTGGGCGAGCAGAGGAGACGAGAGGGGTTGCAGAAGTGGGGTGGGGATGAGTGGGTGCTTTGGGGGGAGAGGGAGGTTTTGGGTGGGTGGGGGTTGTTTGGGCGGAGAGGGACGTGATGGGGTAGGTAGATAGTTGAAAGAATTGTATCGATCTTTTGAAATGGCTTGTTGAAAACCGCATGTGTAGTCTAGCCTGACTAGATTGTGATCCGTCATATACAGGTCTTGGTGTAACATGAGCAAGCGTGATGGACTTCAAGGTATTATGATAGTTGTCTCGACATTCGTGCATTTAGTGAAGCTTCTGAGGAACGTTTACTGGGCAGTGTTGGTGTGCAGACGATTTGCTCACGTGTTCCGCTCTTTCAGCTACGATGGTTCATTCTCTATTTCATTCTCAAGTCCGCACTCTTTACTACCCCGTTCGCGCACCCTCTCAACTCCTCGCTTCTCTCAACCTCCCGCGCACCCTACCAAGCCAGGATCCATCATGAACCGAACAGAGGCGACTTCCGCAAAAAATCGGCAATCCCTCAACTTCTCTGGGACGCAATCAGGGACTAAGGACGGTTCTACAGCTAGCATGCTGGACCCTGAGATCTTTGTTCCCCCGACGAATTTGAGAGCATGTTTGGACGAACTTCCTGAGGAGCTACTCGCACATGTCTTGCGCTATCTTGAGGATGACGCTCTGAATAATGTTAGCCGGATGGATAAGCGCTTCAAGAGGATTGCTGATGCATACCTCTATTTCCACATCGACATGTGCAAGGATAGAACCTCTCACAAGCTTATGCGAAGCGTGGCCCAAAACACATCTCTGGCGAGGAATATCAACGAGATACTCGTAGATACTCTGACATGTCACTTATACAGTAACACTGAATCCCGACGGGACTTTTATCAGGTCTTGCGCTCGGCAACCTTCATCAAGCGCCTTACGATCTCCAATATTAGCGCTGGCCGATCGCAAGTGGACATGTTGCACCAGGAGATTGGCTGGCTGCGACAGTTCGAGGACGCTACATCTGGGAAATTGGAACCGACTGGCAATACTTTCGCACATCTTCACTCGCTCCACATCACAAGAGTACTTTCTCTGTGTTCGACATGCAGCCGCTCTTTCGCCTGCCTTCCCTCTCTGAGTTATGGCTGGAGGAAATTCATCAAGCAAATCCCATGGAGCGTTGGAAAAGTGCCTGATTCAAGCTGCAAAATCCAAAAGCTACAAATGATTGCATGCTCCATCAACAATACAGCACTACTCAGAGTGATCGCTTGCATCAAGTCGCTGAGATGTATCCATTACAACCTATCAAGCGCTTTGTGGCTAGCCAATAACCCGACTCCGAAGCTGCCTTGGGGTGGTATAGGCGAAATACTTCAAAAGCAAAAGACCTCCCTCCACGAGCTTGAAATATGGATTGACGAGACCGACGGTGGTCCAGCGACAACGAGCCCGGACGGTAGCAGCAGTACTTCAACACTAGGCTGCCTAACAGACTTCACTCGGCTCCATAAACTCAGCGTACCTCTCGACGCAATCATCGACCTACGATTTGACAACGACGACTTGTCAAAGTACCTTCCTACCAGCCTACAAGATCTTTATTTTCCGACATACCTACCGGTTAGTGTGGAATGCTACCTTCCAACAGCCATAGAATCCTTAAAGCACGTGCTCATACAAGGCGATACATGCCTGAACATGACGCTGCGACATGACTTTCCATACCAGAAAACTAGAATGCTGGACGTTATACGTACTCTTAAGGACGGAGGAGTTTTCACTTGGGTTTTCGCCAAGTATCCTGACGGAGTGAATTGGGGTTTTACTCTCCTTGGGCTTGTTAAGGCATTTGAGAATGGTCGAGATCGTGGGGTGCAGGATCTTGAGGCTGGTGCGGACGAGGATGATGAGAGCGACGAAGAAGAGGAAGAGGAGGCGGATGAGGAGCAGTCGAGCTCGGAGATTTCGGATGATGAGTGAGGGGACCTCTCCATTCTCGCCTTGATGCCACCATTCCATGGAAAGACCTTTTCTTGTCCCCACGAGCCCTCTCAATGCAGAAACCCAAGCTTAGGAAGTCCCAAATGGTTTGTCCCCTCTTGATAAACGAAAAGTTGCTGAGCTGAACGTCCACCACTGCTTTAGGATTTTCTTGCGCGAACCGGAAGATGCAGCCGTGAAGCAACCGCGTGTCTGGTTTGATGCGAAGGCCAGTGACGTTCTGGATCTCCATGTGGCCAGTGAAGTTCTGCAGACGAGCATCGCGGGCGCGCATCATCGCAGTGAACTCAGGTACTTGTATCCTCGACATGTTTCGCGGAACTCCAAGCCATATGTCTCCGCGCGGATTTGCTTGCAGAGCTGCTGCAGGAAGTTCGCTTGAAGGTTTTGATTGCGGTCTGCAGACGTGACAATGCAGGTGGCCTTGCCCTGCTGGTGTGAGCGAAAGAAGATGACGCCAGTAGCGGTGCGGACAACGAGTTGGAAGATGTGGTGTCGGAGTTCTGGTGGAAGCCGGAGCAAAGGCGAACTCTTTGCATTGTCATCGATGCTGCGAAGGTTTAGATAGGGCAGAGGACAGGTGACAGCAACTTACATGAGCCGTTGTGCGGCCGGCGTGTCCTCGAGTCTCACTACTCCGTTCTCTTGGGGGGTACGCGGCGCCATTGTGTGCTGGGGACGACGGTGACAACTAAAGGTGAGGTTGGGTAGAGAAATTTTACTTGCGTAGGTAGACGCTGTGTGGCCGTTTGCGCCAAGCTCACTTTCACCTGCACTAGTGGCAGCCTTGCGCCATTTCTGCATATGATTCTACGAGATGACATTCCGTACTAATATGACGGAGCTCGCGTTTGGATTCATACCTACCTGTATGAAGGCTTTAGAGAAGTTGTACTATGTGCATTTGACGCTCGAGAGCTTGGACGACTCTACCGCCGAAACGAAACACGAGTGGAAAATCATTGGCGATGCCTTGCGACTTCATCAGCAGTCTCTTCAAACACTACATCTCGAAAACATTAACGACCTGCTGAAGTCATCCAGATCGAACCAGTTAGGCACTCTAGGCTCGTTGTGCTCCGTCACAGATTTAAAAGAAGTGGAGGTACCACTGGATGCGACCACTATCGCACGTCCTGGCAACTCTGACCTATCCCGATACCTTCCAGTGACCTTGAACGAATTCAAACCTTGTTTGGATTATACACTGGACAATGCTGAGTGTTACATCGCAGTCTTCTTTGAAGAAGGTTCTGAAGGGTGGCGAGCGTCCATGGTGCGATACCTTGTCGAGGAGATCTGCAACCCTCCAAGTTCATCTCTCCAGTACGTTCCAGGCCCTTGAGGATGCGGATATCGGGTTGAAAATAAGCCTCAGATATGGCTCAAGCGGGCCGGAGGAGGTCACAGTGGATCAGCTACGCGCACTGGAGTAGGAGGATTACGAGTCGAGCGAGTACAGCTTCAGCGATAACAGCTCCAGCTCCAGCAAAGAGGACTCCGACGAAGAGTATGAGTTCAATGACTTTGAGTTAGAGGTAATGCTCGCTGGGCATGCGGACATGGACGAATGGGATACTGATGAGTCAGATGAATCAAAGAGTATCAATCAGGCAATGTATACGGTCGATCGGAGGAACTCAATTGGGATGCACAGCTCGGACAAGGAAGGTGATCAGGACTACCGCTTGATAGAAGCGCGAAGGTCCTGAACTACGGATAAGAGTCCATGTAGATGACTAGATCACACGAGGTCTGAGCTATAGGAGAAGAATGTGGCTCGCTGTGAAAATGAAGCACGGATATCTTCACTAGCTAACAGAGCTCTAATCAAAGCACGCATACGGTACTTGGAAGTTGTTCAATGCATCTCGGAATTTGAGTGAGAGCCCTGAATGTAGGTGAGGACATTCAGGAGTGACCCACCGGATATGTCGATGTGCAATGGATGTACCATTGTTAGCGCATGAAATGGTCCGCCAAGAGAGTCCTTTAGTCGTTCCAGAAGCTTGCGAAGGTGATGGCGACTAGTGAAGGAGAAACATCACGTCACACATGCCACTAATTGCGCGCTTAGATCCATGGATGGTGGTGTGGTACATCTACACCCTTCCTTCAGCATGACCTCTTGACTTGATGAGCCAGCTATAATCGTCCCGTGAGTTTCATACTTTCATTACCATCCATCTGCACTGTTTCGGTGTCTCTCGCCCTCCCATGAGTGACTCAAGCTCATCTTTGGGTCTTCACTTCACAAGGCAGCCGCCTGGCAGGCCTCAATCACGTGCGACGCTAGTGGCGCGCTATTGTGGTAGTTTGAGCTAACGACTCCTCTCAAGCTCCGCACAATTTGAACCTCTTCACCTCATCACCTGCGTCTTTATTTTTCTCAACTCCTCCCCCACCTTACAAAAGCTTTTCTCGACAGCTTTCAGCACCTCCAGTTGCTCGCCATCAGGTTTGGCACTGCTAACATTGCACTCACACAGACAGCCCAACAGACAAATCCTCCGCAACAGACAACATCCTCAGCAGGAGCGTCCGCCCTGCGGTGCAATCTGCGCTGAGCCATGGATGGACAGCATCCTCACGCTGGACGTGAGCGACGACTGTCGATGTCACACTGTCAGGCTAGCCGGTCTACCCACAGTCCCTCACCTTCTTGTCTTGTCGCGCCAACATGAAGTCCTTCACCTGTTAGAGGCAATCGATAGCCTGAAGAAAGTCGGTTCTGACGGCTGTCGGGAGTCGCCATCCACGCTGGCGCGGATGGCTTCCACACTTTGCTGGGTAAGCAACACCGCCGCGATCTCGTTGGGGGGACTAAGGCATATGCGAGCTGGCTCTCCATATGTCATGAGAGGAGGAACGGTGCGCCGGCGCACTCGAACTCTGGCTCACGGAGGGTGGACGGGACTACATGTACGCTCCTGTCGGTGATACCTTGGGGCGCAGGTCGCGCTGAGGTCACTCCCGCTTACTCAACACTTCTTTCTCTGCAAGCACATTTCACCCTTCCAACTGCTTGATGCAGCTGGTGGTATAAACGAGCTGGTCTCGTCTTACCTTGGGCGCGAAAGCATCAAAGGGGTCTTCGTTTCGCGTTGTCCTTGCGGTGTTAGTACCCCAGCGAGATGTACAGATTCGGCGTATCTTTTCGGAGAATCGTCCTGTCAAGACGGACCCCATTGTCGCTGGTCGACTTATGGAGAAGTCTTGGTGAACAGAGTGTCTTTTCATCTGGTGACTGCCTGCTAGGCGGCGCTCGAGGAAGAGATGTCTTTACACATGCTGTCCGACATTCTCGCAACAGCAACTAGGGCAGCTATTGTGAGTGTGAAAAAGAGATGTAAAATGGGTGACCACGCGACTAATACTGCTGCTGCTACTATTGTACCACTATTCAGAAGGCTTTCGAGTTTTACGTCCACTTTCAACCTCAAATACCGTGTCAACTCTTCCCTCCAAGGTTTAGACTACCAGCTCCACCAAAATTATACTAGAAGTTCCACAATGGCTAACAACAAAACCCCCGAGCTGCTACCCATTCAAATGCCAGATGCGACACCATCCACCATTCTGCGCAAGGACGTCGGTACGTTCCGAGCATCCAACGACAGCACGACCATCATCGTCACCTTGACCAAGAACAACCTCTACATCACGTACCCTAGCGCCATCTTCGCCAAGCGCATGGTAGCCAGCAAACCTAAATTGGAGAAATGCGCGCCCACAAAGACCGTCGAGAACGCGCCAGAGGCAGTCGTCCAAACAGCTGCCCCAACCGTGCCTCAAACAGATCCTTCGGACTTGCCGCAAAACTTGCCTCAAGCGACTCCGCAAACGAAACCGAAGCCGCGCGCGGGCAAGTCCACACTCAAATCTGCGACTGCGTCGAAGAAAGCCACCAGACACAGTCCATATCCGCCTCCCAAATCAGTACCAACGCCCACAGTTGTCAGCCAGCCCATCGTTCCTGTAACACCTGCAGCGACAACGAAAACTTCGCTGCTCTATCTAGCTGTCAACGGTGTCCCGCAGGTCCGTGTCAGCGGCGCTACGCCAGAGGAGGCGGAGATGAACAAAGAGTTGCAGGCAATGGGATTGGTCGCGCCGGAGAATAAGCTGGTGGCGTTCGATGTCAAGATGGGAAAGATTAGGGGTGTGAGGGTTGAGGGGAGGATGTTTGAGAGGGTGAAGGAGGCGGAGAAGTGAGGGAAATGGGGATGCGGATGTGTCGAGCAGATATTCGAAGGAACGGCCTGAGATGTGATGAGAATGTCAAGACGAGGATATATTTTGCCATGTGTCGCTACAATACTGGACCTAGAATCGCAGCATTAGTACATGTGCGTAATACAGTTACGAATAGAAGTTCAAGAAGACTTACCTACTTTGCCATTTCTCTTATTTGCCTCTTGCGATTCCTAATACAGATACCTCCCACACCAATGCCAATCCCAAAACTCCAAAATCTACAAAACCACACACCTTGCTCTTCGCCCATTCATACATCATCCACAACTCTCCACTTCGTCCCAATCAACGCATTACTCTCTTCGCATCCCTCGTCCACTAACTTCCTACTCCCCTCGACACCCACCACCGGCAACTTGACTTCAAACCTCTTCCCGCTCTCGGCCGCCTTCCCATCAATCTCGCCTTTGAACGGCACATACTCGGGTAACAAATCCAACTGTTTCAACACCGTCGCCTGATCCCATGAGATATGTTCATGACACAGCCGATCACCACGCAGACCCACGACGCTAGTAAACGGGATCTCAAGTTTCTTGCCCGTGGGCGGAATGCCTGGGATCAGCCAGGGGACTTCTTGGGTGTGTGTTAGACTGAAGACGAATTCGTCGATGATGCGGTCTGTGCCGATGGTGCGGGAGACGAGGGAGAGGGCAGTATCGGGTGGATTGGAGAAGATGAAGTGGTATGTGTAGAAGGATGTTAGGTGGGTTTTGCCTATGCCGCCACTACATATACGAATCAGTATGCTTTTCTTGCACAGGAGACAAATTAGGGAGCAACGCACGTCATGGTAGGGATGTGGTTAACATATGGTTGCGCAACCATTGTCGCCATAGTCTTTTCGACATCGCGCTCGCCGAATTCGTATTTGCAGTGTTCGTCCCATACGGCTTCGAGATCGAACCACGGGCCGTCGAGGTGCTTCTTTAAGAATCCTAGACTTCGTGTGTGGGCGATACCTGCGCTTGTCTTGTGGTAGTCTTCGTCGGCTGGGAGGGCCCAGCCTGAGTCCTTCTTGGCGTCGTCGTATCGGTAAGTCTTGACGCTTCCTTCGAAAGGCTTGCTAGTTTGTGAGTCCGGGACGAGTGAGATGGACTCACGTCGTGCGACGTGGGGTCCGGGCATGTGGATTAGTTGTGGCGGCAGTGTGGAAGCGGGTTGTGAGAGTGTCGTGAATTTCTTGCCTCCGTAGGATACTAGTGCTTTGACATCCGGGGAGACGTATGCGGATTCTTCAATGTAGAGCGGTATACGAGAGAGGTAGGCTAGAAATTTGTCAGAATTTGGTGTTGTTCAGGCATCTTCTATCTTCGTCTAGTCCAAGTTGGCCTGGCGTTTTTGTAATGGTAGTGGTAAAAGATGGAACGTGTCTTACATATCAGCCCTACGCCCTTCTCGAACTCGCACGCCTCACATTCTTTCAACACTCTGAGAGCCTTCTCCAGCGGAAACTCTCCACCATCTTCCACCTTGCCCGGAACAAGTAACTGCACGACCGCGAACCCTTCTTCCGCCCATTTCTGCAGCGGTGGCGGATCCAAATGTTTCTCACTCTTCTCCGTCAGCGCATAATGATCTAAAACCAACACCAGGCCAGGTCCTTTGCCTCGTCGCGACAATGGCGCCTGAAGCGTAATGTGTGGGGAAACCTCGACCGCGTCAGGATAGGAAGGAGGGGCATCGGATGATGGTGGGGTAGCTTTGACTCGTTCGCCCATGGTGACAACTTGCAGTCACAGATGGTACGATGGGAAGAGGAATTGAAGAGACAATGGAACACGAGAAGTGAGTCAACGAAAACAATGTGGGGTAGAAGGTGATACGAAGTTCAGGAGACAGCGTTGTGCGCGAGCATTACTGCGGGTTTATCGAGTGTCGCGCAGCAGCTGCGCGGATTGTAGCACGAGGTGCTTGAAGTGCATCCCGCTAGACTAGGGATGCACAGCTCGTGCTGGCTTGACCTGTCAATAGGCAGGGACAGGGGTGTCGGAGAAATTGTGTACCACGGAAGAAGTATCAAAGTCCCTATTCGGTAGCCGATTGCTGGGTTGGCAGGTCAATGAACATATTCTATGAATCAAGAAAAGTTTACGGGACTCTCATTTACACTTCTTAATACCACTGTTGGAGAGTTTCTGACAACAATTGAGAGCGGTTGGGAGCCGTTGAGCATTGTGAGTACCTGGATTGGGGCTTTTGACGTCAACCCATGATGTTTAGTATGGTACCTGACCAATAGTGGCGTGTGTGAAACACAACAGCTTCACCAAACTGGGACTAACATCGTATGATGGCAATTCGCTTCGCGCTGCCACCATTCAGGCGCGCTGGTTGAGCTAAGCGCATGCAGCCACCCGCGAGTCCAGTAACAATGTCTCACATGCAGCGGACTATGCAGATGTCGCTCGCGCAATTCGGCTGAGAATGTACTAGCGTCAGGAGGCAATGAAGTTCACAGGCCAATTCAACATATGATCCATCATGGCCCCGATGATGAATCAAACCTTATTTTGTTGTCGCATAAGCGAAATTGATGCAAGACGGACGTACCCATCTTGGGCAAACAGAGCAGAGTATAGAGTGGGGTATCATACAACAGAACAAAATGCAAAGACGACCATGTACGACTGCTACCCATAAGAAAACTACGATTTTCGGACTTTGGGAGGTCCATTTCGACTGGGGGCGGAAGTGGTAGAGGTAGCTTGCACTTTGCTATTACGTTGGCTCGAACCGGTAGGTTTGAGCTGCTTCAAAACCTGAGCAGCTACCGCCACGGCAGCTTCAGGAAGCCCTGGTTTGATTAGTGTCATTACTACAAGGATTTATACGATGTCCTTACCTGCAACTCTGGCAACTTTGAGGGCATGGCTTTCTCGATTGACTCCCTTCTTCAGACGATGCACATATGAGAATTTGCCATCTGGTCCTTCTTGTACGTCATTGCAGTAGCAGCCGAGCTTCTCAAAGCCTTTCGTCATGTCTGCAAGTGCGTGGAAATGCGTTGCGAACAAAGTGCGACTTTGGTTAACATGGTAGAGATGATGGAGACAGGCGTAGCTGACGGCAATGCCATCCTCGGGTGTCGTCCCTCTGCCCACCTCGTCCATAATAATGAACGAGCGAGGCGTCGCCTCTCTTAGGATTTGGGCGGTTTCCAGCATCTCCACCATGAATGTAGACTGGTCCTGGTAGAGATTGTCTGCAGATCCAACCCGGCTGAATATCTTGTCTACAAGTCCAATTTCCGCATATTCTGCGGGTACGAACGAGCCTGTCTGGGCGAGAATTGAGATGAGGGCGTTTTGACGGAGGTATGTACTCTTGCCTGCCATGTTCGGTCCAGTGATCAGCCAGATGCGTTCGCTGTCGTCAAGGACGCAGTCGTTCGGAGCAAAAAGGCGGCCTTGGTCACTTAGACTCGTCTCAACCACTGGATGTCGACCTCCGACAATATTGTGCGATGTGCCAGCGTTCAGTATGGGGCGCACAGAATTCTTTTCCAACGCGAGCAGGGCGAACGAACATGCTACATCTAACTCATCAAGCACTGAGGCATTTCGGCGCAGCTTGACGAGATTTCGCACAACACCTTCACGCAGCTCACTGAGGACTCGCTGTTCCTCACTGCGAATGCGAAATCGAGTCTCATCCATCTGTGCTCCCAACTGTGTCCATTCCGGTACCTGGAAAGTGCGCGTCGATTTACTGCTGCTCAAGCTCTTCGGGTACTGAGTCGTAGTACGCGATGCATCCTTGCCTTTCACGTGAGCGATGTGAGCCAAGTTTGGCGTCCACTTCAATGTTAGACTTTCAGCGCCCAGATTACGACGAAGTTCTTGCTCTAGCCTTGCTTTCTCCTGGGCCATAGAGTCTAGCGAGTCATGCAGTCGAACGAGCAAAGGGCTTGCGTGGCGCTTCATGATGTGGACATCCTCTCGGCCATCTGTTGCGCTTTTGAAGGAGCCCACGATCATGTGCGGCTTTGGTTGAATACGCTGTGGGATCTCCTTCAGATCTTCCTCCCCAGCTTCCCGACCTAGCACATCTTGAGCCAGATCCGACATTTCACCTGCCTCCTCGTCTTGCCTTCTGTGATACTCAGAGAGGCCGTCCTCATCGATTGCGTCTTGGATGCGCTGCGCTAGCTCCAAAGGATGTATCAAGTTGAATCGCCGTTGCAGTGCTTCGATACCCTGCCGTCTTCGCAAATGCGATGATTCTTCTGTGTTGCCACTTGGTACCGCCGTTCTTGAGGATATGTGCTTTCGAAGACAGCTGGTGATGTCGGAGGTAGTGAAAATTGTCTTAGAAAGTTCCATCAGGTCATCGGCATCTCCCCGCCCGTAGGTAAACTTGGTTACTAAGCGGAGTGAATCGAATGTTCGTTCGAGTAATGCGATTACGTCCTGGCGAAGTTGCGGATACTGAATCATCTCCTCAACCAAGTCCAACCTATCATTGATTGTCGATAAAGACATTGATGGGGCCGCTGCTTGTGTTAGCCGGCAAATAGCTATGTACAGCATAGAGAGGAGCTTACACAGTCGATCCGTGAGCAACCTTGTACCGCTCTTTGTAACGGTGTTCTTTAAAGAATGTAATAGACTACCCTCATAGGTGCTATCGCGAATTGTCCTTCGGATCTCTAAAGCCCGCAAGCTGTTTTTATCGATGCTCATGTATTCCTCAGCCTGGTGCCTGACAGGCACCTGTAACCTTGTGCGAGAGCCAAGTAGTTGATGCTTGACATAGTGGAGCAACGAGCCTCCTGCAGCAACCTCGCCGGGTGTGAAGTTTGCAGTGTCAAAATCATCCACGACATCTGCTAGCATGGGTATCCAGTCCTTGGTAGTCAGTGGCACGGGAGAAGGCTCCCGAAATGTGATGATATGACCATCCTCTTGAAGGATGGACACGATGCGCGAATATTCCGTTTCCTGGAATATGCTGTCCAAGACTATTTCTCGAGGTCTGATGCGAGCAACTGCCGACGGCAACGAAGCAATGTCGGTGCTCTGAGTAAGGAAATCTCCACTTGACAAGTCGATCCAAGCGAGGCCGACCTCCGTACGAGGCAGGTTTAGAACCGAAGATACACTTGAGCTCCCCGGACTCTCTGCCACTGCATTCTCTTTCTTGAGAACTTGTGGGTCGACGTGCAGGCTCAGGAGATAATTATTTTCCCAGGGATCCATGAAATGCTCGTCAATTAAGGTCCCAGGTGTGACGATGCGTGACACTTTTCGGGTGAACTGAGCTGCACCTTTTGCCTTCGTTGGAGCATCGTTCAAGAATTCGTCGCTAATCGCTACATGCTTGTTGAGGTCCTGCACAAGTGTCTTAAGATAACGATCAAGCTGGTAGGCAGGGAAGCCGGCCTGCTTGTATGAGCTAAGTTCAACCTTGTAACTGTGTAAAGCATACCATGGACACAGCTGGCTTCTTGCTTCCTTTGACGGTTTTCCTCTTCGACTTTCGTAGATTGAGTAGTGGAGCAAATTCATCCGCATGTTCGAAATACAGCTCGTAAAAGCCGCCTACACGCGTAAGGAGCACACAGTGGCTGAACTTGAGCATATTGTTGCGGACTTGCTGCAGTAGTGGAGGATAGTCTGGTTCTGCGTCATCTTGCGGGGGTAATGCTTTGGTCTCAAGAACGCCCTGCGGCAAATCGTCAAGCTTCACAGTAGCCTTCCTTCCTGCGCACCGGCGCTGAGAGGGATGGTTGTACGCTGGCCATGGCTGCCGTGCACGTGGTTTCGTGAACGGTCGCGTCGACGCGAGAAAGGGGACGCGTGAGATGCAGCTGTACGATCTTGTGCGGAGAGTAAGATTTAGGGTTGCCTGCAATACTCGGGGACGCGTGTGAGATGGAGCACGCACCAAAATCATCTCAGAGACAAAGAGCCGAGCCCAGTGGTAGTAGTCAGGAAGGCGCGACGGGTCATGCAAGGAACGCGCCTCGAAGCGGTTAGCAGCCACAACGGGTGGAGCGCGGGGTTCTCGGAATACGTCAATGTCGAAAGTTCCGATCGAGAACATGTGCGCTGCCACGTTTTACTCCTCGCACAGCAACAATGGCACACGAATTTGCGCCGCTCAAGAATGATTTGATTCTGAGGACCGCAAGAGGTGTGAAAAGTTAGCTCACGTATACTTTGATGTGCGCTGACAATTGCAGGCGAAAAGGTCGAGCGGCCGCCAATATGGGTGATGCGACAAGGTGCGGAGCTTACGTATAGCACCATTAATTCCTGTACTGACGCGATTCAGCTGGAAGATACCTACCTGAGTATCACGAAGCCAAGGGCGCCCATGATTTTTTCGAATGCTGCCGCAGCCCCGAGATCGCGTCCATTCTCACCCTCCAGCCCATCGAGCGATATGCAGGCCTCATCGATGCTGCCATTATCTTCTCAGATATTCTAGTCATCCCACAAGCGATGGGTATGGAGGTCATCATGGTGGACAAGAAGGGCCCTCACTTCCCGGACCCGCTGCAGACGCCCGAGGACAAGCAATACAAGGAGGTTCTCGACAGGGAGGTGGATGTGGCAGAGTCATTAGACTATGTTTACAAGGCCATTACTCTTACGAGGAAGAAGCTTGCGGGTCGTGTCCCGCTGATTGGCTTCTGCGGCGCGCCATGGACACTTCTGTGCTACATGGTAGAGGGCGGAGGCAGCAAAATGTTCATCCAGACCAAGACTTGGATATACAGATACCCGGAGGAGAGCAAGGCATTGCTTAAGAAGATCGCAGAGCTTTGCGTGGAATATCTGGCGCTTCAGGTGCAAGCCGGTGCGCAGGTAAGTACCCTATTAGTCTGTCTGGGCAAGACTGATGCTCCGCAGATGATCCAAGTGTTCGATTCATGGGCTGGAGAACTTTCGCCAGCATCGTTCAAGACCTTCGCGCTTCCCTACCTGAATTACATCGCCGATAATCTACCTTCGCGCCTTGAGTCCAAAGGCCTCAAGCCTGTGCCGATGACGGTCTTTGCCAAAGGCGCGTGGTATGCTTTATCCGACCTATGCGAAACGAATTACAACACAATTGGCCTAGACTGGTTGCATGACCCAGCCGAAGCATACCAGATCGCAAGGGCGAAGGGCAAGGTGCTGCAAGGAAATGCCGACCCGGGTGTTCTGTACGGTACCCATGAGTCGATAACCAAGGTAGTGGAAGCCATGGTCGCAGGCTTTGGAGGCGGCAAACAGGGGTGGATCGCCAACCTCGGTCATGGTAAGTTCAAAAGCATGTCTTTTGTATGGATTCGCTGACAGTTGCAGGCATTACCCCATTTGTCAAGCCAGATGATCTCAAATTTTACTTTGAGGAAATCCACCGCCTAACATCAAAATCTTAGACGCAAAGACGTGCTGCAACACTAAGTAGATCCATTCATGGCCTCGTCTACTCGTCCTCTCCAATATCCTCGTACCAGTCTTCTGGCTTCTCTTTGATGAACTTTTGCATCAGGCTGTGACATTCGTCGTCGTCGAGCACGATGACCTCGATTCCCCGGCTCTTCAAGTATTCCTCACCACCGACAAAGGTCCTGTTCTCACCAATGACTACCCTCTTGACCTTGTACATGACACAGGCACCCGTGCACATATCACACGGACTCAGTGTCGTGTATACCGTGGCACCGCGATAAGCGGAGGCAGGCAGTCGGCCAGCATTCTCAAAAGTGGATATTTCTGCCTTTTAGGGTGTCAGATCGAAGAAGCTGCGATCTGTGCCTGTGAGGCTGAAGTATGTACGCACGTGAAGCGTGGCACTGCCTTTCTGGATGCGCATGTTGTGTCCTTGGCCGAGGATCTTGCCGTCTGCAGCCACCAAGGCTGACCCAATAGGCACACCGCCCTCCTGGCTGCCTTGACGGGCTTCCTCCAAGGCTGCTTTGAACCCGGGATCTTGCGTAGACATGGCGACGACAGTTGAGAAGAATTTAGGGTTTCGAAGATGCACCCGTCACAATTGGGACATTACATACGAAGCACGCAGGGTCCGACATCGCCAATCGAGGCGTCGGCTAGCCGGCGATAAGCTTCGAGAGATTCCGGCCAATCGGGCAACTAGCGCCATTCTCGTAGCGCGGTTCGTCGAAGCTTCCTAAGAATTGCACACCACCAGAGCCGCATTTCTTGCGCTTTCCTACTGCACGCGCCTCTGAAGTCGGTCGTGGTCATGTCTGCAGATGGCGCGGAGACGGGCGCGTTGTGTGCGCAGGCAGACGTGTGCCCCCAGGCTCCATCAGGCCGTTGGGGCGCGATAGAAGGGCGTGGAATCCGAAGGAAACTTCTGTAGCTCGGCGCAGTCGGTGCATTTGCAACATCCCGGTTGACTACTTTTAAAGTCCACAAGCATTCGCCTTTGACTGCCTTTGACCAAAACAAACCACCTGCACCCGTTGACCAGAGTGACTCGTCGACTCATACTTTGCAGCTGCCTCCTCTGCGGCGACTATCGGTAAGCGCCATTCTCGATTCTCTGCGGCGCAGAACAAACGCGCCGCTTCCACCAGGCTGACGCTCGGCTTGGTGAGAGCACATCATGGGAGAGAACGGAGACGCTAACAGCAGCAGCGACCAGATAATAAATCGCCCTTGCGCGCACTCTAGACCACCCACATAATCCTCGACAACCCCTCAACACAACTTTTGCGGCCCCGCTAGCCCCTCGTCTCTCCCACCACACAGTCCGCAACCGCGACAATGGTAAAAGATACCAAGTTCTATGAAATCCTCGGGGTACGTAAAGTCCACATTACTCACCCAGGCGCAATGTTAACCCCATCCAGGTGGCGCCCGATGCGTCAGACGCACAGCTCAAGTCCGCGTACAAGAAGGGTGCACTAAAGTGGCATCCCGATAAGAACGCCCACAACCCCGAAGCCGCCGACAAGTTCAAGGACCTCTCACACGCCTACGAAGTCCTCTCAGATCCGCAAAAGCGCCAATTATACGACCAGTATGGCGAGGAAGGCCTTGAGCAGGGCGGTGCCGGCGGCGGCATGGCTGCCGAGGATCTGTTTGCGCAGTTCTTCGGTGGCGGTGGAGGCCCATTTGGAGGCATGTTTGGCGGCGGCATGGGCGGAGGGCGCGAACAAGGGCCAAAGAAGGCGCGCACAATCTCACACGTCCACAAGGTCTCGCTTGAGGATATCTACCGCGGCAAGGTCTCCAAGCTCGCGCTGCAGAAGTCTGTCATCTGCCCCAAGTGCCACGGCGTTGGCGGCAAAGAGGGCGCCGTCAAGAAGTGTGCAGGCTGCGATGGACGTGGTATGAAGCACATGATGAGGCAGATGGGCCCCATGATCCAGCGCTTCCAGACTGTCTGCCCCGACTGCCAGGGAGAGGGTGAGATCATTCGCGATAAGGATCGATGCAAGCAGTGCAACGGCAAGAAGACCATCATCGAGCGCAAGGTCCTCCACGTCCACGTCGACCGCGGCGTCAGGAGCGGCCACAAGATCGAGTTCCGTGGTGAGGGCGACCAATTACCCGGCGTCGAGCCGGGCGATGTCGTTTTTGAGATCGAGCAGAAGCCTCACAACCGCTTCCAGCGCAAGGACGACGATCTCTTCTACCATGCTGAGATCGATCTATTGACCGCGCTTGCTGGTGGACAACTCCACATTGAGCACCTCGACGAGCGGTGGTTGACTGTCGACATCATTCCTGGCGAGTGCATCAGCCCCGGCGAGGTCAAGGTCATCCGTGGTCAGGGTATGCCTTCATACCGTCACCACGACCACGGCAACCTTTACATTCAATTCGACGTCAAGTTCCCCGAGCGCCTAGGCAATGCCGAGGATGGCCCAATGACCCCAGAGCAGATCCGTGCCCTGGAATCCGTGCTGCCGCCCCGCAAGGTTGCCGATTCCATGCCCCCGCCAGACGCCATGACCGAGGACTTCACACTCGAGACCGTCGACCCAACCCGGGAATCACAACGCGCTCGCGGAATGGCCGGCATGGACGACGAGGACGACGACATGCACCCCGGTGCCGAGCGCGTACAGTGCGCATCGCAGTAAACAAACCTCACGTACCGAAACGAGCATATCATGGACAATGACGAATGATGCATAGCATGGGGTGAAATTCACGACGCGCAGGAGCGAATGGAGGCGAAAAGCGGCGTCGTGGAAGGGTTTTGCATCACTGGTATCGATATGGAAGGCATACATGGCTCGAAAATATATCCGAGCAAACAACCTTTTTTTCTGCACAATGCGGAGCATTGATTTGCTTTGGCTTAGATGGCTCTGTGGAGGGTTTTTTCCCCGATTTGTGTGCTCTCTCTCGCTTTCCGGGCGGCATCATTACATACCTCTTTTTTTTGTTCTTGCGCCCTGATGTTTTGTGTTATGCCATGGGGCGTTTTTCATAGATCGTGGTCTGTTCTGTCTGCATGCTTCTATGAAGGGAGCGTGCGGGCTGGGACGGAGATGGAGGGTAGAAAATGGAATGTGGTAATCTTCAGATCATGTTTCTGTGTGAAACCGCCAATACGTGCATTTGAGTTATATTTCGTGGTCGCTGATATGGGTAAAGCAACGCCTAGCTGCACATAGGATCACTCCGAAGGGATGATGTCAGAGGTTACTGTGACAGGATATGGCTTCACCCGCGATTTAGCTAGCGGGGTCGCGGCAGGCCTGTGAGCGCTTTTGCGATGGGCGGAAGAAGGGTCTGCGTGAGGGCATATTGTCGTATGACATCCAAACTACTATATTCATGTGCGAGAAGAGGTGCAATCTTGATTTGATGTTGTGGTTCACTGATGGGAGCGATCACGAGTTGTAGCTGCAACTGTTGGTAGGCTTTATTTTCACTACATAATGGTTGGGCGGAGATATCTACATGACCGTGTTTGTGCTGGAGAATGTGGGTGTGAGACCAACGGCGTGTGAGTTTTGGTTGGACATTGCAGCGCTGATAAGTTTGTGAAGTCCATCTCGCTAGGACGTAGTTTCTACAACTCTGTGATACAACCAACCTTCGCCAGTCTGAAAACGAACCAGTACTGGACTCAATCTTTCCATGTGATAGTAGGACTCGCGAGAATTCTTTGGACAAGCGTCGAGTACCTCCCTCTCGCGGCGCTCCAAAAGCAGAGTCATAATTGCCTTGGCGCCGGATAACCCCATAACCATTTTGATAACTTGTTCGGATATGTCAGGATGCGCTCTTTTTCGTGTAAGAAAGACAGAGACAGTAGCCTCGCAGAGGGATTGCCCGCTGGGCGTGTATGTGCTCTCGTTTGCTGAAGGGAGTGCTTTCGAGAGCATGATCAGAGTTTCTCTACCCCAAGTCATGTTTGAGGCAGCTGCACACAATACATCCTCCGTGATCATGAAGTGCACTGATGGCCACTCAAGAAGTTGTGCCATGATGATATCACCGCACGTCTGGTTGACAATAGCTGCTTTGAGTACCCTTTCTGTTATCATTGAGGGTGCCAGTGGCCACTTGAGAAGTCGTGCTATCATGTTTGCACCGTACTTTCGGTTGGTTGCAGCCGCAACAAGGGTCTTTTCTGTAACAGTAATGGCAACTCCGCAGCGGCTGAGGAATAAATCTATGATGTCCTCGCCAAAGCGCTCTAGCAATCGGACTGTTACATCCTGCACGTTCTCACATCTAAAAGTCCGATGATTGAGCAGTGAAGTCACGAACTCTTCGGAGACATCGCGTTTGATAATCAGAGATACTATGTCCTCTGTGATCAGGACTTCTGCTCGTGGATCGTTGAGAAGTAAGTTGAAAGCTTCGTCTCTCGGGTGGATTGAACAGGCAACCGTAAATAGCACGTCTGCTGTAAGCCGTAATTCTGCTGTTGGGTGATGGAGTAGCATGGCCAGAATGTCCATATTTTGCATGTGACGTATCGCCGCAACTAGTGTTCCAGGATCGATTCGTAATCGTACTCTCGGATTGTTGATCAGCCCGATCAACACTTTGTTCCCGTCACCGTACTGCCTTACAGCTGTTTCCAGCAATTTGGGAGAGACCGCGATCATACCGGCGGTTCGAGACATCAGCCAGCCAAAGATATCACGGTGTCCAAATTCAGCCGCTATTTCCAGGAGATGTGGGTAGCGTGGGATCACACGGAGATCTCTTCTCGGCGATAGCGACCTCATCGACCAAACCATTCTGCGAACCACGAAGTCCATGTACGTCAATATACAATGCTCTTCACCTAAGATCGCCCGTAAGGATTCCCCAAAGCCAAAACAGCAAGCAAGCACCAGTGCAATAGAGGCATTCGCCTTTTTGCACCGGTCTATGACTGTACTGAAATGTTCTTGCCAGGTAACATCAAGTCCATAAATGGGACCCAGACCACCTCCGTCAATGCGAGCCTCATCGCATCGCTCAAGCCATTGTCTCGCTACCGAGTTTTTCCGGTCACTTTCGAGCAGGAAACGTGTCAGAGGCTTCTTTAGAGCGCCCGATTGTCTCTTGGCACCTGCAAGTTTACCATGCTTTGGCCAGTATTGATCGGCATAATAAAGAAATAAGCCTGTTCCGGGAATGTCGCAGTCCAGTTCCATAATTCGCAGACATACCCGAGATGCGAGACCGTGTAAACTTTCAAGGTCGTACTCAGGTCGTTGTTCTAGAAACTCTCGGACCGACAGGTGTGCGAAACGAAAAGTGCCTAGTTGCCGGTCAAGCACAACGAAATTGTTGCAGACATCGAGTATTGTCTCTTCAGATGCGCGATCCAAGTTGAGTAAGTTCTCGAGATCTATCGAAACCGCCTCCAGGAACCTAGCTGTCTTCATGTTCTGTTGAGCGCAAAGCAACCAAGAGAGAGCATTTTTGAAAAGCGCTCCTTTGTGCTTATCAGGTTGTGTGGACACCTTGTCGTACACTTCGGCGTAAAGCTGATTGAGTTCTGGCGGATTTTGATTCAATTTGTCTCTGATGTCGGCATCGATCGATGAGCAGAGGTTTTGTAGTTGCATACTAGCCCAGCGGAACCTGAACTCTGGTCAATATATAGAGCGCTTTTACACAATGACATGATTTACATTGCGCCAGCGCCTTTAGTCACCTTCTCTTCGATTAGCGTTTTCATAACAGCTGCATCTGCGCTGTTGCGCAACAGCTGTTTTGTACGGACCAGTCGATCAACCTCTTCGACGATGAATCTCGCTATGTCGTCACCATTCCTGTCAGACCGTATCTCGAGACTTGGATACGAGACTAGCCGTAGGACGATATCTTGATCCTGTCGACTCGATATGAACATCTTGACAAGGCTAGAAGACTCGCGCAAGATTATTTCTAGAACGTCGAGTAATTTTGATCGCATCGCAGGATCGCATTCGTCCAGCGCATCTATGACGATGGTGGTCTGGATTTGCTCATTGATAAGGTCCTTGAGAAGTTGGCAACTCTCGTCTATGTGGAGTTGATTTGAGGCAAAGGCATTGCGCTCTTTGTGCTCGTACGCTTTGATTGTATGCTGTGGTAGCGTCTTTCCATCTGGACTGCATGAAAGTTGTTTTACTAGACTGGCAAGTATGGCTCTTGGATCCGACCGTGCCGGTTCTGCTGGGTTTCGCGAGCAGTAGAAGTAGATAGGTTTTGGGCCTTGGCTTTGCCGGAACGCCTGCTCAGCATCATCTATCACAATTGACCTAATCATGTGAGTGAGAGCTCGATATGCATGCTTCCGTCGCTAATGTGACCTACACAAGCTTGCTCTTTCCAGTACCAGCACTTCCGCTAAGCCAAAGAATGGTGGAAGCACTTTCGTTTTTCCAATTCTTGAAAGTGCCATCGTCCAGAAGCCATTGCCCAGTACCTGTCAGCACTTCACGCTTAGAGTTCAAGTGATGATCTTCATTTCGCTCACGAGAGAGCCACTCTACAATCTCCATACGTCTGGACGCTACAGCCAATGAGTCGCCTGTCGCAAGATACGATGACATATACGCACTTTCGAGATTGTCTCTTATGATCTTGAGGCTATCATCCATCCTCTTCATTGGCATATCCATACCTTCCAGTAGCTGTCTTAGCTGTCTTAGCTCGGGAGCCTGAAGGCTGCTTTCTGCAAGAAGTCTCAGCGGGCACCAAAGCGTGCATCGTTCCCAGACAAACCGCTGAATCGGATCATATTCATCCAATGCTTGACACTTTTCTCATCTAACCGAACTGTTGTTAGAAGCGAATCGGGCTCGGCCGCGATAACGCTCTTCATCGCACGCTCTACTCATGCATGTTACTTGCCGGTACTGCGTACTTTAGATGCGCATACTGACTAGTTGCTCCTATTTCGAAATACTCTTTTGCTACGGAGAGATAGCGGAGTATATGTGCGTAGACTTTGACGATGCTTGTATCTAGATCTTTTGTGTATGTTGATGTGCTACGTGAGTACAAAGCTTCTATGCACCCATAGCGGCAGATGAGTTCAGCAGCTTGAGCGAGGCCCTCCATAAAGGACCCGTATCCATGGTCGTCCTTGACAACTATCTAAAGAGGTGTCAACAAAAATCCCTTGAAGGATATCATGCCACGTACCATCAGGATGAAGCGAACCGCAGCCCAGGGTAGCGAGGCATGTCCCGGATCATATTGCACAGCAACATCACCAATCTGCTTGAATGTATCAACCCACCGAACGATCTTCGCAAAAATATCCCTAAGTATGACAGTCTCTCCACTCTTGCGTGTGTACTTCCATCTTTTCTCCAACGACTTTTGTCTAGCCTTCTCAGCTTCAGCATGCAGCTCTTCAAGAATATGCAATTTGTCATCGCGGCTGAAATTGATATTGCGTCTGTCTTCTTTGTTTATCTGTCCTGCAGCCTCGGCCCAGAGATCATTGCTGCGAAAGGACTTCGTATTAGTATACCAAAGCGCATACTCGAATGATTCGACTCACGCCATACGTCGCGATACAGCTGTTCCAGCCATGGCGGAGGCTTTCACTGTAATAACAAAATTGATCAAAAAACTTCTCGATGTGACGAGCCGCGAGCGGACAAGGCTGAAGATGCTCACGGAGTCGAGTAGAATCGAGCTCAAAGTTGTGGACGCCGATGAAGTCAAGGAGCGAAATCATGCGATGCTGTACGGGCAACTTGCTTCCTATTCTGACTACACCTTCACAGTGCAAAGTAGAAAGTGGGGTGTAGGAGATTTTCTGCTCACCAGGCTGAGAAGTCAACGTGGCGTGGGACATGCTTAGACGAGGCCTCAGGCGTTGAGGCGCAAACCCCCGCAACTCCCCACTGCAAGGCAGACAATCGCTATGCGGTAATGAACAAGAGACCATCGCGGAAATGTACCAGGACACTGCAGGATATTTCAGCCTGTGCAGCTTAAGGCTAGTACCGTCATTCTAGATGAGATAGCGTACAGACAGTTGTGAGCGCAGGCCACGCGTTCGGGTAAGGCCAGCCATACACCTGCGCCTGTAGCTCCCTTCAACTTATCCTTGACACGTGATTCTTAGATACGTATCAGGACTTTTCATTGTCGCCACCAGCTTCGACAGCTTCGCTGCGAAGAGCTATTGAGCATTTACCGCGGTGTCGTCCTGTCTCTTAACAGCTACGCGACCGAAACGACTGCAGTCCACTCTGCCCTCCTTTCCTACCTGAGCCTCAACGTCCTTCAACCATATGGATCCCACGTACCAGTCGTTTACGAGTGTCGCCAGCCTCCCCGTAGAGACGCGCGCGTTGCGTATTGTTGGAGTGTGATCTCCGGCGCAAATCCAAGAATATCCACGCAATGAGCTCGAAGAATCTGCTGCAGGTCATAGCTAATCAAGCTGCAGCGCTGCACACCATCAGCACCCACATGCTGAGGTGCAGTAAGGCTGAGCCACCTGTGCGACACTTGGTAACGGCCCGTACGGCAAGTGCTGCGGGCCGTGATAGGTGTTCTAGAACTGGGAGGGTAGCCATTGGATATGCCTCCGTTATCTTCGCACCGATGACAATTGCAAGGCCCAGTAGCACAACTTCCTGTGCCGCGTCAAGCACGATGCAGACAGCAGCCGGTTGCTGAGAGTCTTCCTTGTGCGCTAGCTTTATCTCCGTTGTTATTGTAAAGTCGGGACGTCGAAGGTCTTGCGGGAAGTCTTGATCTCTCGACCACAGTTATTGGTAGTTTTTGGCATCTTTGGTAATTGCTCCGGGCCTATAACAAAGGGCGCAGAGGTATCAGAGGCTCTGGGAAAGGTAGCATGCATCTTTCGGTCCCCGGTTTTGACCAGCATCAACAAGCGCTCGAGTCGAGTGTTTTTGTGAAGTCTGGGGCCCAGCGGCATCGATTGGTATCTTTAGATCGAGACATTTGCGAGGGCGTGGGCACTGAACATCTCACTGCCGCTGGCCCATACCGGCCACATGTCATGGGTGCTGGATATATCGGCTGCGAACACTCCACTTTCTGTTACACTCTTCTCTTCTTGAATCTCCTGGCCTCTTGCACCTCGTCAAAGCGTAAACGGCTCCCGGGTTTCCTTTGTGTTTTCCTTCGGGCTTTCCTAATTTGGATTAGTGGGGTTGACATTAGCAACCTACATCATTGCACGTTGGCAGGATGTCTACAGCCACGGCCCCATTAAAGGGGTATAAATCGTTCTACAAAGACATCGCATCCTTTCCGGAGCTTGGACGCTTCCGCCGTCATGGAGCATTTTGGGCGAAGAAAGTCCATGACGATACTTGTGAGCTTCGGGAACGCCTGGCGGCCTTGAACGAACAGCTCAAAAAGTTGACGTGCGGCCGCGTAACAACGGTACTGGACTGCTCGAAGAGCTCCATCCGAACCAACTTCGGCAGAACAGAGCGAGCGCCGGTACTCCATGCATGGAGTGCGTATGACCGCGCATTGAAAAAATATGGTGAGTCCTCCAGTGGTAGCAGCAGTCAGACCTGATTTTGCACTAGGCGAGACGCTGTGCATGAGTGCGCAAGTGATGAATTTGCCAACACAGAATGCGTTCAACGCGAAGCAATTTGCGGAATGGGAGCGGTCGGATTCTGGACCACTGTTCGAGACAGACCTGTTCGTCCCAACTGGGGAGGCAGCCTACTTGTATCTCGGCAATCCAGACGAAACTGACACATGCGTCTGGCGAACCACCCCATGCGAGGATCTACTCACGAGACTATTCTTGCGCATGAGCCCATGGATCGAGCGACATATTCTACGCCGGTGGAGGTCGATTGTCCCTTTTGGCAAGCCGGCTGGAAAGAGGGGACCAACTAGCGTTCCATTCGATCAGATCGTGGGAATGATGGACATGCTGAGCTGCGTGGTCGCATCAGTATTGTTAGCCGTGACAATCGCGGTGCTGGCCTTCGTCCATCCTTTGGGCATCCGGATTGGTATCATTGGTGTCTTCGGTACGTTGTTTGCCCTTCTCCTCTGGCTGCTATCTGGCAAACCTACTCGTGGTGAGGTCTTCGGCGCAACGGCAGCATTTTACGCGGTAGCAGCTGTTTTCGTCGGCTCTACGAGCATCGAATGTGGTTGCGCTTGACAGGGCGATGCGAGGACGAGGAGGGAAGTGGACGCCTGACGTGACTGCCTTGTGCCAGGGACGTGCGCTTAGCTTCGCCAATCCGTATACGGTGAAGCGCCTATCGATATGGTTTGGCAGCCTTGCTGCTCTCGTTATTTGCTTTCGGTATCTCTTCCTATTTTCCTATTGCGTTGTTCTCATCATTCGTCTCATTCAAGTATAGTTTGGAGTTCCGATAGTGTACGTTAAGCAATTCAGGCGCTGGTCGCACAACATCTTTCGATTTGTGCACGATTTGTGCCATGCATCAGTCCGCCAGAGAGCCTCACTGTTCCAGGGACGGGCGTTATGCAAGCCCAAGCCTCAACGTGTCAGGTTATTTTCCGGTCACCCGCGTTGAACACACCGCCTCCTCGACCAACCTCCAACGACCGAGCATTTAGTGTCGTTGCCGTCGTCGCATTGCCCATCTATGACGAAATCAAGAACGCATCCAACGCCATGGATTCGGAGCATCAATAGCGAAATTCGAAGAAACTCTCGCACGGCTTGAACATGTGTCTCCATGTTTGCTGACTGCCGAGTCAGAGATGTAGCAGAGAACTTTGCTAAGCACCGCCCGCAGGAAGACGACGTGGTGCCGTTCTCCTGCTCGTATCTCGAGAGTTTCACAGTGCATATTTCCAGCGGGTTCCACATGCTCGCGGACGCGCCACAAGTTCCCCGTCGACGCGACGACATGCCGCTGACTGCTTCGGGAATAGAGCATTATGCTCGACAGCCTCCCACAATAGATACATTTCAAAATAAGATGCCAGCATTACCCTTCGATAAAATACAGTTCAGCGATCCGCCCTCTCGTTAACTATCGTACGTCAATCCGCCATCTATGTCCGCAAAGACTATAGTATAGTCATGGCCGGCTACAGGATTCTTATCATGACCGACTTGGGCTCGTCACGTACGTCCTAGCGCCGAAACTATTTGTTGTAAGCTGATGATCCGCAGCGGCCTTCGAAGATGAGTGCGTTTCGAGTCCAAATGCAGCGACCAGCCAGGTCCACCCCAATCCTCATCATTCGGCCGCTACTCAAAGTATGGGGAACATGAGTGCACAAACAAGTGGTGCTGCAACAACTCAAAGTAATCATGGCTCGCCCGGACCAAGTGGAAGGCCTTGATTAAGGCAAAATATATTCGGCCGCGCCCTTTTGCTATTCGGCCGGGTGCTATCGCTTAGCAGTTCCTGGAGGTCTTCGCACCTATTCGTAAGGGCGATATAACAGTAATAGATACTTAAAAGCCTCTAGGCAATTGTAAAACTTTATTGTTAGAAGGAATTGAATATGTTCAGCCTGTATTATTAGACGTACGTAAAGACCCTCTAAAGCACTACTATTTAGGGTGCACGGCCGAATAGAAAAGCACACGGCCGAGTATATTTGGCCCAGAAGATAGCCACATGGGTCCCACTGCGGCTTGCTACCCAGCAGGAATAGTATCGTGCGTATATGTAGAGGAGCTAGACCTCTCCATGCGTAATGTAGAGATCAAATTGAGCATCGGGGCGTGATGACATGCGCGTATGCTACCTAAAGTTATGGTGCAGTCGTGGACCCAGCAGCTTGGTCCTTTCCGTGTGCGCACTAGAGTTCGGCTATGAAGTTGGAGCGCATACAATCTTCCTCGAGACTACTGATCTCCGCCGCTGCTTCCTCAATCGCTTACGATGGTATGTATAGTGGGTGTGGCAATCAACAATAGAAAAATGTGGTTCGTATGGCACACACCTCGGGATTAGCCGCGGTCGGCAAGGAGATGGAGGTAACACGAGTGAGACTACGGAAGGAGTCGCGCCGCAGCAATCGCGGGAGGCATCTACAACAGGAGCATTAGTCTCTTCTTGCGCTCAGGGCATGTCCCTACTCACATTTTTGCCTTGACGCTGCCGCACACTCATCAAAAGTGCGTGCAGCCGGCAGCCGACCAGTAACGCGATCCTGACCGTGTCGACTTCATTCAGGACGTTCTGCTGGCCAAGGCAACGTTGAAGGAGGATTGAAACCGATCACAGGTAGACCTTAGAGTAGTGTTACCATCCGAAATGACACGTTCAATGGCACTGATTAACGGTCCCAGACTACCAGCCACCTTCGCGTCAGGCAGTAACGCTGCTGCATATGCGCGTGAGTACGTCTTGGAACTTCAGACGCGCTAATATCGCTGATGGAATCGGATCAGGGCTTGTAAAGACCAGCAAAAGACGCCATCCACCTTGGTTGAGGATAGTTCGAACATCGACTACGAAGGAGAAATGATAGAAGAACCATCCAGAGCATCCCAGAATGATACGCGGAATCGGACGCCGAGAGCCAATAGATTCTAGCACTCAAAACATTTCGACACTTACAAAGTACGGCTTGCCCACGATTGTACTTTGGAATTTTTGGTCACCAAGAAACAGCTCTTCGTTCAAAGATCTCCAAAAAGACGACGTATGTACAGCTCTAGAGTAGTGTTGAGAGCCAGAGCTTTCGTTGATGGGGAAATTGGAATTGCGATGCACGATACGCCAGCACCACCAAAAGGTCCGAGAACGTCCTTCACCAAGCGTTTCCGCTTTGTGCTCACCGGCTGTGGTGAGTCAGGATGTTGTGTCGCACCCCCGTAAACTTTATTTTGTCGCCCTGCGCGTCAATTACCAGGCGTATGACACACGATGGACTCTAATTTCAAGACCTCTAATGATCAGAGACATGGGTGACGAGCTTGGACCCCTGAAATTCGGATAGCCTCCGAGACGCGCTGACATGGTTCGAAGCTATGGCGGAGGTGACAAATGAGCGAAGGACTTCATGTAAGCTTCGATTAACGGTCAATGCCACCAAAGAAACCGGGAAAGACCCCATGCATCTAATTTGCCTTCTTGCCTTATGCCAACACATGTACGATCAACTGGTGCAAAGATGGGCACCGAATGTGATGCAATTCCGTGTGTGTCCGGCAGTCTTGCTCATAAACTATGACTGGTGATACTCATCAGCTAAAATTGCCTACTACCATGCTTATCTCCTTGTGTGTGTGTGGATAAGCACACTACCTCTTGTGGCCACGGCGGATTTCGTAGATCACCACTTCGACATCCTTTCATCTTTGGAATTTAAATTCAGATGTGGTCTAACAAGGCCGTGGCCAACAGTAGCCGCGAGGTCCCTCTATCTCTTCCTCGACAGGCGCTTGTTCGAGCATCCCGTATGATCGAGAACTTTCTGTTTGGAGCAGAGGACTTCCATGAGTGGAAGAGAAGGGTACGATTATCTATCCAGAAAACACTCTACCGCCTTCTGTTCGGATGCTGTTTCAAAGGGACTGCTACGGTCGAAATGCGGAGACACGTTGTAACGAGATCAGCGGACCTTTACGGATTTGTGAACATAGTTGCACGCATATGCCAAGGTAGCGTCGAAGTATGCGCTTTTAAGTCAAATTATATAGAGTGGCTAACATCAAATGCAACCAAACAGACGCTGCGGGGCGACTGAAGCTTATATCCTTGATGTGGCCATGCTTCGGGCCAATGGCCAGCGGACAGGAATTGATGTGCAATGTTTCTTCTCCACTTCAACGGGTGCGCCAACGCTAGCTTGAAAGCAGTTTGGCTCCAAATTCCGCGCTGCGCATTCCGTACCCACGTGTTCGGGCTCTTCCTTCTGACATCTGCTCGGTTGGGACGATATCCGGGGACAGAGGCACGAAAGAAAGTGTCTTCGTCATCGTGCCCTTCCTCAGGTTCTCCAAAGTTTGGCCACCCCTTTTTGTTCGCCGAGATTGGCAATCAGCAATGGACGAGACGGCCCGCATTCACCACAACCGCGGCATTATTGGGCAGTGCGATATCTGACTGCGCGAAGAGAAATCATGCGTCGTTGGCTCGGACGAGCTTTTGTGGGATATTGTGCGAAGTCGTGGGAAGGCCGGCTGGCCCGCAAGGCTGACGGCAGTTCTACGGAGATTTTGAGTTTGGAAACACGCCGATGGAGGTCCATTCCAAATGCAACCAGCAATATTGAAACACATCTTTACTGACACAAACTATGTCGGATATGTTTTGACATAGGATCACCCCTTCTCAAGAACGTCGGAGGGCTCCGAACAACTGGGCAGCTGCAGGGCCACCAAGGTATGTTGGCTACACCCCCTTCTCGAAGGTGATTTCGGGCCGTCTCAAACTATACACTTTCCAGCAGACATCACGGCAGTATGGTCAGGAGCTACCGAGCAAACCATCGAGCTGGACGGGCCTATTTTGATTGCTTTTGCTGGATTAGGATTGCGTCGGTCGTCATCATGGACATTTGAGCACCACAGGGTTGGGTACAAAATGCCAGAGACCCTTCGTAGCAAGCTCCACAACCGAAGACATCCAACGCCTACTCAGGTACCACCTTCATTCGCCTTCTTCTAGTCTAATCATGCGTTCTTTCGGAATTGCCGCGGCTGCAGTGGCGGTGCTACCCAGCATCGTGGCTGTGCCAGGCCCGTCTCACAAAGCATACAACCTGAACGCAGCGGCTTACAAGCCAGGGTGCGTGCTGAAGACTGATGTTATTGTCGTTGGTGGAGGTGGCGTCGGCACCTATGCAGCCATTCAGCTCAAGGACCAAGGCAAGAAAGTTGTGGTTATTGAAAGCAAGGCTCGCCTTGGTGGACATACCGAGACCTTCATCGACCCTGAGTCCGGAGCACCGATCGACATGGGCGTGAAGCTCTACCACGACGAGCCGATTGTTCAAGAATGGTTCTCGCGTTTCAATCTCTCCACATCAAGGTTCGACCTCAGCGCCGTCGCCTCCCTCGGCACATCTCAGAATGTCGATTTCCGGACTGGTCAAGTTTTCCCCACCCTTCCGGCACTGAATCAGACAGCATTGGCAGCAGCCATGATGCGCTATGCAGCGGTACTACAAAAATACCCCCAGCTTGAAGGCGGCTTCTACCTCCCTGATCCGGTACCGGAAGACCTCTACATGCCTTTTGGCGAATTCGTCCAGAAATACGATATTGCCGATGCCGTGCAATTAATTTTCGGTCTGACATCTGCCTTCGGCGATATTCTTGAGCTTCCCGCCCTGCAGCAATTCCGTACTATGTCCCTCGGTCTAGTCGCGACGCTCAACAACTTCCAAACGAGCTCTGTCAATTCGAACAGTCTGCTCTTCGAGAAAGCGACTGTCGAGCTTCTGGCCGCCAACTCTCTACTTCTCTCATCCAAGGTTCTCGCCACAGAACGCGTCGGCAACGACGGTGGTGTGAAGATCCTAGTTGACACACCCAAAGGCCGTACCCTGGTCATTGCGAAGAAGATCCTCCTTACTATCCCTCCCACGCCCGCTGCTCTAGCGAAATTCGACATCAACCAAGAAGAGCTCAGCATCTTTGGCCAATTCCAAGCTGTAGGTTACTACACGAGCATCGTGCGCAATGCAGGTCCCGTGAATGTGACGGTCCAGAACCTCGCTTTGGACAAGCCATACGCGCTCCCGCCCATGCCCGCCATCTACAACATCAACCCCACTTTCGTCAACCCAAGCCTCAGCTTGGTCTACTACGGCACCAAGGTCGGCGAGATCCTCAGCGACGACCAAGCCAAGGCAGCCATCATCACTGACCTCAAGCGCTTCCAGGCTGCGAATGGCCTCCCCGCCACCGAGCCCGAGTTCGTTGCTTTCAGCAACCATAGCCCGTACAACATGCTTGTTGGTACCGAGGCGACGAAGAACGGATTCTACAAGCAGCTGTATGCGCTGCAGGGCAAGAGGAACACATTCTGGAGCGGTGCGGCGTGGAGGGCGCACGATAGCTCGAGCAGCTGGGCTTTCACGAAGAACAGTGTCCTGCCCGCGCTTGTGGCGAGTCTAGGCTAGACGGAGAGTGTACCTGAGGTGCGGAGGGCGTGCGAAGGTTATATTGAAGGTCGTCATGTCATTAATTGTAATAATAATGGAATGATATCGCATTCACACGTAGACTGTGACAAGAATGGTTCGGCTATCGCTCGTGTCGCACCATCAAGATTGCAGCAAATCTCCCAAGCGTCTTCCTTCCTCAAGCAACGCCTCGATAGGCATTGACTCAATGAAAAAAATGTACTTCAAACACAGTAGTGAGTGGCTGGGCTGGGGAGTGACTCCGGATGAACAACGCCATCCTGGGAGTGTGACACCCGGCAGGCAAAGACCTTTACGGACGATGTGATCCCACCCCACCATAGCTCCGGGCATCAGGTACACGCCGGCGTGACCGTCTACGTGGCTTTTGTTGGTCGCTCAGGTTCACCGACGTCTTTCTTGGGGAATGAAGAGTCCCAAGAGGGAAACAGCCCCGAGTAGTGTCGCCGCCAGCTCAATGTCCTCGAAGCACTCGCGCCCTGAAGCACTCGCGCGCCTCTGCGGTCATACCTCAAGGCCACCTTGCCGCTCATCCAAATGTGCGTACCAATTGCGACTTGACCTGCAAGATCGCTGTACTGCCAAGCACAAAGCATGGCCGCGCGAAACGGATTCATGCCACCACGACAGCGAGGTTGTAAGTCAATACGTCCAGCGCAATCCCGGTGTGGATGTTGTATGAAGCATGTTATGGTGGTCCAATTAAGGACACCTGATCAGTTGCAGTACCAATTGTGGCATGATTGCTGTTGTACTCTGTGTCTGTCATTGTATCTCATCCATGACCCTGTGCCTTGCATCGGAAAACTTCACCTAATGTTATCCTTCGGCCTAATTGTTTCGTTTGTCGTGGGGTTCACGTTTTGTTGTGGGAGGAGGAGGTTGAAAAGTGTAAGTGTAAATTGTGCGTTGCGTGGGAGGGCAGAAAACAGGTGAAGAGCAAAAGAGAGGCCGGAGGGGGAGAGGGCAAGGCTTTGGAGTGTAGAAGAAAGGCGCCAAGATCTGCTAGCATTCAAAGCTATCCCCAATTCAGAAGGATGCATCATGTCACGTGCCGAGTTGCGCGGTGAAAGCGCGGTGAATGCGCGGGACTGGTTGGTTGCGTTTGCTTGGCTGAACGGACTAGGAAGAACCTGCATGGTGTAGTAAGCATGTCAATTCTCTGTAATATTATTGGTATACATCATTGTGCTGAAGGTGTGATCATATGATACGAGCAACAACTCCCGATGGTCACCTCCAGCAATCGTCGCACATCTGGATACATACCTATGTATTCAGATGTTCGCCGCGCAGGTAGCGTAAACGTTGCTATTCGAAGCACCAATCAATACCGCACATTGAGAATATCCCGCTCACGACGGAGTGCGGCATTGACGATGCGGGGTTCACGCTGTTGGGGTGAAGTGAATGCGAAGGATGCCGAGTGCAGAGTGAAAGCCACGGACGCCCGTTTGTATTGCACATATCGATGCACGTCATATAAAATTAACCCTCCCCACGCATTTCTACTCTTTCGCGTCGTCGCCTGCCACTGAATTCCCCGACGGACCTTCGCCATGGCCGCGTCCCCCTACCCATTGAGCTGAGCAATGATCCAGCGCCTCCTGACATCTCAAAACCGATTTTGCCCGAGGATCTCGTCAAGTACACAGGATGGTTCCGCACTAACGCAGGTGCTCGCATCGTCATCACGCGATACTGCAGTCAGCTGTGTCTCGGCCACATCGATGGCATACACGGAGAGATCACAAGGAGCTACTCCCTCCAGCTCGAAGGGGTTGGGCGCGTGCGCCGTAAAGGCAGGACACCTGCCGAGAAGGAGCTGAATCGCGACATACAGGCCATGGCAATGGCTACTCCTGGCGACTTCAACGTCTATTTTGGCGTCAAGCAGGGCAAGATTACGCATGTGCGGGTTGGCGAAGCCAGGTATAAGCGGACCGAACGTGGTGCGTGCCTCATCACCACCCTCCCCGCTGAGACCCGCGAGATGATCTGGAAGTACGCACTTGGCGGTGCATTGCAATACGACGGCGGCGAAGACGCGAAGTGGGACAGCGTGATCCTGACCAAGGACAAGATGACTGGCGAGGCGATCATCACTGGCGATCTCGATGTATGCTCCCTCCCAAAAACCAGGTTTTGATACCCGACCTTCTGACATACTGACTTAGAAACCGTGGAATCTCATCCGTTGCGTGTGCAAGGACTTCCGCAACGATGCCAAATTGAGCGAGCTCTGGGGTAACAACACGCTGATGAGCAACATCTCCTCCGTCACCAAGCTCCTCCGTCCAATGAACGTTCAAGTCGCCCACTACCTTCGTCGTCTCATCCTGCACTTCGGCTGGGGCGGACGCCAGCAACCGCCCCAGTCCCAACTGTTCAGCATCCTGGATTTCGCATTGTCTACGCCTACATGTAATGTCAAGGTATACATGTGCCTCTGGAAGCTTGCAGGTGTCAAGGCGGAAGATGTATATTATTTCATGCAACAAGGTGTAAGTATGCGCAAGGCAATTAGAGCTGCTGCTAAGACCGAAGGGACACTGCATGACCCCGTCATTCACAGACATTGGCGAGGTAACCGACCAGTAGCTCAATTGGATGCACCTAATGCTCGGTTCTTTCCATGTCATCACGAGAACATGGAAGGAGAGGATGTGCTTGTGTGCGCGAGCCAGAAGAAGGCGATAGACGTGGAAGATGTGGTTGTGAGGGCGTGTAGGAGGAAGGTAATGAAGGCTGTGCGTATTTGGTATAATCTTGGCGAAGAAGATTTGAGTTCATCCGACAAGATTTTGGATGAGGTGGAGGGCTGGTTTAAAAGCGGTTTTTGAGTGTTTGGATCAGCGAAGGTTGAGGGGATAGCGCAGTGGACACCCGTCATAGTCTCGCAAAGATACGCATGTACTGCAAGTAACAGATTGACGACACAAAACCTTATGCTCTATATCCAGAGTACACTTTCAGCATGACATCCAGAAATCCTCATATCCATAAGATCCCACAGGCTCTAACATTGACCATCCGCAACAAAATATTGAAGTCCTCTTCGTAACCGTGTGCAGAAGCGATAACTGCTTCAGCACACCCTGAAAAGGCTCTAAATACTCTACGCAAGGATATAAAAAGCTCGAAAAACAGCCGACACTATCTAAGACTTATTGAGTCAGATTTGCAATGAGTGCGCCTCTTTCAAGAGATCCATGAAAGCCTCTTAATCCTAGGAAATTATTCTGACCTCATCTGGTAAGCTATCGCACGTTTCCACAAAATTTCCCTAGAGATATTAATAAGAATATCTTGACAGCGAGTAATAATGAATTGAAGACCTCTAGAGCACATTGTTGAAGAGCAGCGACAGGATGTCGAATACCTCCAGGCCACGCTATACTATCTTTGCGGTGCACAACTGCACGTACACAAGCTGCGCTGAGCTTCCGTATCAGAGCCTTTCTGGAGATGGCGCGGGAGCCTTCACGCTTGGCTTGAAGGTACTGGCCCAAGATGACTAGAAAGAAGGGGGAGATGCTACTGAGCGGCGGGATTAAGATTTCCAGCATTGCTTTACCTAAGCACGTCCTATGTTTCGAGGCTGTGTACGCTACATACCCTTGGAAAGCACCGAAAAGTGAACTAGCAATCGCACCACACAGTCCAGTCTGATTACATATTGTTCCCAGCTAGTTCTCCACGCCCTCACGCCCAAAAGAACCTTACAAGCACCATCGGATTCAATTTCTCAATAACCTCCTCCAAATCCACCTGCGCCTGCCTAATCACACGGAAATCAAAATCCCGGGTCCCATACACCACATACAAACTAACATTCAGATCCACAATCACTCTCACTTCGCGCAAATTCGGTAAACGCCAGAACATCTCCGTCTCTTCTAGCTCCCGGAAATCTGCGGCGAAGACGTCAGGTGCGGCCCACATCCTCGCGGCCTGGTAAGTCACCAGCTCGATGGATGTGATTGCGCGGGTGTGTGCTAGGCGTCGATGGGCGAGGAAGGGCATCAGACTGTGTTCGAATTCGCGGAAGGAGAAGGTGTTGAGAGAGTACGGGAAGAGCGAGGCTTCGGAGTAGATTTGGTGACAAACGTATAAGAGGCCGAGGATGTGGTGTTCACCTTTGGTATCGATGACAGCGTGTGAGCGATGGACGGCATCTTTGAATCTGTATATTCGGCCCCCTAGGGCGTATTCGTAGATTAGGTTGCGGCATTCTGGAGGAAGGCGGAGAAATGGGGATTCTCGTTGGTTTCGAGCGGTGCTATGATGAGTATGAGTTTGTGCTTAATATAAATACAAAGTTGGCCCTCGGTTGCTGCGAGAATACTCACATCCGTCGTCGCTGGCTGTCGACCTGGTCCCACAGATCCACAACGGGCTCCTTATGCTTCAGTGGTGGTCCAGGCCTGATGGGCGTGCTTGTCTTCAATACTATTTCTTTCCTCGAGAATTCGACAATTGGGTCGACTTTACTATCAGTGCGGGTGATTGCTGGAGGAGCAGGATCTGAGTGATTTTGGAACGACTTCACTCGCTTCTTCTTATCGCGGTGTAGTTTGTAGCGCTTGTATATGTCTTTTGGAGACTTCCATGGCATCTCGACAGCCTGATGGCACCACAAGGCTGAACTGCCGATCTGCTGTTATGTGAGACGGACGTGAACATGCGCAATAGTGTAGGAACATAAGCTGCAGGACGTGGAGTATTGTTGTTAACGATATGTGAAATTGAACTGACGATGCATGGGTGCGATGCGGGACGCTGTTGTTGTGACTGTGAAGTGTACAAGTGGGGTTGGGATGGTCGCTGCCTAAGCGAGAGGTGCGAGGTGCGAGGCTGACACTTGATTGACACCTTCCTGGCTCACGGCTTGATTCGAGGTCCAGAAACTTTGAGCATTCGTGATGCGCATTCGGTGAGCGGAATCAGATGAGGCTGAAGTGCCGGTGAGCCATTCAGCCTCACGATAGCGCGACTTTTGGCCCGCGTCGCTCCCACGTCCGAGCACGGTGAATGGCCAGCATATCGCGCCCGCCCTTTTGCTCGTGTTGATGGCTTTCGCCCAAACACGGAATATGTGCATCCTATCATACTATTGGCAGCGATTAGGGTGTGTCCATGCGATGGACATGGCTCGAGAGCTGAGATGGAACAGCAAGACAGCCATTTCGATTGCCTTAGAAATGCAACGAAACAGGTTGTTTGAAGCAGGTGCTGCAGATCCGGCTGGTATGCAGCCGAGTGAGTTGGTGATAGTCGCTGGTGTTGAGGTTTGCTATGACGCGTGCCGAGAAGCCGAAGTGACCGGGGCCTAGAGCTGCAGGGATCGCTCATCAAGCTAGCTCCACGACAAGGTGCCGCAGTCAAACCTCCCCGCGTGGCCGTGGGCCGGCTCACCGATGCACTGCGATAATCTCCTGTGTAGAGGCACATTATGAGTGAGGTGAACCGCGTCGCGACCACCGGCTCCGGCGAGGAAGGGCCGAAGGGCCAGCAGACGGAGGAGGAAGCTGCGCAGATGATCCAGCGCAACTATCGCGGGTACAGAGAGCGAAGACAGCTCCAGGGAATAGGGCTGGACGCGAGCGCACGCTGGGCAGAGGTTCGCAACACCAGAAATGTCTGTATCATGCTATAAATGTTGACATGACACAGGCAGTGAGAGATGGTTAGCACCTGAGCCACTACTTGACATGCACTGTACTAAGCTTCGAAGCCAAATGGCGCGCCGCGACCCGTCCCAAGTCGCGCTCCCAGCAAGCCGCCCTGCGCGAGACCCTGACCACGCCCGAACAACGTGACCGCGCCAACTCGGAAGCTGCCCGGCAGAACTGGAAGCGCGTCGGTGAAATCGCCCGCCGCGCTGGGGCGGATGACCCAGAAGACGCATCGTCGTCCGAGGACGACCAGTCCAATGAAGGGCGCGCAGAACACCGGAGAAAGAGGGTAGAGGGGAGGGCCGAGCGCGAGAAGACAGCCAAGATGATGGACCTGCAATACTTCCTGGAGATGGTGGACCAGAAGCACCGCTATGGGTCGAACCTGCGGGCATACCATGAGCAGTGGAAGAAGGCAGAGACACACGAGAACTTCTTCTACTGGCTGGACTACGGCGACGGGAAGAGGTTTGAGCATCCGACCGTATCTAGAGAGCGGCTTGAGAAGGAGCAGGTACGCTACCTGTCCCGGGAAGAGCGACTGAACTACCAAGTCAAGGTCGATAGCGAGGGGCGGCTGTGCTGGGCCAAAAACGGGGAACGCATCAATACCACGATGGACTACAAGGACAGCGTTAACGGAATCGTGCCCAAAGACGACGACACCCCGGCCTACGGACCGAACGGCCAGCTGCTCCACGACGGGCAAAGTAAGAACTTGAGGAGCAGCTCGACATCTTCGGCAAGCTCCGGCTCTAGCCTGGAGCACAGCGACGTGGAAGGTGAGCATTACGTGAATGAGGACCTGGACAAGGCAAAGGGTGTCTCCAAGATCAAGTATGTGTCAGCCGCGACCATACTGAACCATCTCCTGCGAGGCTCAGTGAAGCCAAACTCGTGGATCTTTGTAAGCACCCCCCAATCTGGTCGTATCACCCACTCACTGTGATATAGGTTGCCGATACATCTTTCCGACTGTACATCGGTATCAAGCAGTCCGGCGCGTTCCAGCACAGCTCCTTCCTACATGGTTCTCGAATATCCGCAGCAGGACTCTGCAAGATCAAGGATGGGCAGCTTCGCCGGCTCTCTCCTCTCTCCGGTCACTACCGGCCGCCCACCAAAAACTTCAGGGCCTTCGTCCACTCCATGCAAGATAACGGTGTCGACATGTCGCGCGTATCGATCTCACGATCATATGCCGTCCTCGTTGGTCTCGAAGCATATGTGAAAACGCGACGAAAGTTCAAGCATGGTGTTGGCCACGTCAAAGACGCAGAGACCAAAGTCATGCACCCCGAAGAGCACAAGCGCAAGATGGAGGAGCAGAAAGACAACAGCAAAAGTGCGGAAAAAGAGAGGCAGATACTCGCACGGAACGCTGAGAAAGAGGAGGCAGAGAGAAAGGAGCAAAGTTGGAGGCATCGCGTGTGGCGGCGGATAAGCCGCGGAGGCGGCGAGACTGACGAACTCACACCCAAGCAGCGGGACAATGCCAAGGAGAACAAGAGGAAGAAATGGCTAAGTAAGCCAGGCCAGGACGTCGAGAGCGCGATACCCCCCAGCGGCACGCGGGACAAACTGGGGAAAGCTGACGGTCCTGCATCATGAGTGTTCCTGCATATGTGGAGCCCTTCGCGATCGTGGACTTGTTTCTCAGCAAGCATCTAACGCCCAATTGGATCTTGCGCGACTACTTTGCAGGTGCATCGAAACATCGCCGATCTGCTATGGGCGCTCTGGGCTTGGTCTGGTAGGCGCATCGGCTCGAAACTTTGCTGCAAGAGACGCGCAAGCAAGCATCTCCCCTTGATCGTCACATTTGGCGCTCCGGCCTCTAGCTTCACCAAGTCGATCATATAGATTCCCCAATTGAATTATTACCCCTGAGGCGTGCATCACATTCCAGTAGTCACTACTCGCTCATCCGTGCCGTCTCTCGTTACCAGAACCCAGAAAACAGGTACACAAGTTCGACGTTGCGAAGGACCCACGCGGCTTCCCGTCTCCACTGACATCATCCGTGCCGTCATGGAACCACCGTGCGAGTCTGGTCGAATCTATGGGATTCTTTCTTTGCCGTGTCATTTCCTCGGAGTCTTGTAAAGTGGTACCATGTGCTCGATTCCATCAGTGTGACGGTGCAGATAAATGTGTATACTTTATGAGCAGTCGTGCAACCGTGCCTTGCGAATGGGCTTGTGCCTAAACGGCACGTTGTGTGCGGAACGGTTAGTCATGTTAGCGCGCATCTCAGTGGTTGGGAGCACGTTTCCCAAGCAAGGAGTTACATTGAAGTGACCTCTCGCTCGGTCCAGAGTTCCGTTACAATGCTAGTGCTCCATACCATCGCGATGTCAAACGCTTAAACGTCCCGTAGCGATTAACGGCGTGCGCACCGACGCTTAGGCTGTGCCGCCATCGCGTGCAAGCTGGCGTGTCGCTTGCACGCAGGAACAATCATGTTGGATGCTTCGGCATCAGTCATCCCTGACTGCATGGCGGAGGGCTCTGCGGTTCCTGATCATCGTGAACAACGCAGGGTCTCCGCTCAGCCGCGTTCCGCTGATGGAGGCAGCTCGCGATGGTCGTCCCAGGGAACATGGGATGGTGCAGAAAGATCGGCCGGCTCAAGCGAAGCTGCGACATGGGTACGACAGGGTATAACCCAGCACGCTACCTTTGACGTCACTCTACCTACATCAGAACGCGGTGCAACAACCTGCTTGGACGCAGACACGGCACGACCTGCTCCATTTCCTCAACCTGAAACCATTTGATAGGACGGAATGTCGCCCCATCAAGGATACCCGTTGCGATGAGCACGACGGTGGAGTTGCCAGCCACAGTTCCGCCGATCGGGCCTGGATTGTCGCCTCTTCCTACTCCATAGCTTGCTCCAAACTTGCCACAAGTTACGCGTCGCAGCCTTGGGAGCTGTCCTGGGTATCTATGCGACACCTCGAAAGCATATACTATGGAGCTTAGTACCATCGTAATGCCGTAGCTGAACAGCAACAGAGAGCAAAGCAATGAGCTCCTGCTACAACATGGCCCAGATTCTCCGCCCGCAGTATGGCAATTTGAAACTTGGCAGTGGTGTTCGCGTACATCGACGATTCCTCCCACATCCCAGTTCCAGCCACAGTTCACGCACCCCTGCTGCAGCAGCTACCTACCCGCTTGTCTCACATCACTGAGTGGAGACCTCTAGGATGGAGCTGACGCCCCGCCCGAGGCTGGACTATGTGACGCAATGCTCCTCCGGTTCGTTGCAGCGCGTCGTACAGAGTGCTCCCGCACGCCGCCAAAGCAGGTTTCTGAGCCCCATTGAACACCATTGCGGCGCGAGCTCCCCCTGCTGCATACCAAATAGAGCTTGATGGAACAGAGAACTCTACGTCATTCTGCCAGAATTGCCCATCGTTCCCATTGTCGTCCCATAAATGTGCACCTGCCTTGATCCTTCCACCCTCCCATTCCACCTACAAAGACGACCCATTCGTCAATTGATACATGACAGACAACTCCTCCAACTCCTACACCTATTACTCGTTTCCCCCGACACCTAATAGGAACTCCCCCCGATCTACACGCTCACGTTCCATTTCAAGTAACGTGTCAGCAACGAGCCCACGAGATAGACGCTCTTACGAAATTCCACAAGAAAAGTACAATATGCCTTCCCCAGCAGCAGGAAAGGGTGACACCCCCCGCACCCCAACCAAGCTCGGACGCAAGCCACAATCAGCTGCCCCAAAGCTTAACAAGCCTCAGGCGAAATCAGAGGAATCCCCCGCCTCCGATGTCACTGAGAAGGCACAAGATGTAAAGAAGGGAGGTGAAGACCTCGCCAGCGACGTTCAAGAGAAGGGCGAAGACGCAAAGAGCCAGGTTGAAGATACCGCAAAGGACGCAAAGAGCAAAGCGGATGACACCGCAGAAGACACCAAGAAGCAGGCGGAGGACACCACAGAAGATACCACAGGCAAAGTTTCACAAGCCGGCGACGAGCTTGAGCAAGCGGAGCCAAAGCCAATTGATGATGATGAGGCTGAAGAGGCCGAAGACGAAGCCGAGGAGACTGGCGATGACGCCACACAGAAAGCTGGAGATGAGGGTGAGGAGGATGACACCAACGATAACACTGAAGATGACGCAACCGACACCGCCAGCAAGGCCGCCGATGAGGGCAAGCAGGTTGGCGAAGGTGCACTAAGCGGCGCTCGCGGCCTCGCTGGCCGTGCATCAAATCTTGCTGGCAAAGCCTCAAAGGATCCCAAAGGAGCTGCCAAAGATGCTGGCGATGATGTCGCAGAGACCGCCGAAGACGCCAAAGACACAGTCGAGGACACAGCCGAGAGCGCGAAAGACACCGCCGAAAGCGCGACTGGTGATGTTCAAGACCAGGCTGAGAGTGCGGTAGACGACGCGGAAGATACCGCTGAAGATACTGCCGAAGGCGCTAAGAGCACTGTCGGAGACGCAAAGGACACTGCTGAAGAGACCGCCGAAGACGCGACCGAAGACGCACAGGAGAAAACTGGCGATGTGAAGGACTCTGTTGAGGACACCACTGGCCAAGAGCTCCCAGATACCCCCGATCTGAGCGTGCTGAAGGGCCTCGAGGTTGATGAGGAGGGCCTCATCAAGGACAAGGATGGCAAAGACATTGGCCACCTTGTTGAGGGCGACGCCGAAGACCTCGCTGGCTACCCCATCGGCGACAACGGCGAGATCCTAGATGACGATGGTGACCTAGTCGGTCGCTGCGAGCTTCTGCCCGAGGCAATCGAGGACCAGAAGAAGCAAGCGGAAGGCGGCGATGGTCTCAAGATGCCCGACATTAGCATCTTGAAGGGCTTGACCGCTGCTCGTGATGGCCAGATCCTGAACGACGATGGCGACTTTATCGGCCGCCTCGTCGAGGGTGACCCATCGGAGATCCAGGGCAAGGAATTCAACGAGAAGGGCGAAATCCTTGACGACGAAGGCAACGTCATTGCCCGCGCCGAGCTCTCCGAAGAAGCTGCCCAACTCGTCGACCAAGATGAGGAGGAAGGCGAGGACGAGGACGACGAAGGTCTCGCTGACGGAATCGCCGACAAGGCTGAACAGGCCAAGGACGATGTCGAGGAGACCGCCGAAGGCGCCAAGGAAGATGTCGAAGAGGAAGCTGCTGACATTGAGGATGAACTTCCTGGTGTCGAGGCTCTCGAAGGCATGCAAGTCAACGAAGAGGGCGACATCCTCAACGATGACGGCGAGGTCGTCGGCCACGTCGAGGAGGGTGCTCTTGAGAACATCGATGACATCAAGGGCCTCACTGTCAATGACAAGGGTGAGGTCGTTGATGCTGAAGGCAATGTTCTTGGCAAGGTTGAACTTGCTGAGGGCGCTGCCGACAAGCTCAAGGAGTCTGCCTCTGGCGCTCTTGACACCCGTATCTTGGAAGGCCTCAAGGTCAACAAGAAGGGCAAGGTCCTCGACGCTGAGGGCGAGGAAATCGGTGAGCTCAAGGACGGCGAGATCAAGGACTGCGCCGGCAAGACACTCAACGACAAGGGTGAAGTCCTCGATAAGGAGGGCAACGTCATCGGCAAAGTCGACGTCATCCCTGGCGAGGCAGCCTTTGAAGCCATCAAAGAGCTCAAGGAGCGTCTTGGTGAGAACGACGACGAGGAGCCCGCCGAAGGCGAAGAGGAGGAGGAAGGCGAGGGCGAACCTGAGCTCAAGGAAGTCACACCCGAGATTGATGAACTTGAGGGCTTCAAGGTCAACAAGAAGGGTCAAGTCCTTGACGAGGAAGGCGAGCCTATCGGCGAGCTCATCGAAGGAGACGCCAAAGAGTGCGCCGGCAAGAAGATCAACGACAAGGGCGAGGTCGTCGACAAGGACGGCAACGTGCTTGGCAAGGTCAAGGCGCTTCCCAAGATGGTTGAGGTTGAACCTGAACCAGAGGTCAAGGAAGTTGAGATCACTCCCGAGCTCGACACGCTTGAGGGCCTGAAGGTCAACAAGAAGGGCCAAATCCTCGATGAGGACGGCGAACCTATTGGTGAGCTTGTCGAGGGCGATGCTAAGGAGTGCGCTGGCAAGAAGGTCAACGACAAAGGTGAAGTCCTTGACAAGGATGGCAATGTCATCGGAAAGGTCAAGACTCTCCCCAAGTTGGTCGAACAGGCAGTCGGCGAGGCTGAAGACGCCGCCGAAGACGCTCAGGATGCCGCTGAGGATGCCGAGGCCGCGGCCGAAGAGGCCGGCGAGGAAGCCGATGGTGAGGGCGAAGACGAGGATGATGGTCGCCCACCCCTGTCCATCCTCGAGGGTCTTACCGTCAACAAGTCCGGCAAGCTCATCGATTCCAACGGCAACATCGTTGGTGAGCTTACTGAGGGAGACGCGAAGAAGCTTTCCAAGTCTGGCCTCACTGCTGATGCCGAGGGACAGTTCTGGGACAACAAGGGCCACGTTATTGGTCGCGCCCAGACCATTCCTCAGGAAGAAGCTGAGGAGGAAGCTCCTTTCGCTGGTCTCGAGGGCCTCGTTGTCGTCAAGGATGGCTTCGTTGAGGATGTGAACGGCAACCGCGTCGGCCAAGTCGTCGAGGGTGACCACAAGAAGTTGGTCGGTCGCGCTGTCGATGAGGATGGTGACATTCTCGATAAGAAGGGCTCAGTTGTCGGTCATGCTGAGCGCTACGACGAGCCCGAGGAGGAGGAGCCTCAAGAGGAAGATCCCATCGACCTTTCCAGCCTCCAGGGCAAGACTGTCAACAAGCAAGGCAATGTCATCGGCGACGAGGGCGTGCCTGTTGCTCGTCTAGTCGAGGGCAATGCGAAGGAGCTTGCTGGCAGGAAGCTCGATGACCAAGGTCAGCTCTGGAACGACTCCGGCAAGGTCATTGGACGCGTCGAGCTCATCCCTGAGAACGAGCGCGAGGTTAAGCCCGAAGGACCATTCGCTGGTCTGCAGGGTCTCCGCGTCGTTGCTGATGGCAAGGTCGCTGATGAGGATGAGAACATCGTCGGCGAGGTCGTTGAGGGTAACGCTAAGCGCCTCATCGGCAACGCAGTGGATGAGGACGGTGACATCCTTGACAAGTACGGCAACGTCAAGGGCCATGCCGAGCCACTCGAGGACGAGGAGGAGGAAGCTCCGGCTGACTTGTCCATCCTCGATGGCCTCACCTTGAACAAGCAAGGATACCTCGTTGACAGCAACGGCATTCCTGTCGGAAAGCTCGTTGAAGGTAACCTGAAGGATCTTGCTGGCCGCAAGTCTGATGGCGAAGGCCAGATTCACGGCGACACCGGCAAGGTTGTTGGTCGTTGCGAGCTCATTCCCGACAACGAGCGCGTCACCAAACAAGAAGGTCCCTTCGCCGGTTACGAGGGTCTTCGTGTTGTCAAGGACGGATTCGTCGATGACAGCGATGGCAACCGTGTTGGCCAGATCACTGAAGGCGATCCCAAGAAGCTTGTCGGCCATGCTGTCGACGAAGACGGTGACATTATCGACAAGTACGGTAACGTCAAGGGTCACGCCGAGCCATGGCAAGAAGAGGAGGCCGAAGAGGTCGACCTCAGTGCTCTTGCTGGCTGCACTGTCAACAAGGCTGGCAATGTCGTCGACTCCAGCGGCCAGATCCTTGGTCGTGTTGCTGAAGGCGACCCATCCACCATGATCGGCAAGAAGGTCGACGGCAAGGGCCAGATCTGGGACAACGAAGGTAACGTCATCGGACGTGCTGAGCTCGCCAAGGGCGCCAACTCCGGACCCGAGGGACCTTTCGCTGGCTTTGACAACAACAAGGTTGCCAAGGACGGTACTGTTCAGACTGAGGATGGCGACATCATCGGTCGCGTTATTGAAGGTGATGTCAAGAAACTCGCTGGCCACAAGGTCGACGAGGATGGCGACATCAACGACAAGAACGGAAACGTCATTGGTAAGGCCGAGCGCTGGGAGCCAGAGGAGAAGGAGCGCCGCATCAACCCCATGTCTGGCATGCGTGTCAATAAGGAGGGCGAAGTACGCGATGAGAATGGCGACATTCTTGGCCGTCTTACTGCTGGCGACCTTGGTCACTGCGCTGGTCTTGAGATTGATGACAACGGTTATGTCATTGACAACGATGGCAACAAGGTCGGAGAAGTCACTCTTCTGGAGAATATCCAGGAGGAGGAGATTCCAGAAGATGAGACCGACGAAGACCGACAACGTCGCGAAGATGCTGAACTCGCCGACAAGATGTCCAAGATTTGCCAGGACACTCTTGAGCGTGTACAGCCCGTGATGAAGCAAATCACCGACGTAAGTTCCACTCATTTACTCATATCCCAAACATTCACTAACTGTCCACCAGTACATTGAGAAAGCCGACCGCACACCCCGCGACGAGCTCGACGAGGAAGAACTCGTCAACAACGTCAAGCCCCTCATCGAAGAAGGCTCGCGCATCCTCAACGACTGCAACGGCGCCCTCCGCGGCCTCGACCCCGACGGCAAGATCGCCGCACAAGCCAAGGGCCGCAGCCAAACCGGCGAAGCCTCACCCCAAGAATACAAACTCGCAGACAACCTCAAGGAACTCACCACCACCGTCGTCACCACCATCGACAACGCAAAGAAGAAGATCTCAGACATGCCCCATGCCAAGAAGAAGCTCAACCCGCTCTGGAGCTTGCTTACCGAGCCGTTGTTCCAGATCATCGCTGCTGTCGGCCTCTTGCTTACCGGTGTACTCAACCTGGTCGGCAAATTGCTCAACGGCCTTGGTCTCGGCGGCCTGGTCAACGGCCTACTCGGCGGTCTGGGAATCAACAAACTCCTCGGCGGCCTGGGACTAGGCAGCTTGACAGATGTCCTTGGCGGAGGCAAGAAGGATAAGAAGAAGGGCGGTGGTATGAGCAATGTCCCGCTTGTTGGTGGCTTGTTGGGCAAGAAATAGAGCAGCTCGTGGATGAGTTGAGGGGATGATGATGGGTTTGCATTTGGTTTAAGATTGTTTTATTTGGAGAGATGGATGATTATGATACCACTCGTCTCCGCAACCGGAGCAAACCACGCCATATCAACTATACGACTACACCTTCCGTACGCCTAGGGGAGAAATAAGAGCTGGATGATCGGGGGGTCAGAAAGCCCATTCCCTTTCCTAGTCCACGGAACCCACACGGTCGGTATGGATGATTGGATGGATACTCCGATCCGGGACCATCGAGTCGCACAAAATGTTTTTCGCAAGCATGCGTTTTGTTTATTCTCGCGTTGAAAGCGTTCTGTTTGCAAGTTTTCAACAACACGTCGAAAGAGGACTTGATCACTCCGCTTGAAAGATGTCTTTGGCTGGACCAGCCGGGTTTTCCTTTGTTTTAGTGTGTTGTTAGGATCGTTGGGGATGATTTTGATGCTTAGCATTGGCGTTTGAGGGGGTTTGTTTGGGTTGTTGTATGATATATAGGTTTTTGTAGGGTGGGGTAATGAAGTGATGGTTCTACAATATTTGTGTTTTATGCTTGTGACTTGGAGTGAGGTGTTAGGTCGAGGAGTTTTTGGTCAAAATATCTTGAAGAATGCATGTGATGTTGAACGATAGCTTGTGGTGTGAAAAGACATGGTAAGGAGGATTGCGGTCATGCAGACGCACGAGTGAGGCGCGGTGCGGCGCGGTTATGACTTCGCCTAATACCTCAACACCAGAACAACACGTTCATTTCGACCTTAATTGTATTCCTTCATACTTATCCCATACTTATCAAAGCTTGCATGCTCGCTCCTCTTCCAAACATGCCACCAGTCTATACCTCGATCGAACATGCTCCGTCGCTGTCGTCCACGAATACCCAACCTCGATGGGAATGTCCATTTTTCATTCACACCGTTCTCTCAACCATCATGTTCAACCGTGACTTGATGACCGATCTTTGCCAACCTCAGACCCTCCATGGCGGGGGCTATTTCGCAATGTTGGTGTTGAATTATGGCCTTGGATGTCTGTTCGCGCGTGTCGTGTTTAGGATTTTCGGTCGGTTTGCTTGGTGGAGAGCGGTATTGAGAGAGATCAATGCGACGAGAGATGCGCTGGAAGAGCCTAGATATGAATTGTGAGAGGGCTGAGAAAGGTGCGGGTGGGAACGAAAATAAGGTAAGCCGCAGCATCGCCGGTCTTGAGGGGATCGTAAGCTGGAGCCTCGGGCTGAGTTCTGTAATCCTTGAGACCGAAGAAAGCGACTGACCTTCATCATTGGAGTATGGACCTCATTTTGGCTGTCGCAGTAGTGACGTCGAATCTGGACGAGGCAAACGCCGCTCTTTCACAAGCTCCGTTTGTCACGACTGCAACACCACTCGTCAATATCTGCAAGGCAGCCAATCACCGCCAGAAATAAGACGGAAGAAAATTGCCGTCACAGCACAAGGAATACCGGGCTCGCTCACCACCATGGTACATATACACAAACCGCACGGCACCCCCGGTCCGGAGTCGCAAGACACGACACCGAACATGCGAGGCGGTTCGTACACCTGCCCTTTCCTCATCACCGTCCTATTCGATCCGCTTCTAGCTCTGCTTAACCCTACATCTGCTGTTTGCAATCCACAACGCCTAGCGGACCAGTCGCCGTTTCTTTACGCTATCGAGTACGCAACGTGGAGCCTTATCATGTTTGGTGTTATTATGCTAGGTAATCTTGTCAACGAGAGGATCATCAAGAGGATACGAAGGGATAGATCTGGTGAAGGTACCGACGAGGAGATCGAGATGATCGACTTTGTGCGGGAGGGTGAGCGGGAATGACAAGCTGTGGTAGAGCAAAATGATAGCCGGACGTGCCCACGACATTCGTTGGGTGCGATGGATCAAAGGAAGTCAGAAATTCAGGTGACTCGTCAATAGTTCGAAACGTTTTCTTTCACCTCTGCGCTTGTTGCCTTCAACATTAGGCACCTCACGCTCAAAACCTCATAATCTTGCGCATACATTTAATTCGTCATACTCTCCTCGTTGACTTCCGCAACCATTACCGCCAACAAACGCGCAACCAGCACCTGTTAATCTCACATCGGCATCCACACTCTCCACCGCCACATCTGTTGGTCGAGAGGATGCCCGCCATCGTCCAGCACGACACCCCGTTCACTCCCCGATCTACGCCCTCGCCCCGCGACTGGGAGCTCATCTGGATACTCATCGTTACCAGCGTAATTATCTTCCTCGAAATCATCCTCGCAATCGTCTGGATCCGCAAACATAATCTCAACAGCAAGGCCCGGTGGAAGCGTCTCCGAGATCGCGGTATCGTCGTGGTTAGTGGGCCTGCGATCGCTTGGGGTGGCGATCTACCACTGCAACAAGAAGTCTCGTACCTCAACTTGAGGAGGACGGCGGAGGCTTCAAGATATAACGTGAATCGAGGCAACGAGGAGTGGACGACAGTCTAGCGACAAGACACGATGGCTGACGCCTGGGACGTTCCTGTGGCCTCGGATACGCCTGAGGTTGTTGATTCATCGACAGCTACAATATGGTTTATTCAAGTTACGGTCTTTGTGGTTATCGTTGCTCTATTGATATCCGGTCTAATGTGGTTCGTCTGCTTTGCGTACCGTCGCCGACAGCGGATGGAACTAGAAGGAGTACCGCTAGCATCGATAAGACCGGGTCGCGGTAGGAGGGTTAGGGTGGAGGCGGAAGCTACAAACCGGCCGACGTTATCGACGAGCTCGCTCTAAGTTTCCGTGTAACCAGCTGGATCAGAAGGAAAACTAGGAAGCGGGTTCAGCCCGCGAGCAACGGCTTCTGGAGCACTTTTTGGTCGTAGCTTCTCGATACTGCAAGAACAAAATGTCTAAAATCGAGACCAATCATGCCAGAGAACATCCGTGCTTGCTTAAACCTTGTGTTCACGATGTGTGGTGTTCCTCACGTGCTTTCCCAATCATGCAGCTGACTACTAGCGTACCGCGTGGCGACTATCACGATACCGTGTCTGGGAAAGTGATATCACAAACCCGAAGTAATCGCGGCGGGGCAAGAGGGGTACTTAAAGTAGTCTCTCGTCTCACTGCTTCCACTTCTCGCCAATAATATCCCGCAACTCAATCCACCACAAGAGGATCAACTCAACTATTCCAATCACCATGACCAAGGGCTCTTCCTCATCTTCCGGCAGCTCCGGCTCCGCCAACTCCGGCAGTGGAGGCTACACGGTCACCAGCTCCGGTACCAACAGCCAGGTTTGTCTTCCCCATTCGTCACACTTGTGGCTATTGTGTTGACTTATGAGTAGGGCAACCACTACTGCTCTCGCGACTACGGCTCAGACGCGTCGAACTCAAACTCGTACCATTATTCCAACTCTGATGGCTCGTACTACTACTCCAACTCCAACGTGAGTTCACTTGCTTTTGCGGAAGACAGTTGGACTATACTAAGCACGATACAGGGCTCGACCTACTACAACAACGGCAATGGCGGCTCTACATATACCCCTGGTGGTAAATAAGCGCTGCCAAGCATTGCTATCGTGCCGGAAGGGAAAGGGAAGATGGGAGGCGGTTCTGCGCGAGTAGTGCTCAGCGCATAATGCAGAGGCATTGGTCAACATGAAGTAGGCAGCAATAGACTCTTGAAAGATTGTCGGGGCGAAGTGTTCTTCAATATTGTATGCTGACCCAAGTGTGGCTTACTAACAACCAATGCATCTCACCCCTGCAAGCTTTTACCCCTCGTGCCCCTGTCCGACCACGTGCCCTCTCTAGGCTACGATGCCATGTCAAAGCGTCAATCCTTCAGACATACTTCGTAACCCGAAAGCCCATTGCCCTCTTTCGGACGTAATTACACCGGCAAGGTTGTCCTATTGGCAGGTATCGATCGCTCCGATTGCCCGAGCTACTGTCCTGTTTCGGCATATTTTCTGGCCCCCACAAGGCTAAGCCACGGCTTGGTCGCCGATGCTGCAAAATTAAACGTGGCTGGCGGCTGGATATGGTAAAAAGCATTTCGGTCCCTAGCGTCAGCCTAATCTACCGTCCGGAACGCCTTAGAGTCATTAACACCGCAGATCGAACGTCCGTGTACTGTGTAGTGACGAGCTAGGCTTGAGGAAGGAGTTAGAGAGACAGTATGAAGCTCTGCGAATACTGCATCAATAATATCCTTGAGAACAAGGTGCCTTGGGATTATCACCATGGGTCATACACATCGCTCGAATCGTCTTGCGCTTTGAACGTAGAATCAACCCCGAATGCTCCCAAAGGCCAGCAGAAGAAAGAGCGCTGTTTGTTCTGCTTCACGCTGAAGACAGATGTCGATAACCTTGCGCCACACCTAAAAAAGGAGGGAAATGTAACCTTATGGCCTGCCTATCGGTGGAACATTAGAAGTCTTTCGAGGATACGCGAAAGCTTAGAGGCAGTTGTCGTGACCTTCAGATACGTTCCTCCAGCAAAGTCTGAGGATTGCGATGCGGCCATAGATGTTGCGCTGCCGACAAGAACGTTCTATTTGTTTCCAGAGAAATGTAAAAATAGTTCCTCCAGTTTTAAGACAGAGTGAGCAATGCTAATAGAACTCCAGTCTTGCATCCGCTACCTACCCTCGAACAGATAGGCAAATCAACCAACCCCACCGAAAGCGGTGGCGACCAGATCCGCTCATGGGTCGAAACCTGCGATGCCACTCACGAAGACTGCATGAAGCGTCGAAAAGCCACACCCAAAGCAAAGCGCTTCGTCCCAACTCGCCTTCTCGACATCAGCGGCTCGTCTGAAACTCCTATACGGCTGATTGAGACAGCCTCAACCTCCGTGCAAGGCCCTTACTGCTCTTTATCGCATTGCTGGGGCCCGGAACCCAGGTTTATCAAGCTTCTCCAGGACAACAAAAAACACCACTTAACCATAGGCGTGGAGTGGCACCTCTTTCCCAAGAACTTCCAAGAGGCGATTGAAGTCGCGCGCACGCTTGACGTAGGATATATCTGGATCGACAGTCTGTGTATCGTTCAGGATTCAGGTGCGGATTGGGATCATGAAGCGGCGCTTATGCATATGGTGTATCGAAATAGTTATTGTAATATTGCTATCGCGGACGCGCCGGACGCCGATCAGGGAGCGTTTCGTTCGCGAGATCCTGGCGACATTGTGCCGGTGCGATACCGGCCGAAGGAGGAGTCGGCGTTCTTTGGGAGGAAGACATGGGCGATACTACCAGAGAACTTGTGGGATCAGGAGCTGCTTCAGTCGTTCTTATATGCTCGCGGATGGGTTTTTCAAGGTACGGCTCGATCCGTGAGGGGCCATTGGCTGCTGACATGTGATAGAACGCATGCTCTCACCGCGCATACTGCACTTCGCACAGAAACAGATCTTTTGGGACTGTCCTTCTCTAAGTGCGTGTGAGACCCTTCCAGCTGGCCTACCGCCTCCAATGGACCGCGCAGCAGGCCCAGATCGACATTGGCGCGGTCGACTACAAGTATCAGGGGATAACCACGAGATATTAGCTGGAGCGAATGATCAGTCAATGGAAGCCTTCTGGAAGACCGCAGTCGAGAAATACACCAGCTGCAATCTCACCAAGGGCAGGGATAAGCTTATAGCAATGTGGGGCATTGCTAAACTTGTGCGCGATGCGATGAATGTCGAATATGGCAACGGACTCTTCGAAGAGAATCTCGAGGATCAGCTAGCCTGGCGAGTAGCAGAGTGTAAGCTGGAGCAGCGACCAAGCGAGTCTACGAGAGAAGAGTTGGCGCGGAATATTCCATCGTGGTCTTGGGCATCCATGGATGGCAAAATCTTGGTCCCAGATCGTCTGTCTGATCAAATGCATTTTAAGGTCACCGACCACGATACCCAGCCATTAACATTCGATTTGGTCGGAGTCAAGCGTAGCACTCGACCAATGTATGGCCGAGCCGGAGCGCCGCCATTGCCTATTCGCGGCATCAGTGACAGTGGGCCCGAGCTCCAGCGACGGAACAAGGAGCGCGAACGGCAGACCGAAGATTTCATAGGCGAAAAGGACTTTCATCGGAGTAGTAGCCCGGAAAAGATTGACAGGTCGCATCAGCCGATGTTTCACGGTACCTCAATTCGGCTGCAAGGGCACGTGGGTCGTGGAGGGCTCACATATGACAAACTAGGAACTACTTGGCACCTCGACCTTGATGGTGTTGCTGATGGAGTTATAGAAGCCTTTCCAGATGTCAAACCCAACCTAACCCAAGCGATCGACGCATCGCCCTACTTCATTGTCCTTGCCGCAAAACAAGTCATAAAGCCGCCTATATTTACTCTGGTGGACAAGAGCGATATAAAGAGTACACGTAGCCTCACCGCAATTGCCGAGGGAGATGAAAGCGTCGAGGACGATTTTGACTACGCTGGCCATGGGATCTTGATGAAGGACATGGGCAACGACCATTTTCGCAGGACGGGAGCATTTCGCTTCCGTAGTGTCGATGGGAAGACGTACGAGCTGTTGCAGCGGACTTATATGTGGGCAGATCTCAAGTCTCCGAAAAAGTACACCAAGGAGCGTGGACGTAAGATTTGGCTAGATTGATGACTCGGCTGGCTACTTGACTCGAGCGAAAGAATCTCCGCGTCTGCCACACTACACTTATGCCCATCGGCGGGTTCCTTTGCGAATTATGAAGGGCTGGTTCATATGCTCGGGTATCTGTTGCAGTCCTGTAACACTGCGAGATAGCTTGTATGGTGTGATCGCCGTTGGTGTGTCCGAGACATTTTGCGGCTCAAAACGGGCCTTCGGTGCGCGTAGTTGTATCGATGCTCGATGGATGGCACGATGGTATTTCTGTTCAATGTAGTAGATCAGATTCTGGTTGTAGACCGTGAGCTTCTGCGGATTGTCTCTTGTAGTAGCAATGAGCAAGCCTCGAGTGGCCTCCAGGATCTCTTCCCCACTACGTACTCCAGTAATGCCGAGGTTTTCCAATTGCTCCCGAAGGTCTGGTATTTCGATTCCATCGTCAAAGCTCGCAGATGCAGCCAGTGCAGTCAGGGCGATATCTCGATGGCTGGAATGCTGAGACTCAATTTTCCGAAGGCCTGCGTTGAAGATCATGACAATACTAGCCGGCAATTCATCCCTTCTCATTTCTAGTTGGTCAATTGAGTCCATCTCGTGAAGCATGTCAAGTCTGGCTTTCGCTATACCGATGTGGCCATAGGAGTATTCAAGGATATCATCGGCGTGTTTCTGTATTGATTTGAGTGCTTTGCCAGAAGCAAGAGATCTACCAAGAGGTGATAAAGGAGGCTTGGGCGTAGAACTTCCCAGACCCAGGTCTCCATGCTCGTTTTCCAGGCTACAAGCGATGAAGTTTTTCATGGCGTGATCAGGTATAGAGAGACGGATGTTTACATGGTTATATGGCTCATGTAGATCATTACTGTGGCCACTGGATCTTGGTCAGACATGTTTTACGGGTTCAATTTGCACTTCCTTACCAGTTATCGCACTGCCTACCCTCGTCTCTACAGTCGACGCAGAGTAGATCATTGCATGTTTGACACAGCAAGAAGAGATCCGACGGCTCACGGTCCTCAAGTGCAAGTGGATCGTCTTCGGGTGCACCGCCGTGATTGTTGTGGTCGCAGATACCCACATCCTGCTCGAAAATAGCCAGGCGTGATGTGAGAAGTACGCTGACGCCAGCTCGGTGTAGCTTGAAGATCTCCTCTTCAAGCAGAATGCGCAATGTCGTATCAACTCGGTCCAGCCCATCAACAAGGAGGAACGATCGTGACTTGCGCAAAGCCTCTAGCCGCCTGTGAAGAGCGCTACGAATGAGTTCTAGCCGGACATGCCGTCTTGGGCCCTCTGGTATTGTCGCTCGAGCTAGCTCAAAATCGTCGTACAAGTCATCAGACTGGTCATCCTCCAGAATTCTGTTCTCGGCAAGCCTTAAGTACACAGACTCTAAAAAGTCTTCCACAATAGAAATCTGATAATTTGGTACGTCCGACGCGATGAATACTGAAACGATCGGAAGATCTTTCGTCAAGGGGTGCGACTTGAGATGCCGGCTGATCAACGCTGTTAACGTGGTCTTCAGCGCTGTCAGTTACAATTTTCCTCCTGTACAACATAGTTAACAAACCTTTCCAGCTCCTGGACCGCCAATACAATGAAGCTGCCATGTTGTTCTTGCATTGCGCCAGGCCGTAAAGACTTCATGAGCGAAAAACCAATCGTACACCTCTGTCAAGACATCTGACGAGAGGAGATGCGCAAATTGCAACGCAGAATTCATCGAGAGTCTGAATCCACTGTCGCACACCGCGGTCTCGAGCTGGCTCGGAGTGTGCGATACTGCACAACACGACTTTCGAAATTGATGATGTCAGCAACCGGTGAACAGGCATGGTGCATAAGGCTACCATCGTTGAACACGAGGTCATCTCCACAGCGGCTCACATTGGGGGCCGTAAACCCCCTGCATGCAGGTTCCAAATTGGGCGCATCGAATTGGCGACAGCCGTGCAAGCCCGCCTCGGGCAGGGCTGATGGGGGCGGAAACTGGGGTCCCAGAAAATCGATAGATATGAAAAGCTAACAGTCTCTGTAGTTTTTTCGTAGCAAATCCTCCAACTATTGTCGGTCCTTACTCCGATTTCGAATCGTGATGCTGTTCACTCAGGGCCTTTTGCTGGCGTCAATCGCAGCCAGCGGCTTCGCCCGTTCCCTCCCGAACAAGCTCCGACCGCGACAAGCCCCATCATCAACGACAGATGCGCCCGACGCGCAAGCAACAATATGCGGCGACATTGTCGATGATGCCAATGAAGGTAAGCAGGGTTATTGATGTTGTCAAAAATCGGGATGATTGAAGAAGGTTATGGACGCAGGCGCGCCGTTGCCGAGGCGCTGTTCCTCTTAGCCTGCGTTCGCCCTCTTCCGCCTCCCGATCTCGTCAACACGTCTTGTACTCAGTATGCTTCGCAAAAGCTGACTTCCAAAGGCTTTCAAATTTTCTGGGCTTCAGACGCATATGCATGCCTGACTAGTGTACCGTTTAACGCAGCGGTCGCCACGCGATTCATACAGTATTGGAACCAGACCATCCAATTCCAAAGCACGCTCGCATATCTCAAAACTCCTCCACAAGGCTACCAACAGCCAGCTGTTGATGTGATTTCAGAGCTGAACAGGATACAACAGAAGGTTGATGCGAATGTGTATGCGAACCAGTACGATTTCGAGGCCGACTTCCAATTGTTGACCTATGCGCTACACGATAGCCATGTCTATCTTACCGCGGGTGTGCTTGCGGCATTCTCATTCGCAGCCCCGTATGAGGTGGTCTCTGTGTCTGTTGATGGCAAACAAGCACCAAAGATCTACATCACGGATGATCTTCTTGACAGCGCAAAAGAAGGATGGAACCCATCAGCCATCACAAGCATCAATGGCACGGAGGTCAATCAGTTTCTGACACAGTATGCAGCACTGAACTCGTGGGGCTACGTTGAGCCACACGCGGAGTGGAATGCATTGATGTCGAGTCCAACACTAGACATCCAAGGCGGCTTGACCACTCTGTCTGGGGCAGGCACCTTCTACCCAGGCGACAACCTGACGTACACATTCGAGAATGGCACAAAACTGGAAACCTTCTGGCTGGCCATCTACAATGAGGTAGCCAACTACACAGGTCCGCTTACTACAGGCGGCGACTTCTACAACTACTTCGTACTTGGTTTGTTGCCTGCATCCTTCGACCCTACAACCATCGTCTCACCTTCCTACTCTGGCGAGCTCACTGAAGGACCTACGAACTGGACCAACGTGAGCTACGGTGCCTTCCCTGATGATCCATTCATCGCTCAGGCTGATCTCGGAGTCCTGGGTGGCGGTCTGGTAACCGGATACATCTTTGATGATATTTCGACTGGCGTACTGAGTCTCCCAAGTTTTGATGCGATCCCGCAAACAATTGGTGACTACAGTTTGGCGGTCAACCAGTTCATTGGCAACGCATCGAATAGCAACCTTACTCGTGTCATCATTGACCTCCAGCGCAACTCTGGTGGCGCAACATTGCTCGCTTATACCACCTTCAAGGCTTTCTTCCCGGATTTGTCGCCATTCGCTGGGAGCCGAAGACGCAGCTTCCCAGCTGCCAATGTCCTAGGTTCAGCTACAACAAAGTACTGGGATGATCTGGATGAGAACAAAGACGACGATTACATTCTGAAGCAACAGCTTGCTGCCGATGAGTGGTTGATCACCAATCGCATAAATGCAGCTACTGGGAAGAATTTCACCAGCTGGCAGGAATACCAAGGACCGGTCAATGCAAACAGTGACGCATTTTCGCTTACTGAGCAGTACGACTTGGCGAATGTGATTTTCGATACTGTATGTTTACCTTCGTATGGCGTGTGGAAGACTTGCTGACTGCTGCAGGCCGCCTTTGATGAGTGGTACCCCACAATGTACATGCCAAACAAGAGTGCGTGGGCATTTGAGGAAAGGCTTTTCAACCCGGATCAGATTGTCTTACTCACCGACGGCCTTTGCGCGTCCGCATGTTCACTGTTTGTTGAAATGATGACTCGCGCGGGCGTCAAAACCATAGCTGCTGGAGGTCAGCCGAAGTCAGGCCCAATGCAGACCGCAAGTGGAACCCGTGGCGCTATAGTCTACTCCGCATTCAACCTCGACGACGACATGTCCTTTGCTCGCAGTATTGACACAGCGGCTGAAGCGCTCATCCCAGAAATCAGGGATCCGGGAATGTACACCAAAGCCGCCGGTTTCAATATCCGCGATCAGATCCGGAAGGACGAGACTACGCCATTGCAGTTCAAGTACGAAGCAGCCGACTGCCGGATCTACTACACCATCGCAAACATCTACAACATGACCCGGCTGTGGTACGATGTCGCCACTGCCGCGTTCGTCGACCCCAACAAATGCGTGGATGGCTCTCGCGGCTTCTCCACGACAAACAACACCAGCCCGAACCCGCCACCGAAACCACAGTCCGAAAAGCCTGTTCTCAGCCTCGACACAAGTGCTCTCAAACAAGTACGCTTCGACGACGACCCAGCAGATGGCTTCCGAAGCGCATACGGCCGACCCATCGGCGGCAATGACATCTCTCTCTGCCCGTCCAGCGGCGTTTGCCCAGACGGGAAGTCACAGTGCAGGCCAATTACGATCAGCTGCGCCGGCGAGGGCTCGAAGAACGTCCAAGCCTGTCTTCCACCATGCACAAACCGCAAAGGTTCGACTAGTTGCCCGGGCACATGTAACATTTTGCAAACACAAGAGAGCAAGGTTGGGCTCAATAGACAGGCCAACTTTGGTGAGGATTTGTTTAGTGGATTGTGCTACCCGAAAACAGGGACCAAGAAGTTGGGATGCACGAGAAATCCTACAACATAGATTTGATTGAATTAGCAATATACTACTAGAGTTTCGAATTTCAAATTTTGTGCAAAGCGACATTGGATGTGAATTTTGCTATGGCCTCGAACATCGCTCGCAGTACCATCCGTCATGGAAATTGACGAATCCACAGTCCTTGCATTTCCAACCTGGGTTGTTCGGCATATTGTTTTCTCGGTGCGTTGTGGTGCTGGGCTGTGCTAGATACAGTTGGGATATGTTTGTTATTGCAATAGACTCGAGGACCCATGGCTTTGCTTCGATTTTATATTTCCAGAACATTCACATCTTTCGTAACAACATCAAAAGTATCGTGGTATACTTTTCGCGTGTTCTTCTTTCACGCAGTCAAGCTTCACGATTCACTTCGAGTCACCACTCACCTCCTCCACTTCATCACGAATATAAAAGAAGCCAGCGCATTCATTTCTCTTTCGATTTTCCTATGTGTTCATTGCTACCTCTCTTTACCACATTTCCCACGTCTTCTTCTACGGCCAGTTCTTCCTTAATAGGTATACACGTACAACATGCACCCCTCCGACCACCTCTCCACCCTCGAAGCCCAAGCCTTTGCAAACACGTGCCTAATCACCGACCTATCGTTGCAAAATGACTATTTAAGAATTGAGAACGCTCAACAGGAACGACTCATCGAGAGATTCGAAGAAGAGATCGAGAAACTAGAAGACCTGGAGATAAGTGGAGACTTGGGCGACGAACATAGCGCTTGTAGCCTGAGTACGACAACTACGACGAGCAGGGCAAGCGAATATTTTGATTGTGCAGACGATCTTCCTGCTCCTGCACCTTACTTCGTTGATTCGGCAATCCCGCATCCCGACCCGTCGACCGGCCCGATTCGGCCCTGTTCCGCACCAACGCCATTCTACCTTACGGCTCGTGCCGCATCATCACTTGATCTGTCGTTCATTGTGCAAGGTATGAGAGGCGAGATATTGACTTTCCCTGTTGAGGCTGTTGATATGGCTTTCTTACTTGAAAGAACGTTGTTAAGAAGGAGATGGGCGATGGAGAATGTTGATAAGAGTGTTAGAGAGTGGATGAGCGTGCCGCTGATTGGGGTCGAGATTGAGGGGGGAGAAACGGATATAGGTATACTGAATGCATAAAGAGACAAGCTAAATCAATATTCCTTCTGATATTGTAAATATATACGCTTTTGAAATCATTTGCTATGCTATGTTCTTCTAATGCACGGTATATGCATCCCCACAACACAATCCTACACTCTCTCTACTTACATGCTATCTGCTTACTTTCATGCAACCCTCTCCCTCTCCACGCCTTCCGCAATCCACTTCCCCTCCATCGTCTCCTGCAACACGCGCAACTTCGAGAAGAATACATCATCATCCACATACGCGCCTTTCAACCAGCGTTCGCCTTGCGTCGCATCAAATGCCTTCCTCGCATGCAATACCCTCCTGTTATCGAAAATCACACACTCGCCCTCCTCAAGTCTATACTCGAACAAATTCTCCTCGCTAGAAAGTAGTTTATCATACGCTTTTGACGCCGCGACGAACCCACGTAGTGATGAGTCGTTGCTCGAGCCGATGCGCGCCTCGAACGGGCCCTGGAATGGCGGGGACCAGTTTACGCGCCGAATTGCGAGGTTGGTTGGGTTAGGGTCGGAGTATTTCGGGGTCGGGAAGAGGTCGAATACCGGCCTGGTGAAGTGGTAATGGTGCGTGGGGTGGTGGTAATGATAAGTTACGGGAAAAGTGCACAAAGTGCGGAAATGCATCCGGGATTGCCGGTGCAACTGGTGTGCCGCGTGGAACGAGTCGCTGAAGAAGGATTCGCCGCCGGGACACCGTGCGCGCAGAGAATGCAGGAGTTGAAGGTGAGGTGGGTTCGATGTGTATAAGAGGTCCATGTGGAGACCGAGGAATTGTGGTGTGTAGGCGATGTTTTCGGCTTGGGGTTTTGACCGAACATCCCATGTACGGCCGTAGAATGTGTCTTTGAGCGTGCCGATACGCGATGCGAGTTTAACGACAGACTCTTCAGAATCTGGGACGTTTCTGAGGAAGAGAAGACCGTATCTGTTGAGGTGGGTGAGTGCGTCGAAAAGGGTGAAGTCCTGCGACATGTAGTCGTCGTAGTCGATCCATTTGTTGTCTTTGGTTATTCTCTGTCGGTCCCACAGAACGCGGTCATCGTATCGTACGCCGCCTCTTATTTCGATTTCAGTGTTGAGCGCTCGTCGTAGCCAGTCGATGGAGTGTCGTGTCCGGTGGTCCGGACCATAGCCTTTAACATCACTGCTCCATTCCACCTCTATGGAAACGCCCTTTTGTTCGTCGACTACTGTCTTACAGCTGCCCTCGAGATCTTCCGGAATATCGGAGGTCTGAAATAGCTTTTGTTTGCTGTGTGGATCTCTGCATAGTGGGCAGCTGCAGCTGTCTCGCAGGAAAACCGTGTCGAAAACCTTCGGATCGCCGTCGATATTTACTGCAATATGTTTTGCTGGCTTTCCATCCAGTTGCCCAATATTTGATTCATCGTGGACCAAAAGTTCCTTTTCTTTGCTCTCTTTCAATTTTCGCTGTACTTCTTCCTCTGCCTTAGTCGGCCGTGTCGGGCCATGCGTATCGCGCGTCCAATTGGCGTGCTCGGCTTGATTCGGAGATCTGCTCCAAAACGACTTGAAGAAGAACTGTCTTCTCTGCGCGGAACATTTTCCCAGAGTTCTCCCAACTTTCCGCGAGGATACACTGCGCAGTGGGAGTTTTGTAGAAATATTCAGCGACATGATGTTTGGCCGGGAGTTCGATTGAGTCGCAACGTTCTGAGCCGCGGGGCTGGCTTCCCTTTTCAAAAGCCGCTGCTCTTGGAAACTTTGACCCGAACGGCCGAGGCATTCGACCACCATCGCGCAGCCATTTCTCCGGCATCTCCCTTATAGCACGACCGGCCGGCAGTCGCAGTTAGCATAGCGTGTGACATCGTGGCACGTGTGCTCTGCCTGCAATCGAGGCGCTGGGCGCATGTCGCAGGGCGTTGCGCAGCTCAAGCATGAGGTAACGTGTTTACCCTGCAAATGTGAAAACGCGTGGGGGACAAAAGCTGATGCCAGGTCATGTAGGGCTCACAGCGACAGGTTGTGGTTGCTGGTGCAGTTGCAGGGCTGGTATCGCGGTATGCGACTTCAATTATCATTGTGTTGTGCGCAATACTGATGCTCGTGACAGTTTCGTGATTGCCCCCCTCGACGTCATCAAGATCCGTCTGCAGCTTCAGATCCATTCGCTCTCCGACCCAACCAGCTATCGCGGCCTCCAAGGCCCTGTATATAAAGGGACACTTGGTACCCTCAAGCAGATCTTACAACAGGAAGGCCTCACAGGGCTGTGGAAGGGAAACATCCCCGCGGAGCTGCTGTACTTGACCTACGGTGGTGTGCAATTCTCAGCATACACCTCATTTTCGCATCTTTTGGAGACAATCCCAGAGCCGTACACACTCCCGAATGCTGCGGCATCCTTCGTGAGCGGCGCAGCTGCTGGCGCGGCCGCGACCACCGTCACATACCCTCTCGACCTGTTGCGCACGCGTTTCGCAGCTCAGGGGAACGACCGCGTGTATACGTCCATACTCTCCTCTGTAAGGAGCATAGCACAACATGAAGGGCCGAAAGGCTTCTTCCGCGGCCTCGGGGCAGGTGTGAGCCAGATTGTCCCGTACATGGGCCTTTTCTTCGCCAGCTACGAGAGCTTGAAACCAGTCATGGCCAACTCGCCTGTCCCACTACCTTTTGGTACCTCCGATGCCTTTGCTGGTGTTGTCGCCAGTGTGCTCTCCAAGACCGCAGTATATCCACTCGACACTACTCGGAAGAGATTGCAAGTCCAAGGACCTCATCGAGACAGATATGTTCATCGGAATATACCTACATACAGTGGTGTTCTAATGACGCTGCGACAAATTTGGAAGCATGAAGGGCGGCGTGGCATGTATCGTGGCTTGACGGTCAGTCTTCTCAAGGCTGCTCCAGCGAGTGCGGTCACAATGTGGACTTATGAAAGGGCGATGGGTTTTATGCTAGCTCTCGAGGACGAGTCTGATTGATTGATAAATTTTGCCCATCGAGTCCCGCATCAACTGTACTCTCGATACTTTTGCCCTTGCGTATTCGTCCTCCTTTGTCCCCGACATGACCACAATCAAAGAGTAGCTCCATCGTACTATGCTGTGCGGTCCCCTCCCACGGGACGAAGCCAGTACAACGCTTCAACGCTGTCTTCTACCCAGTTTCGAAAACGAGCTCTTTCCCTCCACGCAGCCATTGCTTGGACGTAATTTCTATCCTGCGGGTGATCGGTCTTGGAATGATATGTGTAAGGCCAATCCCACGGTTTGATGTCCAGCTTGATGCACTTGATTCCGGGTAGCAGTGCGGCGAACTTGATCTTTGACTTGTCCATGTCGTCCATGAAATCCTTGATTTTTGCGTTATCACCGCGAGAATCACTCCAATTGACTCGCAAGTGCAGGTTCTTGATCACAGCCAGTTGTTCTTTCGAGAACATCCGCACCATGTTTAAGAAGCTTGTGAAGCAGTTAAGGTGGAATAAATTGGTCTTGAATGGCAGAAGGGCCGTCTCGTGGTGAATGCGACGACATACCAATAGTAGAGGCATGCCTAACGGACGATTGGAGTCCGGATGCAGGCGAATGATCTTGATAGAGTTCAACTTGTCGCGTCGTCGCGTCGTACGAATAACGGAGAAGGTACCGGAGGTGAAAAGGTATTCGTATATCATGTTACGAATTTCTCCCGGTAGGCGTAAGAAGGGTGACTCGGCGTTCGAGGTGGCACTACGCCTAGATCGAGTCGTGTTAGCCACCATAGTACCATCTCAATCTCGCGCAAACTTACAGGGTGGTTTTGGCAGCCGAATGTTTTCGATACATGGTTGTTGTAGCTGAGTGCTCGAGTTGAGTCATTCTTAGAGTGTGAGTGAGCCAAAAGCTAGATTTGAACAGATTATGTTGTTGCCCACCGAGGAAAGGCAGTGGCGAGCCAGTCACGTGACAGTAGCGGAAGAGAGAGACGGAGCTTTACGTCACTGCTAGGGAACCTCTCATATTCAGTCGAAAAGCAAAGGAACGTCTCCCTGGTCTAATTGATGTTGTACCACTTGCGAACTTCCTGTGTAGCTACTGTTGGCCATGGCGACGTAGGAAGGAATAAGCGATCGTCACGATGTAAGCTCTAGGAAAAGAGCAAGGAATTTTTTGCAATCGCACCTTTATTCATCTTTAAAGTTCAAAAGGCCAAAGCCTCCTTCTATCCATCATTTCCATTGCTCAGCCCATTGTAGTCGAATCACCAGCTCTTCTCACCCCACAAATTCGTCTGGCCAATCTTCCGGATCCATCATAATGCGGTAACTACCGGAAGCGCAAGGGACCAAAGTGTACACCGGAAGCTCCGTCGTGACTTTACCACTTGCCTTGACCCAATTCGTGAACTTCTCCTCATACACCGCTGCAACGTGCCGTCCAAAATGTGGTATTACACAATAAGTCTCGATATTCAGCCTGACATGCCTCACATTTGGCAACAGCTTAGCGAAAGACATACCTGTATTCTCCATGCCATCTAAGAAAGCAGCAACTTTGATCTCGTCGGTCTCCCTAATCTTGAGATGCAGTGTCTTCAATGCCGCGAGCTGATGGTGGGAGGAATTAATCAACATGCTCGTGAAGGTTGTCAGAGTGTTGAAATAGAAGGAGTTATGCTGGTATAGAAGTTTCGAGGTATCGTAGTACATCTGCCGACAAACGAACAGTAATGAGATGCCGGATGGTTTGATTGAGTGGCGGTGGAGTGCGAGGCCGCGTTTTGTGGG